>JAOTOL010001230.1:0-30000 GCA_034440575.1 Imbricaverruca yamaguchii
TCTATCAGGGAAAGCTTAAATATTTCGCGACAGTTACATAAATGGTGTTTCTCACTCCAAAATTCTTCATAGTTCCCGTTACCTCATGATCTCAATTTCACGCTGATAAACCTTACAACGCCATACTGGGTATCATTTTGACGCTGATAAACCTTATAACTCCATACTTGGTATCATTTTGACGCTGATGAACCTTACAGCGCCATACTGAGTATCATTTTGACGCTGATAAACCTTACAACGCCATACTGGGTATCATTTTGGCGCTGATAAACCTTACAACGCCATACGGGGTATCATTTTGACGCTGATAAACCTTACAACGCCATACTGGGTATCATTTTGACGCTGATAAACCTTACAGCGCCCTACTGGGTATCATTTTGACGCTGAGAAACCTTACAACGCCATACTGGGTATAATTTTGACGCTGATAAACCTTAGAGCGCCATATTGGGTATCATTTTGGCGCTGATAAACCTTACAACGCCATTCTGGGTAGCATTAAGATGGCAAAATAGTAGGTAGTCCTTTGATTATTATCTCATGGGCCTACTTTACTTCGGAATAAAATGGCGGCCACAGACGTATTTCAGCCCATCCGGGATTGAAGTAAATAATGTAATTCCGGGACTCATCTGGAAAACCTAGGCTGTCACTAAAACGTTTTTAGCTGTGATAACGCAACGTCATGACAACTAACCGATTGTCGTTCATAGCCTGTCGATCTTCTAACAATAATTAATTTGACTTTCAAGTTATTTAGAGCAAGCTGAATAATGTTCATATGAACACATGTACTTAGGTAGTACATGTGTTCACATGTTCATATGAACACATTACTTTTTCGGACAACGGAGAAGCACGTCTTATGACCGAGCAGTGTGTTTCTCTAAATAGAGGGTGACAAGAATACAAAGGTTTCAGCGTTACACCTAGCGTTTTAACAAGGATTTATTTGCTCCCTGTGTTTCTGGAAGAACAATATCTACATTTATCTTCCGTGGAAAGCGAAGTCCAATGTTGCCAGAATTATGTAATATGGAATAACATATACATGTGATTAGCATACGTGGATGAACGTTCATACGTGGATGAATGCCATGGATGAATAACATACGTGGATGAATGCATGCACGTGTACTTAGGTGTCGGGAGCCAACCAGTCGCATCTGGCTGTCCAAACACAACACCATCGGGCAAACACATTATTTTTAGCTTCGCTCATTCCCATTACGTAATAATTCGTCGTCGCATCCATTGTAGCGTCGGCAACAGCAAAAAAGAGCTGCGATCGTGAAGTCCTGGCGCAAAATGTCGGCTGCCGCTGTTGCACCCAGCGACGTTTCGTGGCCGTCGGTGGTCGGCCGGCAATTATGGCGCAAACTGGGCGATTACCGGGCAGGCTTTGTAAAACAAAGCCTGCCCGGTGAACCGCCGCCTCCGATTGTATCCTGGTAAGAATAAGAAGAATGCATGGCATGAAAGTCGAACACGTTCTGCCGGCTCGCCATTCGTTTTCCACATACACAAAAAGAGGTCACAGCATCCGCCACACAATGAGCGGAAACGTTTGATCTGGAGACAATCATTGGTCCCATAAAATGTATTTATGGCATCAATTTCGTCACGTTGGTTGTGGCATCAATTTCGTCCCGTTGGTTATAGCACCAATTGTACCACGTACAGCACGATGGGCGGACATCGGGACTGACTTCAGCCTTTGATACTCAATCAAGAATTTGAGTATTTATTTTTGTTTGAATTTGATTTGACTTTAAAGAGCATTTGATACGGCTCGAGAGTGCCATGGGGCTATTACAAATGTATTAGGTCTAGGGGCTATGTGAATGATGAAGCGCTGGTAATCGACCTACTTCTATGTTCTTGTAGCATCCACCCGTCACAGCCGACGGACGTGTGAGCTGATCCAGCTCCCTGGTGACACCAGCCGTCACAGCCGACGGACGTGTGGGCTGGTCCAGCTCCCTGGCGACACCAGCCGTCACAGCCGACGGACGTGTGGGCTGGGCCAGCTCCCTGGCGACACCAGCCGTCACAGCCGACGGACGTGTGAGCTGGTCCAGCTCCCTGGCGACACCAGCCGTCACAGCCGACGGACGTGTGATCTGGTCCAGCTCCCTGGCGACACCAGCCGTCACAGTCGACGGACATGTGGGCTGGTCCAGCTCCCTGGCGACACCAGCCGTCACAGCCGACGGACGTGTGGGCTGGTCCAGCTCCCTGGCGACACCAGTCGTCACAGCCGACGGACGTGTGAGCTGGTCCAGCTCCCTGGCGACACCAGCCGTCACAGCCGACGGACGTGTGGGCTGGTCCAGCTCCCTGGCGACACCAGCCGTCACAGCCGACGGACGTGTGGGCTGGTCCAGCTCCCTGGCGACACCAGCCGTCACAGCCGACGGACGTGTGGGCTGGTCCAGCTCCCTGGCGACACCAGCCGTCACAGCCGACGGACGTGTGGGCTGGTCCAGCTCCCTGGCGACACCAGCCGTCACAGCCGACGGACGTGTGAGCTGGTCCAGCTCCCTGGCGACACCAGTCGTCACAGCCGACGGACGTGTGAGCTGGTCCAGCTCCCTGGCGACACCAGCCGTCACAGCCGACGGACGTGTGGGCTGGTCCAGCTCCCTGGTGACACCAGCCGTCACAGCCGACGGACGTGTGAGCTGGTCCAGCTCCCTGGCGACACCAGCCGTCACAGCCGACGGACGTGTGATCTGGTCCAGCTCCCTGGTGACACCAGCCGTCACAGCCGACGGACGTGTGGGCTGGCCACATCCGACCCGCGAGCCGTGAGCGCATGGCGTCATTGCCCGGCCGTGATCCAGTGCTCGGCTGCCGCTGGCTCGGTCGGCTGGCGTGTCGCCCCCGTGCCGCCAGTGGCCCGCCAGCTAACCCGCCATAACGCGCCATGGATGCGCATGAAGGGCACAGAAGGTATACAGCCGGTGGCGTCCTCTCAGACCTCCCAGTCCAGATGTGTGTTCACGTTTGGCGTTAGCCGGATTGGGTGATGGATGTTATCCCGTGACCATGTCGTGTGTGGGGGATGGGGAAGGGTGAATAAGTTGGTGGACGACCGAGCGCGGTCAGACGTTTGGCCAGACATGGCTCATTTACGTGTGCTGTCGATTGCTCCTCTACCTATCTCCACGTTTCTTGCCTTTTGTACACCGCCCTCGGATTCTGCCTCACACCACGTATCCCTTTCTCTCTTCATCTGTTCTCTCTTTAAACCTTTTTCTATTCGCTCTTCTTTCCCTCCTCCCTCTCATTTCCTTTGCTACATCCTTCATTTCATTTTGCCTCTTTATTTTTTCCATCCCTTCTGGAATCTTCGGTCTCTTCCCTGTTACTATGCATTGTTTGCATTCAGGGAGATGTAAATATCGTCAAGACATCAGTCTTCTTTTTTTGCCTGCACATGGTTCGCCCTCGCGTTTGCACCAAGCAGGATCGATCCCATGATTGCAGCATATGGAAAGGAGGTATAGGCGGAGAGTTCGAGTAGTAAAAAGTGGAGAAGTATATAGTGGTGCTAAATATTCAACAACTTGTTCACTGAACGTAAAAGCACATGGGCTGCTACAAGTATACAAGTAATATTTTGACCACGCCCTTGGTTAGCCTCAGGTTTCCTCTGCCCACACACACGCTCCAACATGACCCGAAAGTGTTAGATACAGGCAGACGATTGTGGAGCGGCTATGTATGTGCAGATATCCATGTACTTCAGACACGCTTATTGAAAGAACACACCGTTGCCATGCTTCGATACAGCGTGGTAATGGCGGCACGTCATAAATGCATGTGATGTATTGGTGTGCACCTGCTAGCTTTTAGGACTAATTACAGTCGTACTTTCAGCAACAATTGCGTTTCGAATCGAAGATATTTCGCATATTATACAGGTGTCGCATGTTCGTGGTTTGGGTGTTGCACATTCCGACCGCAGCCTGCGCATCTATTGCATCGGAACTGATATATACCGACGCTGCTACATACTACACTAAAAACAACGAGCAAGCACAATGGAAAATATACCGACGCTGCTACATACTACACTAAAAACAACGAGCAAGCACAATGGAAAATGCCGAAAATGCGGTAAATGAGTGGAAATTGTAATGTATGAGAACGTCAGAAGCACACAGCACGATGTGAAATTGAATTCACGGACGTCGTTTGGGTGCTACTTTGTAGCGCATAGCTACAAAGTTGCTGGCGCATTTCCTTGCGTACAACTCGTAGGCGTCCGGCATTTCGCCTCGCATCAGCATCGTGTAGTGACGAAACGCGTTGAATTGCCTATGTTGTTCCCAGACGTGTGCACATGTGCAAACCCGCTACGATGCTACCATGTCTGTACGCGTACGACGTGCGCACTGGCGTATATCTGCTTGAAGACAACTTCGGGCTGCCATTTTCGTTGGCACATTATTTTCACACCTTGGCCACGCCGTAAGTGTAAGCAGACACGCCGCGCCTCACCTTGCGCCAGGTCTCCACCGGTGACGTCACCAACTCTACCATGCGTTAGAAGACGCAGCGAGCTTTTGTTCGCTGTGGCTCCGGTTTCGCGGCTGGCTTCCGTCGGTCGGGCGCCGGCGGCCACCTTGCGGTGACCTCTGCACATCAGAAGCGGCTGCAGACCGTCCCGTCCGGGCGCCGCTGGCGAGAGCGACGCATCGGTGACATTTTTACGGGAGCGTGCGGTATGTGCGGCGCGCGCCGGCTGTTGCGGTGACGCAGTCGGCGGCGATTGTGGCGGCGGCGGCTGCCATCGTCACTGTAACCCTGGTGACAGCCGACTGATGCTCTCGGCGATCCTTCAGTGTGAGGAACGTCCTAAGACTCGAATCTTCTGGGACTTTTCTCCTCAGGCTAATACCTAACTAATGATATAATTGTGGTCATAAAAGCGTTTAAAAAAGTGACGATGCTGCTGGATCCCTATTGGATGGACACGAGCTGACTCGAAGGAAGGTTGTTGATTGGGGGAAGGTACTGAGCAATTACACTAGTGCAATGACGTGTAGTTAAAATTCATGTCGAGATTTAGAGCGTCTTGTTCAGATCGAGATTCAGATCCCCTGCTTCAGCGCAGTCAGTTTGTTCAAATGTAGAAAGGGGTGGCGCGCCATTTTATTTTCCTTCATGTCGTAAGAACACCCCTCGACTATTTTTCTCGTCTTTTCATTGGGTAACTAGGAAAGTGGAAAACGGCACTGCTGGTTCCTAACCCCATATGTGGAGGCATCACGTCCACCTGTCCCCTTACTTTTAGCCAATATTGTCGACACCTATTTTCTATCTACCGGGGACCTTCTCTGCTTCTCCTGAAAATGCCTAGGATACGTCATTATTCTCCCATCACTTACCTAACTAATGCTTGCCAATACTATGAGAAGCAGCTGCTTGGCCAGAGATATCGATCCAACTGGCGTGCCACCAAGCTACAACACGCGGCGAGACCACTGGTTAAAAAACAAGGGAACCCGCAGTCCCAATTCCGGATACATTTGCAGCCCCATATAATCGCATGGTTACTGGTATAACATTTAATATTCCGGCTATTTTGGCAATGAAAAAAATGGCTGGGTGCGGTTCCCCTCTTCTCGTTCAGGAAAAACAATTTGTTTTCCTATGTACCAATGTGTGCTAATCTTGTGCCTCGCAATGTGTAGAGATCTGGTGTCTTAAAATGTTTGGTGATCTAGTGTCTCACAATGTGTGTGATCTTGTGTCACACGGTGAGTGGTAATCTTGTAGTCCTGCACGGAAGGAAGGTAATGCACTTCCAAGTGGTATCAGCAAAATACTCACCATGCAGCTTATTGCACGTTTGGACTGGCAACCATTACAACACATGCTAAGGTGAAGTCAAATCCGTATGCTTAATCACTCCTGCCTTCTGGCTTCCACTGATCTATCCTAAGAACTTGGTATGCAGAATTATCTTTAGCGTGTATGTTCATCGGATTTGGCATGTAATGCCGTGACTGGCCGACCAGGCTGCTCACATACTCACTTTCTTGTACAGTGAAGTCACGTTCTTGGGCCGTATTCGTCAGTGAAATGCTACCAGATTTGGGCACGAGATAAACCAACTAAGGTAGCCCAGTGCGCGCGTGATGAGTAGCTGGTGTTTTTCATATATGCGTGATCAAAAGTCACAATTGCAAGCCACAGCAGTTAAGTGAACCTCAACCATGGGTGGATCGTGCCTGTTCCTCATATGGTCATAATAATTAATACACTCTAAGTAAACGTACAACCCACTCATTGTCATGATCTCTTGCGTTTGGAGTTTATCTCGGTGCTTCAGAAATGTGTTGGACTCGTAGTGAGGTTCACTTAGGGTCAGCAAATCTACCGTGATTGACATACGTCGCGGCTGGTCTTTTCCTTCCTGTGTATAATTGTACTGTGGCAATGACCTCCGATAGCCGTGCCGTGCTTTCTCGGACATCAAATCACTGAGGTCCGCTCGGCCCGCGCACCTGTCACACCCCTCCACAAAGGCGCCGTCCCCCGGCTGGGGGTGCTCGGGGAGCGCACCACAGCGCCGATTCCCGCCAGGGTGTGTGGAGAGTGGACGCTGCGGCGCTGTCCGCCGCCACCGACGCCGCACTGGCCGGGTAGGCCGGCCAGCTGTGGCTCAGTAGTCGGCAGGCACGCGCGCGGCTCGGTGCGGCACGTCAGCTCAGCGCTCGGTCTGCCAGCGCAGTGGGCCAGTGACGCTCGTGGCCGGCGGACGACCGTGTGTGCGCCGACGTCGCACTCCCGGCCGGCGTGTTTGTGCTCTTCCACGTCGCCGCGCACAATGGACGGCGATTTTATTTGCGCCGCGTGGAATGTACGACTGTGAATTGGCCAGCTGCCGGCCAGGGCCGAGCACAGCGTGATCGTACGAGCCATACGGAGCGAACAGATCATCGGAGCAATGCAGGCACAGGTCAGTGTTGGTAGGCACCCTCTTTGGCGGTCAGAGTCAGTTTAGAGTCCGCTCTGACGGTCCAAGTCAGGTCAGGGTCCGCTCTGATCGTCCGAGTCAGTTAAGCGTCCGCTCTAGCGGTCCGTATCAGGTCGGCTCTGTTCTGGCGGTCAGTTAGGTCGGCGTACGCTCATTTTGATCTCGGCTGGAGGTAACTCCGCCATAATCGTCCACATCTACGCCTCCGCGGGGTGCTGGCCGATCAGCCCGTGTTGACTTCGCGTGAGGCCCTGTCAGATAAAGACTTAGCGGTCCAGCGTTTCGCACACAGTCGGACACAAATTGACCCGATTACACTGGTGCTGTGTGTGGGAGAGAAGGCCGCCTACCGACCAGGAGCGAACGGCACGTGGTTGGTGGCACACCCTGCAATCAAGTCGCCGCTCATCGCCTGATTTAAGTTATGCGACGGACACTGTCCAGTTTGGACAGAGACTACAGCAGATGGTCCGTGCGTAGCCGCCCGTGGGCCGCTTGGCGGGAGAAATAGAAAAACACCGGCCGGCCAGCAATGCGGTGGTATTACGCTGGTCGAAACCGAAGACGTGATTACCTGTAATTAGCCCTCGAAGCCCTCCTGATTGATCACAGAAATATCTATACGCCCAGAGGAGATGGAGGAAGCACACGCGATCTAAATTAGTTTCGGGGCGGCGGGAAGCCGGCTCTGACGTGCTACACTACATTCACCGTTTTATCTAGATCATATTTCATGTCAGAGCCCACATTGGAGGCAGCAAGGGGAGGGTTCCCAGGCGCCAGCGCCGACGGCTGCTCCAAATTTGTCGCCGAGATGGCATCTCGGCAATAGAGTGGTTAACAGCGTCCTTTGTAGATGATAGGCCCTTTGAGGAAGCACAGTGTGAAGCATTAGATATCTGGCGGGCGACCTCCGAGGGCGCAGAGGGCGACGAGATCACACCTGCGCGATGATCCGCCAATCGCCGATCAACGACGTCACGTCTATTCCGAATGTTTGCCGACGGGCTTACTAGATGCGATGTTAAAAATATCCCAAACGCGGGCAATACAATGGTGGAACGGTTAGCGTGTCCGCTTCTTCTGTCAGCTTCTAGAGTAAGCCAGAAATAACGTGTGCGCAGTAGAAGGTAAATGAACGAGAAGGGTGATTTTAGTGGTTTAGTGGTTCGTATTACAACTCGAACGCCACAAAATGTGTCATTCACCATGTGAAGACTGATGGGAGAGGATGACGCACGTGAGATAGGTCTGAATGCACCACTGAAAAGACGAGTTGAAGAGTTGGTCTATTTCGGCGGCAGAAGTCCAAATCTCTGAGTCTGGTGCGGTTTCAATTATGCTGACTGTCCAAAGCTGTTAGTCACGCCACATTGACCAGGAAGCCAATCTGGCGAATTTTGCTTTTTAGCTCAAGTATTCAGGTTATCCTACATGATGGCCGTTTACGACACTGTACGTTATTCAGGGCACCCTTTCACAGGGTGACCGGTAACGGCACTGGACGTTACGGCATGGGTCGGTCTACTTTTGTCGCTCTGCAATTCAAATAGCCGCACGTTGGCATAACATGAATTTGTTGCGCTGAACTGGTGATAGCTGGAAGGAGATACACACCAGAAGGCTGGTGTGTATCTATGAAGTGATTGCTTGGCTGATAAGACTTCGCTGGCAAATTGGGTGTAATGCACGGATCGTTCCGCCTTCCTCAGCCTCCTCTTAGCCATGTGCAGTCGGTCCGCGTCTGTCTTCCTTCCTCCGCGTCGCTCGGTCAGTCACCAGTTTGCTGCAGTAATCGTGTAATCCGTCGGCCAGTGAGCAGCGCGTAGTGGAATGACTGGCAGGCACTTTTAGCACGCGGCTCCATCCGCCTGGTTATAATGTTGACGGACCAGGCGACTGTGTCGAATCAATGGTGTCGACCCGGCCTGAGCGAATGGTCAACACAGTCGCCCCAAACGCGCCGTCCAGCCGCAGAGGCGCCGCAGGTCGTTGGAGCTCACCATTGCTGGCGATACCGACGACAGGCGTCGGCAACAATCCAACTGCTCACGGCTGGGCACCTGTGTCGCACGTGTTTCGCAGCCCGTGCGGTGAAGGCTGTACCGAGCGGTGGAGGGAAGGTAAAATAGTGAGCACAACGCTGTGGAATGCGAAATCAGCTTTAACGGGTTAAATCGAAACACCTGGGCAGAAACTTGTTCAAGAATCTACTTTTAATCATAGTGCGCGGTAAATAGAGTTGCAAGCAGCCCAATTCACCACCAGAATTATAGTCTCGGGGTTTATTAGGCCGTCAAGCAAGAGTTCCTGATGCCGTTTTCGTTCTTTGTGAGCGAATGAGAAGCACACTGGTCTCTGGTGATGGTAAACAACTTTACAAGCCATTCTTTACGAAACAGTCCCTCCGGACCCCTCGTAAAGTACTCTCAATTGGTATGACCCCGCCACGAGCCGTGCATAGCCTCCAAACCGGCGGCTGGTGGCACCGTGTTGGAGCCGGGGAACTAGAATCGTATCATAAATGTAAGTCATTCCACCTCTGACCCCGACTGTAACCACTGATTGGTATTGATGTGTGCGCGCCTGTCGCGGCACGGAGGCGCTCAGTGAGTGTCCCGCTACTAGCTGCCACTCACGGAGAGCTCGTTGGAGTTATCGGCATGTGTTATCGACGCCCGTCGTGTCCACTGTAAACAACAGAGACGTCAGACAGCATCACAGCCACGGCCACTCACTCCATCATTTCGCACACTCGGCCGCCACAAATGGGCCGCCACAACTGGGCCGCCACAAATGGGCCGCCACAACTGGGCCGCCACAAATGGGCCGCCACAAATGGACCGCCACAAATGGGCCGCCACAAATGGGCCGCCACAAATGGGCCGCCACAAATGGGCCGCCACAAATCAGACGTCGCGTGCTGCCTCGCCAGCTGACAGCTCGTTTGTAGATGAGCCAATCTGTGCGATATACCACGGCTGCTATCCAAGTGCCGAACGCGCCCCGGCCTGGCAAACAACTCGGTGGCGGCGTCCGCCTCTCACGGCCAGGCACAGCAAGCGCCCATGCCCCGTAGGTATATTCATGGTGAAACCGACCGAGAAGTGGGAAAAGCAATCGGGCGTGGGGGTGGAGCACAGTGCGGGGACGATGAAGCCCACTCAGGTCTTCAAAATCTGCTCTTTTTGCACCATCAGAATACATATGCGTGCACTCTGATGATGCTAATTTGTAACAACTGCATCCAATCATTGTTTTGCATTGGTACGTTTCACAGCATGATTTTGGGAACTAAATTGGAGTTCAGCAAGCATCGCATTGTATGCCATGATTAGCACGATTTTTGGTGCTCAGTTTGCATTACATAGACCTATGTCATGCATTTAAGACACCTGTGCCTTAAATGCAAACGCCAATTTTGTAGCTTTTGTACATCAAGACATAATTATACAGATTAAAACCCATTAAGCCCCACAAGTTCGTCTTGAAAACGGGACTAATGTATTTTACATTACGGCACGTATTTGGTATTTATGGGGCAGTCGTACAACTAGATATATGTTGGGCATCCAATAGATCACTAAGGTTAACCTTGAATATAAAATAATTATTGGGTATAACTGCAAGTTATCGTACCCCAAACCTCAGTGCTTTAATAATGTCCGTCCAATCCATGTTTAGCTTTATCTCTTCTCCCTATTTTTCCTTTCAGCATCTATATAAATGTATACACACACACACATATATATATATATATATATATATATATATATATATATATATATATATATATATATATATATACATATACATATATACATATATACATACAGATATACATATATCTATACATATATATATATATATATGTATAGATATGTCTTTATGTCTTTATATGTTTATATATATATATATATATATATATATATATATGACTTATATGTCAGGAGGATGAGCTAGGTGTCGGATGGAAGCTGTCTTAATGATCGCTACCGTCTGCTGGTGGGGGTTCTATAGCAGTACCGCCGGTGACCAGTGATCCAGTAACTCTCTATCGGTGATACGCCAGCCCGCCGTTAGGTCAGTGGTGACGGTGTCAGATCTGTCAGCTGACTCTGGTATTAGCAGGCCACCACGTACTTACTCAGTCGCTTCTGATTTAGACTGGACCAGTCAGAGAAACAGATCGATTCGCCCGTGAGTTTTCCAAGTCTGTCCTGCCCCACACATCCTGTCCTGCATTAACTTGTTCAGGTATATGGACTGGAATCGCGGCAAGATGCCAATTCGAATCTATAAATCCGGCAAGTCAGAGAATGCACGAATTTGATGTTTGGTATGTGTGAAGGGAGTACGCTGTGCGTGCGTGCGTGCGTGCGTGCATGCGTGCGTGCGTGCGTGCGTGCGTGCGTGCGTGCGTGCGTGCGTGCGTGCGTGCGTGCGTGCGTGCGTGCGTGCGTGCGTGCGTGCGTGCGTGCGTGCGTGCGTGCGTGCGTGCGTGCGTGCGTGAGTGTGTGCGTGCGTGCGTGCGTGCGTGCGTGCGTGCGTGTGTGTGTGTGTGTGTGTGTGTGTGTTCGTGCGTGCGTGCGTGTGTGTGTGTGTGTGTGTGTGTGTGTGTGTGTGTGTGTGTGTGTGTGTGTCCAAAAATGACAAGGCAGCTGCAGGTGTCCGATGATCATTGGCGGACTTCAGCGTGCAAGGATGCTTGTACCAGGCTGCATTTGTTGCCTTTCCATTCTCTGCTCCGTTTGTTATCCCCTAAAATGCATTAGTCTAAGTGGATTACATTGTGTACCTGGCCGAAATGAATCGGACCACAATTCCTTTCAGCCTGTTTATCGATACAATAGTAACTGTAACTGGCTTGCACGTTGCATGTGGCTATTACGTAGTGTACAACAGCCACCAAACGTACTCAAGTCGCTCCAAGCTAGGCGACCGTATGGAGCAATGGGTGCCAAAGATGCAGTCCATTGATATAGGGTATAAGCCAAGTTGAGACTGTTGTAGCACTATACCACTAGTTCGTGCCCGGGCTTGATTAAATTAAAACTCCCGAGTAATCAGCTCAGGGCCTTGTACTGGTGCGTACCGCTGCTGACGCTGAGGTTGTGGCTGGCCGACTGTTGTGTGTCGCCAGCTGAAGTGTGCTGGCCGACTGTTGTGTGTCGCCAGCTGGAGTGTGCTGGGCGACTGTTGTGTGTCGTCAGCTGAAGTGTGCTGGGCGACTGTTGTGTGTCGCCAGCTGGAGTGTGCTGGCCGACTGTTGTGTGTAGCCAGCTGGAGTGTGCTGGCCGACTGTTGTGTGTCGTCAGCCGGAGTGTGCTGGCCGACTGTTGTGTGTCGCCAGCTGGAGTGTGCTGGCCGACTGTTGTGTGTAGCCAGCTGGAGTGTGCTGGCCGACTGTTGTGTGTCGCCAGCTGAAGTGTGCTGGGCGACTGTTGTGTGTAGCCAGCTGGAGTGTGCTGGCCGACTGTTGTGTGTCGTCAGCTGGAGTGTGCTGGCCGACTGTTGTGTGTCGCCAGCTGAAGTGTGCTGGGCGACTGTTGTGTGTCGTCAGCCGGAGTGTGCTGGCCGACTGTTGTGTGTAGCCAGCTGAAGTGTGCTGGGCGACTGTTGTGTGTCGTCAGCCGGAGTGTGCTGGCCGACTGTTGTGTGTCGCCAGCTGAAGTGTGCTGGCCGACTGTTGTGTGTCGCCAGCTGGAGTGTGCTGGCCGACTGTTGTGTGTCGCCAGCTGAAGTGTGCTGGGCGACTGTTGTGTGTCGTCAGCCGGAGTGTGCTGGCCGACTGTTGTGTGTCGCCAGCTGGAGTGTGCTGGGCGACTGTTGTGTGTCGTCAGCTGAAGTGTGCTGGGCGACTGTTGTGTGTCGCCAGCTGGAGTGTGCTGGCCGACTGTTGTGTGTAGCCAGCTGGAGTGTGCTGGCCGACTGTTGTGTGTCGTCAGCCGGAGTGTGCTGGCCGACTGTTGTGTGTCGCCAGCTGGAGTGTGCTGGCCGACTGTTGTGTGTAGCCAGCTGGAGTGTGCTGGCCGACTGTTGTGTGTCGCCAGCTGAAGTGTGCTGGGCGACTGTTATGTGTAGCCAGCTGGAGTGTGCTGGCCGACTGTTGTGTGTAGCCAGCTGAAGTGTGCTGGGCGACTGTTGTGTGTAGCCAGCTGAAGTGTGCTGGCCGACTGTTGTGTGTCGTCAGCCGGAGTGTGCTGGCCGACTGTTGTGTGTCGCCAGCTGGAGTGTGCTGGCCGACTGTTGTGTGTCGCCAGCTGAAGTGTGCTGGGCGACTGTTGTGTGTCGTCAGCCGGAGTGTGTTGGCCGACTGTTGTGTGTAGCCAGCTGAAGTGTGCTGGGCGACTGTTGTGTGTCGTCAGCCGGAGTGTGCTGGCCGACTGTTGTGTGTCGCCAGCTGAAGTGTGCTGGCCGACTGTTGTGTGTCGCCAGCTGGAGTGTGCTGGCCGACTGTTGTGTGTCGCCAGCTGAAGTGTGCTGGGCGACTGTTGTGTGTCGTCAGCCGGAGTGTGCTGGCCGACTGTTGTGTGTCGCCAGCTGGAGTGTGCTGGCCGACTGTTGTGTGTAGCCAGCTGAAGTGTGCTGGCCGACTGTTGTGTGTCGTCAGCCGGAGTGTGCTGGCCGACTGTTGTGTGTAGCCAGCTGAAGTGTGCTGGCCGACTGTTGTGTGTCGCCAGCTGGAGTGTGCTGGCCGACTGTTGTGTGTCGCCAGCTGAAGTGTGCTGGCCGACTGTTGTGTGTCGCCAGCTGAAGTGTGCTGGGCGACTGTTGTGTGTCGTCAGCCGGAGTGTGCTGGCCGACTGTTGTGTGTCGCCAGCTGGAGTGTGCTGGCCGACTGTTGTGTGTAGCCAGCTGGAGTGTGCTGGCCGACTGTTGTGTGTCGTCAGCTGGAGTGTGCTGGCCGACTGTTGTGTGTCGCCAGCTGGAGTGTGCTGGCCGACTGTTGTGTGTAGCCAGCTGAAGTGTGCTGGCCGACTGTTGTGTGTAGCCAGCTGAAGTGTGCTGGCCGACTGTTGTGTGTCGTCAGCTGGAGTGTGCTGGCCGACTGTTGTGTGTAGCCAGCTGAAGTGTGCTGGCCGACTGTTGTGTGTCGCCAGCTGGAGTGTGCTGGCCGACTGTTGTGTGTAGCCAGCTGAAGTGTGCTGGCCGACTGTTGTGTGTCGCCAGCTGGAGTGTGCTGGCCGACTGTTGTGTGTCGTCAGCTGGAGTGTGCTGGCCGACTGTTGTGTGTCGCCAGCTGGAGTGTGCTGGGCGACTGTTGTGTGTCGCCAGCTGGAGTGTGCTGGCCGACTGTTGTGTGTCGTCAGCTGAAGTGTGCTGGCCGACTGTTGTGTGTCGCCAGCTGGAGTGTGCTGGCCGACTGTTGTGTGTCGCCAGCTGGAGTGTGCTGGGCGACTGTTGTGTGTCGTCAGCCGGAGTGTGCTGGCCGACTGTTGTGTGTCGCCAGCTGGAGTGTGCTGGCCGACTGTTGTGTGTAGCCAGCTGAAGTGTGCTGGCCGACTGTTGTGTGTAGCCAGCTGGAGTGTGCTGGCCGACTGTTGTGTGTCGCCAGCTGGAGTGTGCTGGCCGACTGTTGTGTGTCGCCAGCTGGAGTGTGCTGGCCGACTGTTGTGTGTCGCCAGCTGGAGTGTGCTGGCCGACTGTTGTGTGTCGCCAGCTGGAGTGTGCTGGCCGACTGTTGTGTGTCGCCAGCTGGAGTGTGCTGGCCGACTGTTGTGTGTCGCCAGCTGGAGTGTGCTGGCCGACTGTTGTGTGTCGCCAGCTGGAGTGTGCTGGCCGACTGTTGTGTGTCGCCAGCTGGAGTGTGCTGGCCGACTGTTGTGTGTCGCCAGCTGGAGTGTGCTGGCCGACTGTTGTGTGTCGTCAGCCGGAGTGTGCTGGCCGACTGTTGTGTGTCGCCAGCTGGAGTGTGCTGGGCGACTGTTGTGTGTCGCCAGCTGGGGTGTGCTGGCCGACTGTTGTGTGTCGTCAGCTGAAGTGTGCTGGCCGACTGTTGTGTGTCGCCAGCTGGAGTGTGCTGGCCGACTGTTGTGTGTCGCCAGCTGGAGTGTGCTGGCCGACTGTTGTGTGTCGCCAGCTGGAGTGTGCTGGCCGACTGTTGTGTGTCGCCAGCTGGAGTTTGCTGGCCCGCTGTGGGGAACTCCGACGGCCTTGACAGAGCTGCGCCACATGCAACCAGCCGGCAGCGTCCTTCAACAACCAATTGGAGGACTCGCTTCTGGACAGGCGCGGAGTCAGATCTTCGGCGCGGGGGCGTCATCTATTGCGCTGTCTGAAATGGCTAAAATACTGATGCACTAAGGAATATCGAAACATTTAGTGCTATAACCTCTATTCAGTCCATTTTCAAGTATGCGAGGTTCCAGAAGTGCAAGCGGTGCCTGACAATGTTACTACTTCAGTTGTATTTATCATAGTGTCGCATCATCAAATGAGCGTAGATCATGGGAGAGGACAGTGACGCTCTGTGATCATACCATGAGTGGATGTTTTTTTATCTGGTGACTTGCGATGTACGTTATGCACGATCACGGCTAATGGCGCCGCCCGCACTGGTTCGCCGGTGGGTCACGGAATTTGGAAATGTCAGGAGTGGTGCGAATGTTGAACTCGTTACTTTAGTGTTGAGTGCTCAACACCGTAACCACTCGGTCATCCGCTATATATATATATATATATATATATATATACATGCATATGTAATTTCAAGGACTTTATTGCAGGCAAAAACCAGAAAACGTCCGTTGCCTAGTTGGAGAGAGGTAAATGGGTACAAAACCTTACATGAGCATATTTGACAATTTACCAATTTCAGCTGTCATGTCTGGTGGATGTTTCTCCTGGACCGGGAGGCCTTCTTTGGGTGCATGCATCGATCCTGTTGGCTTCACTTCAGAACACCCTCATATTGCCAATTATTTGGTGACAAATCGAAAACGAGTGTCGCCACTGGACGTGGCAACGCTGCCTCAGCTCGATGGCCTCCGAGCCTTGCATTTCCGCTGCTCAGGCCTGCCACCCCAGCTGTTAGAGTTAATGTAGACAACATAATGGGGAATGGGGCGTGCCTAAGATATTGTCCCCGGCACCACTTGGTCGTTATCCAACAGCTGCAATTCGTCTTCTACTATGTGCTCTGGGAGTTTGCACGTAATATCGTGAGATAAGCAAAGATACAGGCATACGACTCGCACGTCGATGAACGACAGCACTGCATTCCGATCCTCAACATGGTAGCTATTGAGAAGTTGCGAGGTCTGGCTTAGTGGGACCATTCAGGACAGGTATTGTATTTTCCGAACGCTTTTCCCTTTGGATTTATAGAGGTATTGAGGACGAAATTTGCATTTGCGTCATACTTACAATTGAGTTGATAAATAGACATAAAACCCCGAGAAGGTCTTAGCCGGTGACGTGACTGGTACCTACATATATATTAGCCAATATCAGCCAGAATTTGCATATATTGGTGTGACAGACCTGCTTGTCTCCAAGGGCAACATATCAGCTTATTGAGCTATGGAGTGTGTACTCAATCGCCTTCGGTCCCATTTGTATACAAACATCGCTCAAAGTAGATCTCGACGTGCAATAGACTGTATGCAGAATAGGGACAGAGGGATTATATCGAACTGGATTACTGGCAGAATTCAGCTTGACAAATTACGATGCGAGATACTCATTTGTTTCAAGTGTGTCCGATGTAGACATTGACTATTTTCCATAGTCACACCCGCTGTATATTCGCATAGTCTGCTGATCGACGTCGCTTTATTGGCATGCTTTGCTTCTTTGGCACGAGAAGTGTTGAAGTACTGTACTTTGAGTAAACATGCACCAGACACACAAACGTAGAATACATAGCAAATAAAAAGGACGGGTAATGATCACTGCCAGGTCTCTGTGTTTTCATGCAATACCAGAGATCATTTAACTACTGCAACGCAAAAGACACACCTCGTCCTGTCAACTTATAGTCCCTATACGGAACAATTGCAACACATGAGAACACATATAGGCAAATAATTGGAATATTACACTTTGTGGGACGCTATAAAGAGTAATCCACCCGCAGCACTGCGTAAGTGTGTCAAGTTATTATCTGCTGTACTGGGGAGAGACATTTGCACTGCATAGTGTGTAGTATTATCTCTTACTGGGTCAGAGAGTAATCCGCCCGCATCACTGCATAAGTTTGTCAAGTTATTATCTGCTGTACTGGGGAGAGACATTACAGAGAGTAATCCGCCCGCAGCACTGCATAAGTGTGTCAAGTTATTATCTGCTGTACTGGGGAGAGACATTACAGAGAGTAATCCGCCCGCAGCACTGCATAAGTGTGTCAAGTTATTATCCGCTGTACTGGGGAGACACATTACAGAGAGTAATCCGCCCGCAGCACTGCATAAGTGTGTCAAGTTATTATCCGCTGTACTGGGGAGACACATTACAGAGAGTAATCCGCCCGCAGCACTGCATAAGTGTATAAAGTTATTATCTGCTGTACTGGGGAGAGACATTACAGAGAGTAATCCGCCCGCAACACTGCATAAGTGTGTCAAGTTATTATCTGCTGTACTGGGGAGAGACATTACAGAGAGTAATCCGCCCGCAACACTGCATAAGTGTGTCAAGTTATTATCTGCTGTACTGGGGAGACACATTACAGAGAGTAATCCGCCCGCAACACTGCATAAGTGTGTCAAGTTATTATCTGCTGTACTGGGGAGACACATTACAGAAAGTAATCCTCCCGCAGCACTGCATAACTGTATCAAGTTATGCACTGCATAAATGTGTCAAGTTATTATCTGCTGTACTGGGGAGACACATTACAGAGAGTAATCCTCCGGCAGCACTGCATAACTGTATCAAGTTATTATCTGCTGTACTGGGGAGAGACATGACAGAGAGTAATCCACCCGCAGCACTGCATAAGTGTGTCAAGTTATTGTCTGCTGTACTGGGGAGAGACATTGCAGAGAGTAATCCGCCCGCAGCACTGCATAAGTGTGTCAAGTTATTATCTGCTGTACTGGGGAGAGACATTGCAGAGAGTAATCCGCCCGCAGCACTGCATAAGTGTGTCAAGTTATTATCTGCTGTACTGGGGAGACACATTACAGAGAGTAATCCGCCCGCAACACTGCATAAGTGTGTCAAGTTATTATCTGCTGTACTGTGGACAGACATTACAGAGAGTAATCCGCCCGCAGCACTGCATAAGTGTGTCAAGTTATTATCTGCTGTACTGGGGAGAGACATTACAGAGAGTAGTCCGCCCGCAGCACTGCATAAGTGTGTCAAGTTATTATCTGCTGTACTGGGGAGAGACATTACAGAGAGTAATCCGCCCGCAGCACTGCATAAGTGTGTCAAGTTATTATCTGCTGTACTGGGGAGAGACATTACAGAGAGTAATCCGCCCGCAGCACTGCATAAGTGTGTCAAGTTATTATCTGCTGTACTGGGGAGAGACATTACAGAGAGTAATCCGCCCGCAGCACTGCATAAGTATGTCAAGTTATTATCTGCTGTACTGGGGAGAGACATTTTAGAGAGTAATCCGCCCGCAGCACTGCATAAATATGTCAAGTTATTATCTGTGGCATTGGAGAGCACGCTCTTCAGTGCTTAAATTCCTTTGCAGAAGAGCGCCACACCTCGGGTCACACGCCACCACAGTGGTCACCGCCAGAGGAGCGCCATACCTCGCTGCGCACAGTCACGCCACCACAGTGGTCACTGCCAAAGGAGCGCCATACCTCGCTTCGCACAGTCACGCCACCACAGTGGTCACTGCCAAAGGAGCGCCATACCTCGCTTCGCACAGTCACGCCACCACAGTGGTCACTGCCAAAGGAGCGCCACACCTCGGGTCACACGCCACCACAGTGGTCACCGCCAAAGGAGCGCCACACCTCGAGTCACACAGTCACGCCACCACAGTGGTCACTGCCAGAGGAGCGCCACACCTCGGGTCACACGCCACCACAGTGGTCACCGCTAAAGGAGCGCCACACCTCGGGTCACACGCCACCACAGTGGTCACCGCTAAAGGAGCGCCACACCTCGGGTCACACGCCACCACAGTGGTCACCGCTAAAGGAGCGCCACACCTCGGGTCACACGCCACCACAGTGGTCACTGCCAGAGGAGCGCCACACCTCCGGTCACACGCCACCACAGTGGTCACCGCCACAGTCACGCCACCACAGTGGTCACTGCCAGAGGAGCGCCACACCTCGGGTCACACGCCACCACAGTGGTCACCGCCAGAGGAGCGCCATACCTCGCTGCGCACAGTCACGCCACCACAGTGGTCACTGCCACAGTCACGCCACCACAGTGGTCACCGCCACAGTCACGCCACCACAGTGGTCACTGCCAAAGGAGCGCCACACCTCGGGTCACACGCCACCACAGTGGTCACCGCCAAAGGAGCGCCACACCTCGAGTCACACAGTCACGCCACCACAGTGGTCACTGCCAGAGGAGCGCCACACCTCGGGTCACACGCCACCACAGTGGTCACCGCTAAAGGAGCGCCACACCTCGGGTCACACGCCACCACAGTGGTCACCGCCAAAGGAGCGCCACACCTCGGGTCACACGCCACCACAGTGGTCACCGCCAGAGGAGCGCCACACCTCGGGTCACACGCCACCACAGTGGTCACCGCCAAAGGAGCGCCACACCTCGGGTCACACGCCACCACAGTGGTCACCGCCAAAGGAGCGCCACACCTCGGGTCACACGCCACCACAGTGGTCACCGCCAAAGGAGCGCCACACCTCGGGTCACACGCCACCACAGTGGTCACCGCCACAGTAACGCCACCACAGTGGTCACCGCCAGAGGAGCGCCACGCCTCGGGTCACACGCCACCACAGTGGTCACCGCCAGGGGCCCAGTCACGCCACCACAGTGGTCACCGCCAGAGGAGCGCCACGCCTCGGGTCACACGCCACCACAGTGGTCACCGCCAGAGGAGCGCCACGCCTCGGGTCACATGCCACAGTGGTCACCGCCACAGTCACGCCACCACAGTGGTCACCGCCAGAGGAGCGCCACGCCTCGGGTCACACGCCACCACAGTGGTCACCGCCAGAGGAGCGCCACGCCTCGGGTCACATGCCACCACAGTGGTCACCGCCAGAGGAGCGCCACGCCTCGGGTCACATGCCACCACAGTGGTCACCGCCACAGTCACGCCACCACAGTGGTCACCGCCACAGTCACGCCACCACAGTGGTCACCGCCAGAGGAGCGCCACGCCTCGGGTCACACGCCACCACAGTGGTCACCGCCAGAGGAGCGCCACGCCTCGGGTCACATGCCACCACAGTGGTCACCGCCAGAGGAGCGCCACGCCTCGGGTCACATGCCACCACAGTGGTCACTGCCAGAGGAGCGCCACACCTCGGGTCACACGCCACCACAGTGGTCACCGCCAAAGGAGCGCCACACCTCGGGTCACACGCCACCACAGTGGTCACTGCCAAAGGAGCGCCACACCTCGGTCACACGCCACCACAGTGGTCACTGCCAAAGGAGCGCCACCCCTCGGGTCACACGCCACCACAGTGGTCACTGCCAAAGGAGCGCCACACCTCGGGTCACACGCCACCACAGTGGTCACCGCCAAAGGAGCGCCACACCTCGGGTCACACGCCACCACAGTGGTCACTGCCAAAGGAGCGCCACACCTCGGGTCACACGCCACCACAGTGGTCACTGCCAAAGGAGCGCCACACCTCGGGTCACACGCCACCACAGTGGTCACTGCCAAAGGAGCGCCACACCTCGGGTCACATGCCACCACAGTGGTCACCGCTAAAGGAGCGCCACACCTCGGGTCACACGCCACCACAGTGGTCACTGCCAAAGGAGCGCCACACCTCGGGTCACACGCCACCACAGTGGTCACTGCCAAAGGAGCGCCACACCTCGGGTCACACGCCACCACAGTGGTCACTGCCAAAGGAGCGCCACACCTCGGGTCACATGCCACCACAGTGGTCACCGCTAAAGGAGCGCCACACCTCGGGTCACACGCCACCACAGTGGTCACCGCCACAGTCACGCCACCACAGTGGTCACCGCCAGAGGAGCGCCACGCCTCGGGTCACACGCCACCACAGTGGTCACCGCCAGAGGAGCGCCACGCCTCGGGTCACATGCCACCACAGTGGTCACCGCCAGAGGAGCGCCACACCTCGGGTCACACGCCACCACAGTGGTCACCGCCAGAGGAGCGCCACACCTCGGGTCACACGCCACCACAGTGGTCACCGCCACAGTCACGCCACCACAGTGGTCACCGCCAGAGGAGCGCCACACCTCGGGTCACACGCCACCACAGTGGTCACCGCCACAGTCACGCCACCACAGTTGTCACCGCCACAGTCACGCCACCACAGTGGTCACCGCCAGAGGAGCGCCACACCTCGGGTCATACAGTCACGCCACCACAGTGGTTACCGCCAGCCCTGGTAGTCGGTCGAGAGACCGGAAACCACCGACTCGCCCGACGGCCTTTCACGCCCGTTCACACTGAGTGAACTGAGTGCCGAATCACGCTGTGCGGCGAGTCACGCTGAGTGTGAGCTGAGTGGCAAGTCACGCTGAGTGCGAACTAGGTAGCGAGTTGCCATGTGTGTGAGCTGAGTTGCGAGTCACGCTGAGTGTGGACTGAGGGGCGAGTCACGCTGAATGTGGACTGAGTGGCGAGTCACGCTGAGTGTGGACTGAGTTGCGAGTCACGCTGAGTGTGGACTGAGTTGCGAGTCACGCTGAGTGTGGACTGAGTGGCGAGTCACGCTGAATGTGGACTGAGTGGCGAGTCACGCTGAATGTGGACTGAGTGGCGAGTCACGCTGAATGTGGACTGAGTGGCGAGTCACGCTGAATGTGGACTGAGTGGCGAGTCACGCTGAGTGTGGACTGAGTGGAGAGTCACGACGCACGCTCCGCCGCCGGCCACGGTGCAGCCATTACAGGGCTTCCCGACACTGTCACGCCGTGACGCTACGTGGTGCACCGGCGACGCGCGTCACCGATCCGTCACGCGCCGGCCATCTCCCCGCTGTCCAAACATGACGCGGCCAACGCCAAGCGCCCCACTCACAACGCAATATTGATTAGCGAGATGAGAACGGCGCGGCGGGTCGCGTCTCTCGCGACGCGTGATCGTCACCGGCGCTGTGCCGATCGATGCCGCCAGTGGGTGGCTTGCGAGGCGGAGGGAGTCGCCCTGCCCGGCCGCAGCTGCCGGCGCGACAAAGCCGGCCGGCCAGCCCGGACGGAGAGCGGCCACAGACCGTGGGGCGGCCAACGCCGTCCGACAGTACCACGCTCCCGCTCACTGCGCTGGCACATTGATCGTCGGCTGTGGCTGCGACCGCACCTCTACGGCTGCCCACTGGCTGTCAGCTCGCCAGCAGGTGTGGCCTGGCTGGCGGTGCTGGCCATCAGCGGGCAGACATACACCCGCACAACACCGACAGAATGTCCGAGCCGCTCGCCGACGGACCTGGACTATTCACTGTATGGTCATGCTGCTCAAGGCCGCTAGGAAGGACGCTGATTATTTCAGCGCAATGTCGGCGGATTCGGCAGCTGCGGATATTACTTTTACGGATTCTCTTACCTGCTACGTGGAAATGATATACCACGCTGCCCGAAATGTCACATCCGCATATCTATGCGTCATATCCTGCTTCCCTGCTCTGGTTATGACGGCGGGTGTAGACTTCACTTTGGACGCATGCAACCGATGTCACTCAATGAAGTTTTAGGTGAAGACTAGCATTGTAAAATCGGGGCGATTTTTTTACTACTTCACCGAAGTATTCTTCTGCGTAATGTAAGCATCTAGTGGAACAGGTTAAATGATGTTATATCGTGACATATGCTCTTATCTTCATCATTATTCTAATATTCTGCAGATTTTGCAATAATATACGATGTATCGACTTATAGATAACTAGTGTTTTATGGGCTACACATGACTAACGGAGTCGATGGGCGCAAAGCCCAAATAGCTAAATAACTTGCATCCTATAGGGTTTGATGACGACCTTTTTCCCATATTACATGACCGGTGGGAAGCATTGGACTTGGTTGCATCTATTTGGCGAGTATTGTGATTCCATCAACTGCCGGCTATGGTGATCTGAATGTGTACATGTTTTCATCAGGAGCAAATCTGCCTTTCCAAGAGTCGAAGAAGGCAGCAAGCATCGCACCAGAATCACCTCCGCTGTAACTCGCTGACCTTATGTATGGTATCAGATGCAGTAGCAGGAGGCCAGACGTAATGCAATAACATAGGCGTCCGTCATACTTATTCCATTGCACACTTGAAGCCTGCAAAGTTAAATTGTATTTTACCAAGTAACTTAAAAGGCGCTGTTTATCACAAACGACGGCGAATAATTCAAATTAACCATGAATATTCGTTGCTTCCATTGACTATCTGATCTTGATTTAAGTCGAACAAAATCGCAGCAATCACGCTATATATGAAAAAAGAAGAATAAGCATGCCAGCATCTTGGCAAGGCTTCACTACATATTGTCCTTCTCAAGATGGGTCAGGTCCTGGCAGACCGGTGGGTTCCGGGCTTCGGTCGAGAAAAAAACTTTGCCAATCAACCACCTCTAATGTGGAGCAAGGGGAATAGTATTGCGAAACATATAACATGAAGATGACAGGTGTGATGGAAACCAACTTGTCGGGAAAGAATGCTGCTTGATAATGCTGAAGTCGGTAAGCGTGGCGTCGGACGGCGGAGACGTGGCCGGCGACCCATCACGAGCCACTCTGCCGACCGGAACACGTCACCGCCGGGTCACGTGACCGTCGCGTGAGACCTGCAGCGGCCAGCGAACTGTGCCAGTCACTGCGGCGGCGCGCCACAGTGGGACAGTGGCAGCCCGACCTCCCGCTGTCCCGCTGTCGCCGGGAAGTCGACGGCGACTGGCCAACACAGTCGGGCCCTTGGCACGCCCTGGGGCGATTTGAGTGTTTCCCAACTCTGGACACCAGTCGAGTGTTGGGGACGAGGCTGGGAAGTCAGGCGCGTGTATGACGATAACTGCGCTGGTACACCGTCAGGACGTTGATGTCTGGCTTAAATATTGCGGATGTCGGTGGAGGAGAATGCGTCTTTAAATTCGTGTGTCCATTACGTGACGAAGCCATTCCTCCTCCCATGTACGCCAACGTATAATAGCTGGGATATTTCAGTAGACGAAAAATATACTGCCTAGATAGACTTGCTAGTCTCTCTGGAGATAGACTAGCTAAATCATGTGACGAACCGACTGATCCATTAATAGTGATTCATGGGGCTACTCGTCTCGAAGGGCGCCGTCTCCCCGGAAGGCCGCCATTGATTTTGAGGAAAATGTGTCAAAGGTTGGAGGTGCGTCCGAGCGTTCTGCAGGGCCGTCGTTTGTATCCAGGAGGAAGGGGGAGGGCAGGTTATTGCAGCTCAGTCGACTAAGTGTTGGACTCTTGATAGTAAAATGGTGGTTTCGAAACCTACAGCTGGAGGGATAACTGAATCCACCTACGACCAATTAGCGTGAAATGTTGGAGATGATGCGATGTATGGCGCAGTAGTGGAATACGTCATAAGCGAGTCCTTGGCTCTTTTACCTAGAGGGGTACCTCTCTACTCCGATAGAACCTTCAGGTGAAAAATTTCAGGGGGTGACTTGAGCGTCCTGAAGGGGTGTCCTCTCGGGTCAGAGGCGCACTGCATCTCGATGTGGTTCTGCATGTCCCTCTGTGTCCTTCCTCCTTGGATCTGCCACTGTAGGACGACGTTACAACGTTCACTTGGCATTCTTATTGAGGTTCTGCGTAGAATGTGTCACGGCGTTCCGGGTGTGTCTCCTCGATCAGAGCCCTTGTGTACAGCTGCACCGAAACCAAATACACCGCGAGCTACGGCGTTTCGGCATAAGCTGGTGGTGACCCAAATATCGCGTCCCAAGCCGGGCCACTGCACACCTTACCGGTGAGAGGAACACACAAGACGTGCGTCGCACGTGTCTCGTGTGTCGCACGTGCTGCCGCCTTGATTGGCTGCCATTTGGAGCGGTCACGTCATCGCCCGGCAGCATCTGAACAGCTGGGACGAAGAGTTCGGTTGGTCTGATCGGAATTTTGCGCCGGGACGCCCGCCACCTCCAGTGTGAGTCAGCAGACTTACATCGGGTAAGTCAGCGGAGGTGTAAGTCAGCCGGGGTGTAAGTCAGCGGAGGTGGAGGTCAGCTGGGTATAAGTCAGCAAAGGTGGAAGTCAGCCGGGGTGTAAGTCAACCGGGGTGTAAGTCAGCTGGGGTGTAAGTCAGCGGAGGTGGAGGTCAGCTGGGTATAAGTCAGCAAAGGTGGAAGTCAGCCGGGGAAGAAGTCAGCCGGGGTGTAAGTCAGCTGGGCTGCAGGTCAGCTGGGTGTGCCAGTTGCTCGGCGGCCGTTGCGTGACAGGTGGAAATGTGGCAGGCAAGCCACATGGCAGGCGAGGTGTGACAGACGAGGCGCTCGTCGCAGCCGCATGTGCACCCTGCGCCGCCTTGGTGGATGAACGCGACGATCGCCGGTGCCGGACTCGGAAATGTTGACGACTCAGGTCCGCCTGAGCCGATGGTGCTCAGCCTGTTCCGGTCCCACGTGGCTAGTCGGTGGGAAGAGGCGGAAGGTGTCCGCCTGTTGGAGACAGGTAGCGCAAGTGTGTCTCCGGCTGAGACGGAGCACTTCCTGTCATCCTGTCGTCCTACTGTCCTCTCGTCATGTCATCTCGTCATGTCGTCATATCATGTCGTCATGTCGTCATGTCATGTCGTCATGTTATGTCGTCATGTCGTCATATCGTCATGTCGCCATCTCGTCATGTCGTCATGTCGTTATGTCGCCATGTCGTCATGTCGCCATCTCGCCATCTCGCCATCTCGTCATGTCGTCATGTCGTTATGTTGTCATGTCGTCATGTCGTCATGTCGTCATGTCGTCATGTCGTCATGTCGTCATGTCGTCATGTCGCCATGTCGTCATGTCGCCATCTCGTCATGTCGTCATGTCGCCATCTCGTCATGTCGCCATCTCGTCATCAGAGGTGAAAAAAACCGGATACTCAGCCACGAGCGTGGGTGACAGATATATGAAAAAATATCTCCGGTTGTGGTGACAACCTACGGTACTGTATTATCATTGCGTATGGATTGTATTTATCATCAGGCCGCTTTTCCTCTTAGCATACTCGGTCAATTTGTATTTTCTAACCATACAGACATATACGTACGCATCTTGTTTCAGTGCATGTATCAGAAACGTACATAAACAATTTAGTAGCTATGATCGAGGGGACAAGGGGGGGGGGCTGAAAAAAACTCTACCACTCGTGGTAAAGTCCATATATTTTAACATTGCCGTGGTAAGCCTGTCACCTACGAACTGTCCCGTCGCCGTCCAGAGATTGAGCCCGACTCAACAGTTCCGTTTTCCAGCGCAGTTTGTGGCGTGTGGCACGGCTCACATCACATGTAACGAGATATGGCTGATATCACGTGAAAGCTCCAAATGTTGGCTGTCTGTCTAGCACAATTTCGTTGCGGTCGGGTCAACGTGTTGCGCGTGCACATCACCGAGGTCTTGAGAGAACGGGTGTCCGGTGAATGACCGGTAGCCCGTAGGAATAGCACGTAAAACTGAGATTTTGTGCTCGGAAAATCACCAATTTTAGCGCTCCCCATCGACCCGATTCAAACCGCAATATCTCGACAACCAATGGACCGATTGACACCAAACCAACACCTCAGTATTGCCACGACAATTGTCAACATCGTCGTGGCAACCGTTTCCGAGTCACATGCCACGCGCACGCGAGGGGGTGTGAAAAGCGGAAGCGACGTTTTTGGGCGTTTTTCACGATTTGGTCTTGTTCTCGGAAAGGGCTAAACTTAGCGACTTGCCGTCACCTTCACATCATGGCCCCATGTACCGACTATAATTGTCAAATTGACGATCAGTGGCTGCAGAGTGTGCAGGTGCAGTCATCGTGACACGGGCTGCACGTGTTTCAATCCGTGAAAAATGCTCCGCTTTCCACTGTCTCCACACCACTGTTGAGTGACAATTCGTGGAGAAAGCTATACGTGCGGATAGCTCCACTCTTTGTGATGCTCACAAGTCCTTCGGATTTTATCCATCACCAATACTTTTGTTGCAATCGTCGATGCCCGCAACCGTTACCAGGCGTCACTTTCGGCAATCTCATGCGGCGGACGGGCGGAACAATATCCTGTCACTTTCCAGATACTGAATCCGACGCAACAGTTCCGTTTTCCGGCGCAGTTTGTTTTCAAAACTGGTTTCAGTGTGCACGTATCTACCTAATAAGTACCAAGGCGCTGTCGAAGCTGAAATTGTGTATGTTTGCGTAGGTGGTGTTTCGTCTCTGAGAGACGAGTCGTGACAAGTATTGCAAACATGGTCTTGTCTTTGATGTTGGCCGCCAAAAATATTATTTTATCTCCAGGAAGTCTTCCACTCCATTTGTCCGAAAGAGGAATTGAGTCTGACAATGATTGCGATCTCCTTGATGTTTGGTCATGATCATGGGAGCATTAAACACGGAGCATGACCGTCACAAGTGCGAAAATAGTTGTTTTTTATGACAGAAACAAATCACATCATTCAAACAAATCACAGTTTTCCTCTCATAATCCAGGATTCAGATTAGAAGAAAAGTCCTCAAAGTCCTTTGCTCTATGCCAACCTGTAATGCCACAAAACTTTCCTCTCCAATTCCATAATTCCAACTCATAATCCCACCCTTGGTCATACCTGACTGAAGTGACACTTTTCTCGTTTCTCAGTCTAACATATTTTTTCAGCCATTTTCCCACACTGCAGACTTCTGTGATCCTTATCATGACAACAAATGTTTTGGTTCTTCCAATATGAGCCTTTATTTTAATGATTTCATTTGGTCACTTCCACGGGTTTTATTTATTTGTGTCAGAGCCCATGTGTTGCCATAAGCAGAACTTGCTGCATTAACCAAGAGGTTTAAAAATAAATTACTTGAAACTAATGAAAAATATGACCTATGACACACTGCCCTTGATATTCGTGCTATATTAACTTACTTATTGTACAAGGGAATTCAATTTGTATTGGTGAATGTCATTTTCAATGAGTCATTCGATTTGGAGAACAACATATTATAATACCATGTGTATTCGCATGATTAGGATGATTTGACCATTGATTCCCCTCAGAAATGCTTATTATTAGTTAGAAAGCAAAATTACATACTATTATTGTTTAATATCTAAAATAGTCTGGCATGGTTCACCATACCTCCTTTTTTAAATTGTTTCTTCAATATAGGCACAATTTGTGTGTTCAATAATACAAATATTAAAATATCTAACCTGGTCTGATCTTTAAAAAAATATTTTTGTCTGACATACATTGAGCATATTTTCACAATAAATGAAGTTAAGTCGTGAAATTTCACAAAATTTCACGACTTAACCTGTGGTTTTGCTTTGCTAAGTAAAATGTGTGCACAACATATTGTGAGCACGTTAAATCACAATATTACTCACCATAGATGGATATTGATGGATACGCACCATAGAAGCAAGATTGGCTTATAGTGTGTGCTGTAATTTGACATATTAATTAATAATTGAAGATCGTATATAATTGAACTAATTGGAGATCATATATGGACTAAAGCGTTCTTCTTTGTTCCATTTCAGCGGCATGGTCGATATTTCGCGCTCACACACATGCATACGGGTCTTAATGTGAACTATCAACATGTGACAGCCTGGTGGTGTTCGGTATTCTGTAGGTGACAGGCTGGACACTTTTTTCACCTCTGCTCGTCATGTCGCCATCTCGTCATGTCGCCATGTCGCCATGTCGTCATGTCGCCATGTCGCCATGTCGTCATGTCGTCATGTCGTCATGTCGTCATGTCGTCATGTCGCCATGTCGCCATGTTGCCATGTCGCCATGTCGTCATGTCGCCATGTCGCCATGTCGTCATGTCGTCATGTCGTCATGTCGCCATCTCGTCATGTCGTCATGTCGCCATGTCGCCATGTCGCCATGTCGTCATGTCGCCATGTCGCCATGTCGGTGTAAGCGTGTCCGACTAGCTCACACTGCTCAGTAAAGTTGCTCTGATGATGATGAAGCTCATGTTGTCCCAAATTGGCAGGACATACCTCACATAACGGACTATTCATCCATACCGGCATGGCGCCTGTCCAGTACTTTAATAAAAACAGGGGAACAAGCTTCAGCAAGCAGACTTTAGTTAAAATAACAAGTTACACGTGGGAGCAATGTGGCTGTTTTTTTCTTGTAGCGCAACTGCGATGATGTGTCATTGACCTTGGACTTGCGGTGATCGGCACAGAAGTGACAATTTGGATGTCCCGCAACGAGGAAGTCTCGGTTAGTTATGGTGTAAGGGACCCAAGCTATGTTACTATTCGCATTCCTGCCTGAAGCAATGCTTACTGACAACTGTCGCGTGCAAGTATGTGGAGCCAATGTGGCGCGAATGACACTTTGTGCTAAATATACTCATATACAAGCAATTAAGCCTGGAAAAAAGAGAGTGCACGTGTGCTACAAGATTAGACACGGCTATAATTCGCCAACATCTGCTGTGTAACTGT
The DNA here is from genome assembly GCA_034440575.1 of Imbricaverruca yamaguchii. Classification (NCBI taxonomy): domain Eukaryota; kingdom Metazoa; phylum Arthropoda; class Thecostraca; family Neoverrucidae; genus Imbricaverruca; species Imbricaverruca yamaguchii. The sequence goes on from JAOTOL010001230.1 coordinate 29,721, forward strand.
ACAGCCGAGGCTGTGCGGCGGAAGCGGGGCATAAGTGACAATTGGGGACAAGAGAGTGACAAAGAGAACGAAACCAGAAGAGAGAGAGAGAGAAAGAGCGGAAAGGGGCGGCGAGAAACGACATCGAGAGGAAGCAAGAGGGTTGGATCTGGAGCATTGAAAGGGAATTTCCTATTATGGGAAGACAATCATGTTTGTCACTGGTGACATCCGCTTGTCGGTGTCTAATCGTGGCGCATGCCAAAACATCCTGAACGGTCACATGCGTCAAACTTAGACA
>JAOTOL010001230.1:37500-107500 GCA_034440575.1 Imbricaverruca yamaguchii
GACTTTGTTTAGACGATGAATTTTTGTATCGCGTGTGGTTATGAAATCAAGTCATTGGATCCAGTTTGGTTTATTGTGACCAGCACCAAGTCATTTAACTGTGATAGCTCTCATTAAACTCTGCTTATTCGTATCATATTCGCACGTTGACTGCACCACAGTTGCCGCTCACATAACTGTGTGGGGTCCTTACCATTGCGCAAGGGTTCGAATGGTGGCTTGGATCACGGGCCCAACTGATATCTGAGATCTGGGACTCCGGAACCGCGACAGGTGACAAGTGTCATGGGTGCCCAGTCCAGACTACCGGCATTGGTGTAGTCTTGTATGATTTTGGGTGGCCCACTCGATGTTGACTTTGCCCTCCCAGTAGTTTCAACTTTTAGCATATGACCTTATGTTGTGTGCAACCCCGTTATCCTCTTCGACCCCTCCCCCGGGCAAAAATAAAAATAAAACCTGCCCATTGCCTTCATGTATTGTGTCCCCAATAATTGGCACAAGCTTACAGGGGAATTACAGGCCAAATCGGTCAGACAAAGGGGTAATTGTCCACCATCATGTCTCGGATTTTGAGCAAAACTGGTGCATATGGTTTTCTAATACCCTGAATCCACCTGCTAAAATTGTATGTCGATCAGGTCAATGGTTCAGGAGTTAACGCCTCGGACATTTCTGGAAGGTTATGTTAGATGCAAGGTTATGTTCTTTGGCCTATAACCATGTTAAATAGCGTTCAAAACATAAATATCTGTAAATTTTTGAACTCGCAAAAGTTCACGGAATCCAATTCCGACAATATTCTGCATCGGTGATAACTTATTAAAAAGGTACCTCGTTACCTCAGGTCATGTGACCTCCGGTGACTTCGATCCCCGTTAATCTTGTCCATTGATAGCAATGAAAGGCCATATTTTCCTTGATACATAACAAATAACAGGGTTTTTGTTACAAATGCTCACCTGGAGAGCGCAAACTTTACCATATTTGAAGCATTTCGAGGGTTGAACTCTAACTTGGCCGGGCCTGGCTGCCGGCAGAGCCCAAGCCGGGGAAGGGCTCTCGATCTGATGAAGGAAGGACTCCTCACCTGAGTGTCCAAACGTCCGAGGCGTCCAACCCTCCGGCCTCCGGCTTGCAGGAAAAGGTCCTTGGTGCCCTGACAGAAGAACCCCTGGGTCGCTAAGGAGGTTCTCTGCTCTGACGAAGATGACTCCTAGCCATTGGAGAACCCTGGCGGCAGGGAGGGCCCAGAGCCGATATGAAGGGCCCCTGGACCAATGATAATCAGAACTGCACTGGAGGCCCCTTGCGTAAGTCGAGCCCAAGCTTTTGAAGAGGGGATTCCGACCAGACGGAGTGTTCTGAGCCATAAAAGATGGTCCCTGAGTCGGGGGATAGGGGCCCTAGGCAAGACATGCAGAGGCACTGGGTCGGCTTTGGCTCACGCTGATGGGGAGGGGCTCAGAGCTGACAGCGGCACTGAGGCCGATAAAGAGGCTCGAGCTTGGGAGACGATCCAGGCCGAAGCGGATGGTTTCCGGTGCTACGTATAGGGCTTCTAAGCCCATGGAGGGGCCCGGGCTGTTACACAGTAGTGGCGTTTCCAAGGGATTGGCGGTGGAGTACCCACTCCCTATCGAGTCCAATAGAGTCCTGACAACCGCCCCGAAGGACAGAAATATACACGAGGAAACGTTTAAAGCATTTAATAGTATTTATTGGAAGTGCCCTTGAGACCCGAAGGTGTCCACCCTGACGGCTAGCAGGAGCCGTGCAGACAAAAGAGGACCAGTCCGATAGCTCGAGTGCCGATACCAGCTGAAAAGGGCAGACTCATCTGGAATTGGCCCCTATTCGTTGAGGAATGAAGCGAAGGTCTGAGAAGGCTGATATGCTCATTGGATCTGAAAGGGCCCCTGGGAGATGAACATAACCCTTGGGAGCTGAAGAGGACTAGTGAGGGGTTGTCTCAGACCTGAAATGCCCCGAGATTGAGAGCTAGACATTCAGAACTGTGATTGGCCTTTGCATGGGCCCTGAGCGATGGAGAGAATCTCGTGAGAGTCAGAGAGATTGGGATTGGGTTTGCTCTGATGTGGAGAGCAGCCCTTAATAGATGAACAAGGTCACCGATATGTTAAAAATCCCGATTGGCTGACAATTGAGGTGAGGAATGCCGAGGGCAAACCTCAGAGTTAGAATGTTCTTGAAGCCACAATATTTTTTCCTTACCTGGTTGTCGGACGTTGATGTCAGGTCTCGCATTAGCCACGCCAGCGCGTAGTGTCTTATTTGCCCTCACATTTAACCATGTTTGCCTAATGTATGCACATATCTGTATATATATATATATATATATATATATATATATATATATATATATATATATATACATAGTATAGAGCATTTCTAGCAAAAACACAATTATTTTAACGTGTTATATATCAAGCCAATAGATGATCCTTCCATCTTGTCAATTCTTTTCATAATATTTTAAGGGGCATCGAGGCCACCCGAGGTCATGTGACCTGGTGTCATGAGGTAACTTTTTAACTATTCATTCAATCTATTATTTATTGGAATTGGATTCCCTGCACCTTTGCGAGTTTACAGATATCTGCATGTTTATATTTTGAATGATATTTACATAGTTATCGATCATCGAACATAACCTTGCGTGACCTTCCAAAACTCCCGAATTGTTGACCTGATAGAAATAAAATTTGCACGAGTGGATTCAGGGCATAGGATAATTGCACACAACAATATTTATCCAGATATAAGAGATGAGAGTACCGGGGCCTGGTTGATCTGTCGTGGAATGCCCATACACCTTTGACTACCCGTGAATGTATAACATGCATTTCCAGTTTATCGACATTCTGATATTCTCACGGCACCAGTATAGGTCATATGGGGTTTTTTATTTGAGTGCGGCTATTGGTGTGTAATTATCTCAGCCTTCTCCAACCATGATATGCAAAAACATCATTAGTCCATTTCCTGATTATCCCTTAAAGGTCCCAAATGACAGGGACACAGACCTGAGAGGCTTCAAAGACGGCACAAGCCAGGAATGTCAGGACCTTCCAGACGCGAGGTGTTCACGGTTATCGATCGTGGTCAGGGCCGTGCTGGGGTCCCTGGAATTGGAGAAGTTCCCAAGTGGTGTCGGTAGCCCTCAATGTGGGGACAGGACTTCCCAGAGACTGTAGAGGCTCTGGATCAGAGTCAGACCTGCCGAACCTTTAATCGATTCACAGACGCTGCACCAGATGGAGGCTGACGCCGCTGTCGGTGGGTGCGACACTAGTACCGGCTGGCTGTCAGGCCTCGCTGTCGGCTCCGGCGCCTGGTCATTCCTGGCCTGCTGCCGTGCATTGTCCCGCTCCAATCTGTAACACTGATTTGGACCAGCATTGTTAGACGAATGTCAGACAGTGCCAAAAATAGCCACCGTTCTCCATGTGTGTGCCGTGTCGGTTTTTGTCGCCTCCACTGTCTGTGCCAGCCGCTTTGTCCTCCTGACACATCCGAGATGGATTGCAGCGTAAATGACACTTGGCTGATATTTTTAGTGTTGGCTGGTTTTTCCTGGTCGAGCACAGTCCATTAGAGTGACATTTGATCCTGGAGCTAGGCGAGACCGCCGCTCTGAAGTTAAACTGCCATCGCAAACAATGTGTTCAACTCATCGGCACAATCAGCGTGCCAACTGTGCCAACTGTGCATCCTGCAGCAGACCTCGCTTACGGAGGCCGCTCGTGCCAACTGTGCATCTTGCGGCAGACCTCGCTTACGGAGGCCGCTCGTGCCAACTGTGCATCTTGCGGCAGACCTCGCTTACGGAGGCCGCTCGTGCCAACTGTGCATCTGGCGGCAGACCTCGCTTACGGAGGCCGCTCGTGCAACTGTGCATCTGGCGGCAGACCTCGCTTCGGAGGGTCGTGCCAACTGTGCATCTGGCGGCAGGCCTGCTTACGGAGGCCGCTCGTGCCAACTGTGCATCTTGCGGCAGACCTCGCTTACGGAGGCCGCTCGTGCCAACTGTGCATCTTGCGGCAGACCTCGCTTACGGAGGCCGCTCGTGCCAACTGTGCATCTTGCGGCAGACCTCGCTTACGGAGGCCGCTCGTGCCAACTGTGCATCCTGCGGCAGACCTCGCTTACGGAGGCCGCTCGTGCCAACTGTGCATCTTGCGGCAGACCTCGCTTACGGAGGCCGCTCGTGCCAACTGTGCATCTTGCGGCAGACCTCGCTTACGGAGGCCGCTCGTGCCAACTGTGCATCTTGCGGCAGACCTCGCTTACGGAGGCCGCTCGTGCCAACTGTGCATCTTGCGGCAGACCTCGCTTACGGAGGCCGCTCGTGCCAACTGTGCATCTTGCGGCAGACCTCGCTACGGAGGCCGCTCGTGCCAACTGTGCATCTTGCGGCAGACCTCGCTTACGGAGGCCGCTCGTGCCAACTGTGCGTCTGGCGGCAGGCCTCGCTTACGGAGGCCGCTCGTGCCAACTGTGCATCTTGCGGCAGACCTCGGTACGGAGGCCGCTCGCTGGAGTGGTGCCGCTAGCAGTTCATAAGAAAGGCAGTGCGGTGAGAGTCAGAGAAGAATCAGCCGTCCTCTTCTGCATGCAGCATAGAACTAAAGACTTCTCGCTTCAGGTGTAATTGTTTTCTTTTCATACAACCACAGCCATCGAAGCGAAGAGATGAGTAAGCGTTGATTGGTACTACATGCAGTGGAAGGCCAACACCTCTCGGCGATCTGACCACGATCCAGTGTAGTGAGTAGTAGAGTGAGATCGTGGACCGCAGCGGCCACGAGGCGCCATGCACCTGGACCCTGGGTAGAGTGAGATCGTGGACCGCAGCGGCCATGAGGCGCCATGCACCTGGACCCGGGTAGAGTGGATCGCACGGGCCCCTGAGTGAGATCGTGGACCGGCGGCCAGAGGCCCTGCCTGACTGATGCGCCGTCAGCTAGTCACGTCGCGACCGAGCTGTGTTGGCGTGACGTCACAAAGTCACGTGAGTGGAGTCCATCGGCCTTTTGACGAGGTTAGCTGCGGTCCTGGTAATTGGCGGTCTGGGCATGCTCCGTGGATTCCGCCTCGGGAGTGACGACGGAGGTACGCACTGCGTCTGCTTGATGTGACTGTCTACCTCCCGTTCCCCCTTTGGTCTGGCACATACCATCATAATAGCAGATGTGCCTTTGGCCGACACAACTTAACCTAAACCTTCCTTCGGTGAAAAGAGTCATTTTGTGCGTTTAGGACAATGAATAACGTGGAACGGGAATGCTTACTTCATTGCTGAACTTCGAAACAATAGAACATTAATTTTAGGTAGGACTAGAAATAGGCTGCTTAAATGTGCTACAGACATGAAGCTGGTAAAAGGGTTAAAATAGTAATCAAGCTAGTAATGTTCAGTTTGACTTAGAGCACCTAGAAAGTGGGCTGATAAATGACACATGTCTCTTAGCTGTCATGAGCACAAGAGTATGTATCTGGGGAATGGAGGTGGGGCAGTTAGATATGATATGATATGAGGTGGGGCAGTATAGATATAATAAGAATTTCCTCTTCAACGGCATCCAGCACAATACTACACACTATAATATAAATTATATATACATATATATATATATATATATATATATATATATATATATATATATATATATATATATATATATATATATAATTATTATTACTATTGTTGTCATGCTTATTATTGATTATTTCAGTGCAAAATATATGAAGTTAATGGAAAGCCCCACATCGATGGAGTTCATGCTCCATGGTACCACATGTTAAAAGTCTAAGTTATTTGTGGACAGAGCCAACATTGAAGGGGCACCTGACCTTCAAAAATATACAAAAAGAGCATGCCTTATCTAGGCGTGTATGAATGAAAAATGGAAAACAACCCTGGAAACCAGCTGTAGGTTCCGTATCTCCACATGAATGATAAGGGCGTGCTATTTCAACCAGTATAGGTGCCTCCGCCGGTAGCCTAAATATAGTGTCGGCACCTTTTCCTGGCCGGATGGGTGCCACCTTCCTATTAGGGCACATGCTCCTAGTACCCCCACCCTTGTTTACGCCCCTACACCGAGTGGGAAGGAATTATGTTGCAACAGCTATCTCTTACTTGCTCCTATCCCTCCTACCCGGCCGTGATCTTCAGTTCGCCTGTCTCATCATACTGCTACTACCCGTGACACCACGCGATTCCTGCGGCGCTTGACATGAATCTAGTCAGTGTGGGTCCAAGCGAAAAATCCAAGTGTTAAGGAAAATAGAGTTCATATTCGTGGAGAACATTCTTCAAGCTTTCAAATGGACGCCAATTTGTCCCATTTCGATGGTATTATTTAAGACCGGAAATATCGTGTGGCAAACACGGAAGTTTCACTGGAACGCTTACGGGACTGAGCAATTGTCCAACCCAAGTGACGTCACCGATTGCCAAATAATATTGGAGGGCCCGGCCACCCTGCGCTTGTTATGAAACGGAAACTTACTATATGGCGATATGCGAGAGAGGCTAGCATCTGCCGACCGGTGATAACGCTGTTTGGAAGCTAAGATGTAAACGGCGTAAATATGCAAGAACTTCAATTTTCACTATAGTCATGAGTCATTAATTCTATTTGTTTCCAGTTTTCCAAGTTTGTTATTCTTAAGTGGATGAAAGCATCATTTTATGAAAATGTCATACAAAATACTTCCCAGCTCTACACAGGTGAGGCACTGCCTTAGTTTACATGGGGTGAACGCCCCTGATCCATACTAGAAAGAGTTAAATGCGAAGTAATACTAGGTTTATCAGTCTAGGAGGCAATTTAGAACACTGGTAGGGGTTTATGCCATTAGACATGTGTTCACTCAAGCATAGGAGATATAGAGGTGATGCAATTGAGATGCTTAGGGCAGTAAAATGGACAGGCAATGTTAATCTGGATGATGTTATATTTAGGTAATCATAGGGGACATCAGCTCAGGATAAGCAAATCAAGGTGTAGAACAGCTAAACGCCAACAAGGTGTCAAAGGGTGGTTGGTGTCCCCAACGGAGTAGGTTGTCTGGTGGTGTGCTGCTGAGCCACTCCCTCATTAAAGGTATTTACAAATATGGTGGATAAATTAAATTGGTTCAAGATTCTTGGTTCTGAACTTTAAGTGTGACGACAACGTTGACCTGTTGAGCTGTGCATGTCGAGCTCGGTCAATATAACGGGTCAATATGGTCAACGCCTGACAATCCGCATTTCTGGGCCACCTTGAATCGACCCGCGTGACCTGAATTATCTTCACCTAACCTGACCTGGCCTAGCCCAACTCAGGCTGTCTACTCGGTATGAAAGCTGATCCAACAACCCTGCTTATCCTCGGCTGCTTATATTGGTTTTAATTAATTACTAGGCTACTTCTTTGCGAATCACTAATTCAGATAACTTCTGGTCATTTATGCTGACCTCAGTGAATCAATCTAGCCTCTAATACGACACGTTGGCCATTTGCATACTCCCTGACAATTTGATGCAGCTTGCATTGGCCACAACTCATTGATCTGATTTTTAACATACCTGCCGAGCACCTATCCTTCAGGTTGATATTCATTCACCTGACCCCTAGTTCTGAATGTACGTGGTGGCCTTTGTTCAATATTCGTCTCGCCAGCCGATCGATCTGACCTCTGGAGGTGGTCGGCTTGATTTCTGACCCTGAGAGGCATCCTGCATTGATTGAATGCACCCTGCAGTGCGCATTATGTACGATCAAGCCGAGATTGCCCTTAATCTATCATCCTGCACTCCGCAGCGACGCAACAGTGTTCTTCTTCAACAAAGAACCAAGGATGACCTAGTGTCTGGCTTATATGACGGATGTATTGAGACATCTTCGAAGATGTTTGTGAGGAGATTGCACTGCTGATGCGGTTCCGATTTCCCTTACGTGCACGGGGGAACGCCTTTTCAGCTGGTCACAATTCGCTACTAAGTTTTCCATTACTTGGTTTATTAGGCATAGCGATAAATTGAATCAAATAAATAGGAATAAACAGAATGATAACTAACCAGCAAGCTCATGGAAATGAGCGGGGGAGTGAAGATTGACACTTCTGCTGATGTGCAACGCAAACAACATATTTGTTTGTTTTTTGCGAAGCGAAGCTGGCTCAATTGCATTCGGTGTCCAGCTTTGTAACCACACAAGGCTGAAGATTGAACGCTGATGGATCCAGGTGGGTCTGCTCCTGTCGACCTCGGTGATGGTTAGCCGACCCCAGCCTGTGTTGTTTCGGCACCGTTTGACGTAACACTTGTGACCGTGCTCTGGGTGGTGGGAGGGGCGCCGGCCGCCGGACCTCCGCTGCGCAGATACCGGCCGGCACTACTTCAGCCGACGGCACCTTGACACACGTCGGCACAGCCGGTGGTCGGTTGTCAGGTCGTTGGCGTGGCCGCCACAGACGGAGGCGACAGAGGTGACAGAGGTCACTAGGGCTGGGTCACGTCCAAGCCGCGCCGCAGCGGCAGCCTCATCGCAATCAATTGAGATGCGGCGACGGCACGTGCAGCACAAGTCAGCTCGCCACGACGCCACGGGGCGGCACGCGTGCTGATGGCTTCGTGCAGGCGGGGAGGACCTGTTTGTCCGGTGTTCTGGCGTCTGGCGTCCTGACATCTATGCAGATGCCGCCCTGACGTCTGTTCTTCTGCCGCCTGACGCCGTGTATCGAATGCATAGTGTATGGTATATGGCGTTATTTTCTTTCTTTTAAAATATATTTAATCTGAATTCGTGCTGGGGTGGCTTTATGAACCCGGGTTCTATTGCTAAGCAGAGCTTGTTACGTGAACCCTGGCCCCACCACCCGACCCACGAATTCCAGTTCAACGGTATAATCTAGACCGAAAGTTTAACGTGCTGTCAATGCACCGACACGGCCGCCAGGTAGCTCTTCCCCTGCCTTATCGGGCCAGCTGCCAACTAACCCTCCCAGCCTAAGTACGAGCGCGTGAAGCGACTCGAGCCCTGCGTTGCCTGGACAGGGGAGACTAGTGCAGGCCAGCGCTCTAAAGAATTGACCAACCGGGGCGGGTGAGTTGATCGAGCAATTCCCTGACACCTGACGTGCATCACCTGACGTACATCACCCGCCGTGCATCCCCTGGCATGCATCACCTGTGTGTATCACCTGGCGTGCATCACCTGACGTGCATCACCTGACGTGCATCACCTGACGTGCATCACCTGGCGTGTGTCACCTGACGTGTGTCACCTGACGTGTGTCGCCTGACGTGCATCACCTGCCGTGCATCACCTGACGTGCATCACCTGGCGTGCATCACCTGACGTGCATCACCTGACGTGCATCACCTGACGTGCATCACCTGACGTGTGTCACTGACGTGAGTCGCCTGACGTGTCTAACCTGACGTGTCTAACGTCAAATTTGTGAACTTCGATGGGCTAGAAGTAGCAGGAGGTTAAGAAGTCATGGGGTCACGAGTTCAAATGTAGGAATTACTGATGTTATTTCGGAAATGTTTCAGTTGATCTATTTCCTTCTGAAAGGTATATATATTATATATATATATATATAATTTGCGACCAACTCTGCTTCATATTCATGAGGTGTCCACCGTCAATCGAACCCATGATATCTGACCTATAAACGATGCCGGAGGCTATAACTCAAACACCTTTGGCCGAATCCGCCTGAAATTTGCACAGCCGTATTCGGAGTCAAACACTACCCTGTGGGGAAATTTTGGTCTCAATAGAAAAAAATACGGGCTGAAGTGCATTGGTCGAGCAGTCGTGAAACGCACCACTTGTATTCATCGTGGTGGAGGACATTCGAAGGCGTGCCATGAATGTTTACGCCGACCGGCCTTGGTCACATCGCGATTGTCGTACGAAACCGTCCAGCTGTTTTTTTTTCCTCTCAGAATGGGTAATCCTTCCAGCTAATTCGACTCTAAAGTCTTCACTTAATGCCAAGAGCGGGAATTGCGTCTGGCTGCCATACAGATGACATCATGCCTATATGAAAAGCTGCTTATGAATTATTATGGTAATCTTTGGTGGCAGATTGTGGTACGCGTAATCATCTTGATAGTCGTACAAACCAATAGGTGGAAGGGCCAGCTGCCCCTTTCACCTTTATAATTCTTACGTTAGCCATTGTGGTCAGTATATTGACACTATAACCTTATGAATGAATTGGCGCTATGCAGATTTCGAGCTGGTGCATGCAACGCCAAAGGCGTGATGCAACACGTCGCATCACCTGACGCCACCTGACGACACCTGACGACACCTGACGACACCTGACGGCATATAGCACCACCTGACACCACCTGACGACACCTGACGACACAACAGCACCTGACACCACCTGGCGACACATGACGACACCTGACACCACCTGACGACACCTGACGACACAACATCACCTGACACCACCTGACGACACATGACGACACCTGACACCACCTGACGACACCTGACGACACAACAGCACCTGACACCACCTGAAGACACATGACGACACCTGACACCACCTGACGACATCTGACGACACAGCAGCTGCCTACCCTGACAAGGCAGACCTGAGCAACATGATCCATCACCCGACGCCACCTACAGGTGATCAATCGGGTGGGCTTAACACCACTCTAATGCGATGGCCGCGACTAGTGTGGTACAATACCATGGTCCTTCTAGACAATTTGACGACGTCGATGCTTCTTGATAAACGAGAAAAAAATGTTCCAGACGCATGAAAAAAAAAACCTACAGTAGCAGTGACGTCACTGTGCTGTATCGATTATCACCGCTGGCTATACTATTCCATGAAATCGATCAGCCTGCTGCCATATATATTTGGAACTCCCGAAACTATAGCTAAGGCTGTCTGTGCGACTAAAAATGCGCCACTAAGGGTGTACTAAGGACTGAATTTCGCCTGATTATTGGAAAATGTATAGCATGATTCAGATATGAATCTCACAGCGTGTTGACTGCGCCAGGGCAATCGTAATGAAGGTCGCAATCATTTCCAAGCATTGCTATTCGGAACATTCGGCACAGTCTGAGCTTCTTTTTCATTCAGCATGAAATATTCCGAGTATTTTGAGCAACACGGGGAGGCAGGCTTGGTCCACCCTATTCATTCGACGCTATCTTGTACTGACATATTAGCCATCTGTAGAGGGGGAAGGCAGGTACCCGTGACGCAATGATAATTAGCAATGGCCATTAACCGTGATGACTTCCCTGTCTACGACATATTATGTTAGCTTGTATATAACAGCATACGCGGGTGTCTAGATTACCATTCAGACCACTACTGAGGCTGTGGTTCCTGTCATGAATGCACGCCTACCCTATATACGTGAGTCTCGATTCTTTTGGATGGTGGTGACAGGCTATCGACCTCTGACCCTAGGTGTGTCAGTGTCAGCATCCAGCAGTACCGGCCCAAGGTGTGTCAGTGTCAGTGTTCAGCAGTACCGATCTGGGGTGTGTCAGTGTTACTGATTATCAGTGCCGACCCGAGACGTGTGGGTGTCACGGTCCAATGCGCCGCAGCACACCCTACGCCACCCAAACAGGAAATCTCGTCGCCGGATAGGCCATTGTTTGACTCGTCCCAGCCGATCGGGTGGCTCGTAAAAACGGCCGCCCCAAGTAGACCCACAGCGCGCCGGTGTCGCTGCCACTGACTAGGGTGGGGGTCCGGCAGCAGCGGCCGTCACAGTCGTCGATGTCGGGTTCCTTCACGACACATTCAACCGCTAGGTTTTATAGCGTCGCCAATATCACGCGGCGCTTGGGCGCCGGTGGACTCGGTGCATGCTGTCGGTTGTGAGATTCGAACCCACAATCTTGCGATCAAGATTCCGACGCTCTACCAACTGAGCTACCGCGGCCCCGCCGTCGGTGTCGCTGCCACTGGCTGGGATGGGGGCGGTGTCCCGGCAACAGCGGATGTCACGGCCGTATTCGTCACGTGGCATGCTCGTCCTCACTGAAGCCCCTGGTCTCAGCTGCCGACGAATACTCGGAGAAAGGCTTTTTTTTTTGGTGGGGGAGGGGGTAAACGTGTGATCAAGCTAGGGGATTTCATCAAGAGGGCTGTCCGTAGGGTCTCATGAATAACGAACACATTGGGATAGCGAGACGATATTGGTGGTGGTGGGCTCCTCAGAGGGCTAATCGCGTAGTTTCGGCTAATCGCGCACTAATTCCTGACGTCTCGGACGGTAGCACTTGGTATCTGCGGGACGGGTCGCAGGGAGAGGTCGGATGCTCACAGGGACATCCGTAAACATGCTCAGTAATTCGCACAGACTCAGGACCAGACAAGTGCTAGATATTATTGCTAGTGCTTGATACAATTAGACAACGGCAGGATCTCTCGTGAACAGACCGACAGTGGGAAGGTGAAGCCTAGACACTAGCCTGTCGTCCCCTCTCCCCCTCTCTCCCTCCCTCTCCCTCGCACTCACATTCGCACTCGCATTCGCACTCGCACTCGCACTCGCACTCGCTCTCGCTCTCGCTCTCGCTCTCGCCTGCCTGCGCCGCCGCCTGCCGCTCGCCTGCCCGCCTCGCCTCGCCTCGCCTGCCTGCTCGCGCCTGCCGCCGCGCCTGCCTGCCCGTGCTGCCGCCGCCCTGCCCCTGCCGCCCGCCTCGCCCGCTCGCCTCGCCTGCCCGCCTCGCCTCGCCTCGCCTCGCCTCGCCTCGCCTCGCCTCGCCTCGCCTCGCCTCGCCTCGCCTCGCCTCGCCCGCCTCGCCTCGCCTCGCCTCGCCTCGCCTCGCTCTCGCCTCGCCTCGCCTCGCCTCGCGCCTCGCCCGCCTCGCTCGCCCGCCTGCCGCCCGCCTCGCCTGCCTGCTCGCCTGCCTCGCTCTCGCTGCTCTCGCTCTCGCTCTCGCTCTCGCTCTCGCTCTCGCTCTCGCTCTCGCTCTCGCTCTCGCTCTCGCTCTCTCTCTCTCTCTCTCTCTCTGCCAGCAATTTGTGGACCTAGATATGTTAAGATGCTGTGCTAATATATTGTTCTTCAGCGGGTCGCTTCTAGCGTAAAGCTGGTGGTGCCACAAGCATTAGCTCTAAGATGTATAACACGGTTTTACACGTTGTTGTTACACACGGCTTTACACTGGCTGTGCACTAGTGATGCACTGCTGGTACGCTGTTGGTACACTGTCTCACACTGTTGTTGCACCGTTGTTGCTGCGCTGTAACACTGGGAGCACACTGGTGATGATTGCCGAATTCTGCACGATGCAGAGATGACGACGCAGCCTTGAACATTGTTCAAGGGTGCGTCGTCATCTCTGCGTCTGTTCAATGAACAGCAATCAGTGCAGCAGTCAGTGCGGCCTGTTGGGTTTGGTTGTCGCGTCGAATTGTCGCCGCGGCGGTGTAGCGCTGCCATGATCAGCGGCCAGGCCTGGCCAAGGGTCACAGCGGGTCACTCGGGGACCTCGTCAGCCAACACACGGCACCTATCTCCCATGCATTCGTCATCGTCACCTTCTCCATGAGTTTCTGGCTGTGTCGACACAGTTGTGAGCTTGAGCGTTATGGTTGTCGTATATTTTTCTTTTTCAATATTCCTCATTATTATAGCATTACGTCATTGATAGATGCATGCAGGTCAGACGGGAAATGCCACTGAAGGCGTAATTGCACCGTTCGTGAACTTCCTTCCAGCTACCTGCTCACCGAAGACCGTTCAAAGTTAAATGCAACACTAGAGAGGTTCGATGGATTGGATATTGGGCACGCTCTTCTGTGTATGTGCGCATGCATATCGCTATTTGTCGTGGTTGCTTCTCTGCATGGCCCATCTCATATGGTCCCAACTATGAGCAACCGAAGAGTCACCCTATCAAGATAAACAATCAATAACCTAACCTAACTAGATGTATCAGAAAATACAGCAAGTTAGGCCTTCAGTCGGCAGTCTGGAACGAAGAACACCGCAGCAGACCATCGAAATGGAAAGCTGTCTCGAAATAGAAGAAAAAAGGCACAGCTCCGGTAGTCGGTCGGTGTGGGATATTGGGAACTGGTCGGTGTGGGATGTTGGGAACTGGTCGGCGACCGGACGCCACCTGTTCGGCGATACATCACGTCAGCCCGTCGACGGCGACGGAATGGACCTGGCTCTCCTGTTGGCGGAGGGGCACCCGAAGTCTTTTGACGCAGCAGTCTTCCCAGCGGCGGGTCATCCGCGGCCCGGTGACTGGCGGCCACAGTCAGAGTTGCATTGTATTTTCCTGGATGTGCAGATGTCTATTTGGTACTCGAATGCGTCATATTTCGATTCAAACCTGGAGCATCGTAATCTCAGTTTGCGCTTTCGAATTAACCTCGGGCACTTTATCACAGAGCTGTCATTTGTTAAACAGCACCATTCAACCTTCAAAACAAAGAAATGGGAAAACAATTGTGTAGAGAAGACAGTGCCGAAAATCTGCCAACATATTATTTCACGCTCCCCGTTGCCAGGAGAGCGGGCCAATAGAGGGAAGGGGAGATCCGCAAATAATGGCAATGAAGGCGGTCTGTCGACCCTTGTGCACTGTAGCCGTTCTGGAACAACGGCACAATGTGGTCGTATTGGAACATTGGTACATTGTGACAATACTGGAACCCTGGTACACTGTGGCTGTGTACTGAAACCACGCCACGCTGTGACCATACTGGAACGCTGGCACACTGCGCCTCGTACTGTAATCGACGAAAAACCATGGCCATACCGGAACTCCGACGCATGGTGGTTCTACTCGAACCCCCGCATACTGTAGCCGTACTGAAACTCCGGCACATTGTAGCTGTGTGCTAGAACCCCAGCACACTGTCTCCCGTACTGTATCGACACTACATGACCATACCGGAAATTCGGCACACTGGCCATTCTGGAACCTGGGCAAACTGTGAACGTACTGGAAGCACGTCACACTGTGGCCATGCTGGAACCAGGCACACCGTATCGATGCTGGAACTACAACACACTGTGGCCACCCTGGTACGCTATGGCCGGGTATTGGAAGCACAGCACACTGACCATACTGTAACTCCAGCACACTGTGGCCCGCACTGTATCGACTACAAACTATGGCCGGAGCGGAACTCCGGCACACTGTGGCCCGCACTGTACCGACTACAAACTATGGCCGGAGCTGGAACTCCAGCACACTGTAGTATTGGCAACCCCGGTACACTGTGAATCCACTAGAATCCGGCACACTATGATACTACTGGAGCGAACTCCGGCACACTATAGCCATATTGGAACCCCGGTACACTGTGAATACAATAGAACTCGGCACACTATGATACTACTGGAGCCCCGGCACACTGTAGCCATGCTGGAACTCCGGCACACTATGACCATATTGGAACCTGGCACACCGTGGCCATACTGGAACTACAACACAATGTGGCCATACTGGAACCCCTGCACAGCGTGACGATACTGGAACTCCGGCACAGCGTGACGATACTGGAACTCCAGCTCACTGCGGCTGTACTAGAACCCTGGTGCACTGTAGCCACACTGGAACTCCAGCACACTGCGGCTGTACTAGAACCCTGGTGCACTGTAGCCACACTGGAACTCCAGCACACTGTGGCTGTATAGAACCTGTGCACTGTAGCACACTGGAACTCCAGCTCACTGCGGCTGTACTAGAACCCTGGTGCACTGTAGCCACACTGGAACTCCAGCACACTGCGGCTGTACTAGAACCCTGGTGCACTGTAGCCACACTGGAACTCCAGCACACTGCGGCTGTACTAGAACCCTGGTGCACTGTAGCCACACTGGAACTCCAGCACACTACGGCCATAATGAAATCACGACACACTATGGCCGTACTGGAGCCACGTAGCATTGTGACCGTATTGGAACCCTGATTCACTATGCCCATTCTGTATCGCCGACAAACTGTGGCGGTACTGAGCAGTAGCGCCTGCGGCGATACTGGGCACTCGAGGCACTCTGCTGGCCTCTGGCCAGCTACGTAGCAGCTGTATGACCTCACGACGCCCCGTCTGCACTGACGTCTGCACTGGCGTAGCCAAAGATGACATTCGCCAGTTGGAGAATGGCTGTGGACGCCTGGCTGCTTCCTCTACTGTATTCCGTTCCTCCACTCACTCGTATCGACAGCCAGACTCAGCGTCGTGGCATGCACGAAATCGCGGCCAAGAGCGCGATCGATGCGGCTCCGACCTGACCCCGTGTTGGAGGGCATTGACGTCACAACGGTGGTCCACACGGCTAGTGGACGATGTGGCCGCCGGAGGCGAACGCTCGATGACGCACGGCTACGGCGGCGTCAGCAGCCGTGTGCGGCGGCCCAGTTTTACGGTGGCGTATGGCCCAGCTTCGAACAGAGGCATATCCGCGCCCAGCACAAGGATGGTAGCGCAGGCCGTGCGATTTCGCCTGGCAACATCATTTGGCTCGAGAGAGGCGGCACTGCCATTGCCTCCAATTGGGTCAAATCCCAGCCTTTCATGCTCCAGGTCCTCGCCCACCTTTCTCCCAGTAGCGTATGAGCAATGGAAAATGCGACTTGAATGGGGAAGAGGTCATCAGTGTAGAGACACACAGCCTTAGTATTAGAGGCCCCATGGCCATGGGCTGTCTGAGACGCAGGCAGCTTGTCGGCGTCTCATTCGAGTGAGTGCGAAACCGGCGACGCACAAGTGAGGCCGGATTTATAGGGTGCTCAGACATTTAGTCGTTGGGTTTGTCCTGTCTTCAGGGTGTTTGTCCTGTTTAACTGTTGTTCTCACTGTGAGATGTACGCATGGGTTTGTCCGGTCTTGAGAGCGTTTGTCATAAATGTTGTTCTCGCTGTGGGATGCACGCGTGCACACGAGGTGGATAGAAGTTCGTGTGAAGGTGTGGGCGTTGTTGTGTCGCTCAGACGACCATCAGGCACTTTGTTTTTTGTAATGCTAAACAGCGTGTGAAGGACGTTGAAGCCGAACAGTTGTGTAATTATACCGCTCCCGGTAATTATACCGCACCTCGCACTTCGTGGCCTGCCGCCGGTGACTAGAAAGGGCGGAGAGACTCCCTAAATGTTGTAACTGTCTACAGCTACATCACGACGCTAGAAGATCCTCTAAGAGGCCGGAGAGATTGAGGCGGTACCGCAGTGGCCAGAGCGCCTGATTTCCCAGAGTGGTCCGCCATTACAATGTGGTGCACGTGCACTGTGCACGGCGTGGTATGCCGGTCAGCCGTGTGTCCCCCACTCTCGGTGTCCCCCACTCTCCGTGTGTTTCCCACTATCCGTGTGTCCCCCACTCTCCGTGTCCCCCACTCTCCGTGTCCCCCACTCTCCGTGTCCCCCACTCTCCGTGTCGCGGGCCGACCGATGAGACGCAAAAACACGGTCGTTACGCGGCGGCATTCGATCAGCACTGTCCGGTGATGAAGTCGCCTACCACAGGCAGCCAGTGCTGTCTTACCTCACCACACGTAGACAGCACTGTCCGGTGATGAAGTCGCCTACCACAGGCAGCCAGTGCTGTCTTTCCTCACCACACGTAGACAGCACTGTCCAGTGCTGGGGTCACCTACCGCAAGCAATTACCGTCACCTTATATCACCACATGTAAACAGCATAAGCTTGCGATATCCTGTAATGTTGGTATTATCCTATCGCTGGTATGTACCAGCGATAGGATCTACCACTTAACCTATCATGTGGGCATTATGATCCAGTGGTAGCTTGCCACGCAAGCTATTGCTACTGGAACTGAAACTTCACACAGCACCGCTACTGATATGCAACTTCCTTTGCAAAAAACATGTCTGTGAAACGATTAGTGGGCTGGCGCTTCATAAGTGGGCCCCCCCACCCACGTAAGGATTGAAAGGGATGAAAAAAACTGAACTGTGATATTGGGAGAATGGCGCACCGTTTGTGGATACAAGCGCACGATAGCTGGTAAACAGAAAATTAGTAGTTCTATTGCTAATGGAAGTAACTAACCGTCCCGCTAAACGGTCGACGCCCTCATCGCTCATCTACTCTCCTGTGGCGAGGTGGCAAGGTGATGGATCCCGCGCCGAGCCAGCTCCAAAATGGCTTCAGATCGAAGTGCGTCAGCGCGTGTCCCGCCTTGCCCCTCCGTTCCGATCAGGTGAGCTCCTCTCCCCTGACGTCGGCCGTTTGTGTGCCGACGTCTGCCGGCGCGACTGGGTCAATGCAGACGTCGGAGGTCAGCCTTTGAGCGGCGGTGGCGCGTCACAGTCTGCGCCCGAGGCTGCAGCCAGTCAGGCCCGACAAACTGGACGGACGGCTGTGCGCCGGCCGCGTGCTGCCTGCCTTTGTCAGCTGGTGTCAGCTGGCGTCCAGAGATGAATGGCTCGTCTCCGGGCACGTCTCGCGCCCGTCGGATGGGTGCGTGTCGACCGAGTGCGTGCTGATCGAGCGCCAAGTGGTCGGTGAATAGTGGGTGTTCTCTTGGCAGCCAGACTGTTTGCGTCGGCGCGTATTTGTGCAAAAGCGGAACTTTTAATGGTCACTGGCGTATTTTGTGTGAAATACTTATAGTGCTTCCCATAGCACCCATTCGTTTGATGCAAAACTTTGGCTGGCTGGGTGTAGCATTGTGAAACACAGGATAACTGAGCTTCCAGTGGGTGCTGAAGTTATTTTAACTGTGCCAATGCCAATTATTTAACCAATGCAGTCGACGCGCCCAAAAAGCCCAAAAAACTAACTGTGCACTAAGTATTTTTTAAATTCAGCTACATAAATTGGATCTTATAAACAAATTATGCGTGGCTTCGCCGCGTGAATGTACATTTATACTCCATTTCCGATTGAAGACACCGATACTCACTGCCGTGGGTATACGGGGTATGTGGGTCTGATGGCATGCCAAGAGGCAGATAGCTGTAAATGTTAGGCTAGGTCCCCTTCACAACATTTTGGTCCTCTGTCCCTTCTTTATGGCTACTTTATTGCATGCATAACGAGAAGACATTTCTCCGTTCTAATAAGATGTTTTGGTTTTGAATCAGCCTCGCTCCATGCAACAAGGTCGCCTTGTTAGTGTCAAATCGTCATAGAGTAATTCATTCGCTTCAGTGACAGCCTGCTATTTGAGCCCACGTCACAAATCGTAGGCCGACATCGACGACCAAGTCCAATGAATTGGTAGGCACGCCCCCAGTACCGGGCAGAGTTACGCAGTGTAGCAGTAGCCGCCCTGATCTAGAATGGCATTGTAAGTCCGAATGTTCCCGCACCGTGGAAATCAACCCGATCGGCCTGAGAATGCTAATGAAAGCACGATACAATCCAATCAACAGCACGTGGCACGCGATATCGTGCGATGCGATTGGCTTCCGGCCCTTATCACCACGACCGTCACACCTCGAGCTTTCCGTGTGCACATGTCAAGTGGTATCGTATCACGCGAGCAGCATATATATTCACATTGCATTGATCAGACCATGTCATGGGTCAAACGTTGTCATCTGCTCACTGTTACTCGGACGGTGTTCGTCTGGACAACACTAAGACTGCTCATCGAGCTCCCGTCTCTGTTCTGCCTCGGCACGGGGCTGTGCTGAGCAGGTAGCAGCTGCAGTAGCTGGATGGGGGGGGGGTGACCGGACCGCCGATCGGTCCGATCGGCCAGAACTCGGCTCTGGCCGACGTTCCGCACCTCCAGCCAGAACTCAGGGCTGGCCGACGTTCCGTACATCCGGCCGGAACTCGGCGCTGGCCGACGTTGTATCGCCGCACCTCCAGCTGTATTGATCCAGAGCCAGCAGCTCTGGGATGGTGGCTGGTCCGTTCGGCCGCGTCTCGGCGCTCATGTATCTCGACGGAGATAGCCCGGCAGCCGTGGCTGGCTGCGCGCACCAGAGTGTGCCCATTGAACGTGCTTTCCTCGCCATGTATTCAACACCAGCCAGAGTCCAGGTACTGTTTTGCGTGCATGTGTGCCGCGTTTGGCGCCCGAGCCTACAAGCACAAAAAAACAGCTCATCGTGAAGCGTTCCATAGTACAGTGGCAGCGCGCAGCACTCACGAGAGTAATAGCTGTACCACTGCGGACGAATGGCATCTCCACTTGGGGAAGCTGGTATTTGCCAACCCTCCCTCCCCTTTCCTCCCTTCCCGTGTCCAGTTCACACGGTGCACAAGCACGCACAGGGTGTGCGCACAACCACTGCTGGAAATTGGCTGGTACTCGTTCCCCCGTCCGGACACTGGATCCACCGATCGAGCCGAGTTGACGCTCCGACAGCTGCCTGGCGTGGCGACACACACACACCGCGGCCGCATAAGTCACGCTAATTACCCGCCAACTGGCGGATCGGCACGCTGCAGGAGCCGGCGGTGGAAACCTCTGAGAGGCACCGCTACTGCTACTGACCAGAGGATCCTCGTGAGGGAGCCGTGCAGCGCGGTTGGCGAACCACGCCAGGGGTCGCCATCAGAGGTCGCTCTCAAGGGTCGATGTCAGAGGTCGCTGTCAGAAGCCGCTCTCAGAAGTCGCTGCTAAGAGTCCCCCCTCCCCTCCTGGTAAGTTCAGTGGTCCACATGCGAGATCGTTATCGAAAATTGTTCTCGAAAGTCGCTCTCAGAGGCGAAAGGGGGCTCTCAGAGATTGATCTCAGAGGCTGCTGGCAAGAGTGCTGCCGCCTGTTCAACGACCCATGTTGGAGGTTGTTCTTTTGAGAGGTTCATTCGTTCAATCGGAAAATTAGCTGAGAAGTAATGATATCAAACTAACCTAACAGACAAATGAAAGTAAATTTGTATTTTTTTAAGTTTTAAGGTACGGCCACAAAAAAAAAGTTTTGCAGACATTTTTCCTCCATGAAACATACAAAGAAGTTAGGGCTTGGTTGAGTTAGGTTAGGTTAGGCTGCTATATCAGGTATACAAATGTTTAACTTTTGGGACATTTCTGTTTTCAAAAACAGTTCAGCCTAGATTAGCCTAGATAAGGATTTTAATCCGATTGAATAAAAATATTTTGAAATTTTCCATTACAAAAAATTACTTTCTGCAATATAAAGCTAGGTTAGGTTATGCTAGGCTATGCTACATCTTTTCCATTTATTCTGAGCATTACATTTTTATGCTACATCATCCAACTCCAAAACACTTTTTTGGTGTTATTTTGCCTAAACTGGGCACTGGTTCTTTTTATGGGAAGGGGATGAAAATTTACCATGTTTTGAGGAATAATTAAGTGCGAAGAAAACTACTTGCTGCTTGTTGGTTAAATTTTGTCATTGCAGGTAGTGAAAAGTTATTGTCTAATTTAATTTTCAGTGAAGAGTTCGTACGGAAAGCCTTGGAACAACTGTGTCCAAATTCATACATTTTGGGAAGAGTAACCCATGATGAATATGTTTCAACATATTTGCAACGTAGTCAATGCACTTACTTACATGTGCATCTATGGAATATCTCTTGTTACAAATAAGTCGATGACTGAGGAAAGTAAATGTTTGTACTACCGATAGTAACTAGGCGGTGATTTGCATCTTCGGTGGTGGTACTGGGCGCTGGAATATACGCACAAAAAGGTAAATGCACTAGGTAGTGTCATATGATAGGCAGAAAAACTGGCCTTTGGTATCAAAAGAGGTATCCGATTGGCACATTTTTCACCTCTGAACAGCCCAGCCATCGTCTGCATGGTAAAGTGCCACGGGGAAATCGTCGCTTATTAACCTCGAAACTTCGAAATCATTAATCGTAAACATAACATTGGACACCCGTAAAAAAGTACAAGCTGTCCACAGGTCCCCTATGTGCGACCACTCGACCAGTACTGAACGCATTTCATCGGCGGTGAACTTGGTTCGTAGTTTAAAGTTGAGCCAAGTGACATCATCCATCGCATAGGGAGCTATTTGATTTTCCGTTATAACCCCTTGCTCCATTATACACCACATTTGCCCATGCATAGAGAAACATCAAGAGGCCTGTATGCTATATACAGAGGTTGACCTGCGCCGTCTTCCCGGTCAAATCCTCTCACCCCTTCTCGGGGGGGGGGGTGAAGACCTCCCTCTAAAATCCAAACAAAGCATCGCACGAAAACGAAAGAGGTGCTATCGGAAAGCGCTCGACGAGTAGGGTCCGGGTCCACACTCCAAAACAATTTTCCCCAAAAAGTGACGTCACAGGGGGCTAGATTTTCACGACTTTTCACGACTTACATTATGTTTTTGACTCTGGGGAGTTCATATTGGGGGATATATGAAAAAAAGAATATGTATTTGGAATGAGAAAAGGACAGGGAAATCGACCATGGCTTTTTTTCCCAAAAATTTTTTTTTTCTTCTTCAAAATTTTGAGTTTTCAAGTTTTCTTTCATTTTCATTTTCTAATAGGTAGAGCAGACTGAGAAACGCTGCTGAAAGTCAACTTGCCCTAATAATAAATGCTTACTTTAGCCAGAATCCTGTATTTGAACTGCAATTTGGCAAATACGAAAAATTTATATGTAGTCAAAACTAAAATAAAATTCCACTCGTACGTTTTGTTGCATCCGAAAAGATAAGGAAACGCTGAAATTTTCATTAAAATATCTGTATCCGCTAAAGCGTGACGACTGGTTGAACTTTTTTGGAGGCTTTTTGGAGGCTCACTTGACCTTGACTAACTCGTTTACCTTAGGTGACCTGATCTAAAAATTTTAATCAGCATGTCAAATTGATGTGGGAAAAGGTATGTCAAATTTGGGCGCGCTGCCGCGCGCCGTTCGTCCGTTATCCGAAAAAAAACCTGAGGGGGGCGGTTGAAGACCACCCCGAGACGGGACGGGTTAAAAAAAACTTGAAGTGGCTCCTGCTGCATTAAGAATGACAGCATCTGGATCCTTGGGCAGAAAACGGCAGCTCCTTGATCGCAATCACTCAGTGTAGGGTGGCAGTGTTGCAAATTTCGTCATTTAGGTGACTGAACCCATAGCGAGCACGCCCTTTAGCGACCCTCGCGGTTTTCCACCAGCAACAACGCTCGCGTTCTGCAAGACTTCGCATGCATTTATTCAAGCATGGAAAATGTCTTTAGTGGTGCATGGCTACCATGGTCGCTGTATGCTTTCTTGAATTTGTCAGTTCGAGCATTACTATCATTGTGTGTTCAGAGGTATCAGGTAATGTGATATTGTTTATATCAAGATCCAAATCGAAGCTGCAGCTGCAAAGTAGGAAGCCGGCGAACCACTGAGTTGCGTGCTCACGCATCGCCCAGCGCACCTTACGATGTCAGCTAGTGTACCTTCCTCGCCAATCAGTGTAACCTTTCTCTGTCGGTCAGTGCACCTTCCTCTGTCTGCCTGTGCAACTTCCTCTGTGTGCCAATGTACATTTGTCTCTCGGCCAGTGCACCTTGCTCTGTCCGCCAGTGTACCTTGCTCTGTCAGCCAGTGTACTTTTATCTGTCGATCAGTGCACCTTCCTCTGTCCGCCAGTGAACTTTCCTATGTCAGCTAGTGTACCTTCCTCTACCAATCAGTGCAGCCTTTCTCTGTTGGCCAGTGCAATTTCCTCTGTCAGCCAGTGTGCCTAGCCAATGTGTACCTTCCTCTGCCAGCCAGTGTACCTTTATCTGTCGGCCAGTGCACCTTCCTCTGTCAGCCAGTGTACCTTTGTCTATCGATCAGTGCACCTTCCCGTGCCAACGGTCTCAACTCCGAGAACGACGCCCACAAGCTCCAACTACCGCCCGAGATTGCTGCCGGCGACGATAAGTTGAGATCATGGACGACCGCACGCGGCACGTGCGTCCGCCCCCATTATGGCCTCCGCCGGCTTATGTTGGCGCTCTTGCAGCTCACACCCATCCAATAGCAATTAATTTTGCTTCCTACGCCCACTTCCAGTATTATGAAGCTAGGGACGTCATTCGTTGCGAGCTGCCAAATTAATACACTTTGCACTCAAGCAGCAGCACATGCAATCAAGAAGTGAAGCGATTCTACGTGGCAATGTGACATCCGCCTTGCTGCTACGTAGCAGCAAGGCGGATTTTATGTAGACAGGCGAAATGTTAAGAATAACACCGATGTGCATTAGATTTTGGTACAAATTTGAACATATGGTTACATGGTTGCCTGAATTAACTTGGTAAATGTTCAGCTCGATCTGAGTGACTGTCTCAGAGTCAGTTCCTCGGGCAATTTTTGCAAGGTCACAGTTTAAGATCATCTTTAAACAGCTATGGATTGCATAACTTGTCACAAAAATGTATCACTTGTGATGAAATCACATATCATTGTATCCATAAGTCTTCGATGGCTATTTTCCACGTAATTATTATTTTATTAAGATAGCACGGCCACGACTGCGCTCTTGTCCTGAAACTCAGCGTGTGAGTTGCTGATACGCTCCCCTATGGCCAGGTTTGTGTTTCCATGTCAGTAGAACATGTTACTTTTTACTGTGATATGTGTGCTCTGTGCTCATTGTAATTATGCAACAACAAAAAAACATGCACATAATTTGTGGTTGTCTTTTTTCTAAGTAGCCAAACATTCCTTCATTCTCGGAAACCTTCCTACCACTGTATGCAGCTGGGGAGTAGTGTTGTATTTTGTTGGGTTGGTTCAAGGCACTCCAACATCATTTTGACTAATCCCAATGGTTTTCAAGCAGAACACAAACATGAGAAAAACAGTGCAAGCATGTTCAGAGTTAATTAAGAGTTATGATTTTCTTGCTGACGTGTCCTCTGTGCATTGTCGATGTCCTTATTCTCGGTGACTTTAATCTAAAAGGTTATGAAAATGCTGGTGTTGGCTCCCCATCATGCAAAATGTTCAGGAAATGCCTTGAAGAGGACCTGTTCTTACACCAGTTTGTATCGGAACCTACCAGGCATGGTTCATTCTTGGACCTTGTATTCTCGGATTTAAGTGACTTGGTTCAAGACTTGACTGTAGGCGAAACTCTGGGAAAAAGTGACCATAACATAGTTAGATTCAAGGCACATGTAGGGGAAACTATCAAGGATAATTTGGTAAAGGTTCCAAATTTCAACAGAGCAGACTTTAACGGCATGAGAGCGGCTTTAAGTGCCATCAGATGGGAAGAAGAATTCTCCAATTTAAATGCCTGTGAAATGTGGGAAAAGTTCAAATCTTACTTAAAGGAAACTCAGATTAGACATGTCCCCCAAAAGCAAAGACGCAAAAGAAGGGTAGGAAAGCCAGCATGGCTTACACCAGACGTGATAAAGCAATTAGGGCTAAGAAAACTGCATTTAGAGTTTTTAAAGAAGCCTCAAATGTATTAATCTAAAGGCGTATCGAAAAGCTAGAGACACTGTGAGCAAAAACCAGAGCAGAAAGCGGCAAAGGAACTGATTTAGCTAGAAACTGTAATGGGGACGTAGAAAGTTCTTAGTTTCTACAGCTGAGTAAAGTTTCTAACACATTGGTCCACTGGAAGTAAACGGGACTACATTGGTGAGATAGTGAGATGGTTAGGAGCTGAGCAAGCAGTTCAAATCAGTGTTTACATTGGAAGATATGACCAATCTGCCCCGCGTTGTTGGTCTGCTTGTTTTTTGTGTGTGTTGTTTTGGCCGGCGCCTTGTTTTTGTGGGTGTGGGACTACTGCTGTTTTTGTGTGTCCTGTGTGTTTAGGGGGTTACTTGGCGCCTGGGTGGTTGTTGTTGGGTCTTTGACATCGTGTCTACAAACCTCTTGGATTTTGAACTTCGCCACGACAATTTGATCGGCAAATCGGTTGTGTAGCATATCTTGACTTTAGTAAGGCCTTTGACAGGTACCCCATAAACGGTTAATGATACGCTTCGTCCCATGGTATTGCGTAGCATCTTAAATGGATAGGTTGTGGCTTTGATAGACGAAAGAGTGATGCTAAATGGTCAAGTCATCATGGCAAATGTTCTTAGTGTCCCCGGGGTCAGACTGCCATTACTGTTCATTATATTTGTAAATAACATTGAAAGTGGCCTGCAGTAAAGTTTTGAAATTTGCAGATGATTTGAGGTCTTTAGGGCAATAACAGGTCGGATGAGCATATCTCGCTGCAAAAGACTTAGACAACTTGTGAAGTGGTCCGAAGAATGGCAAATGAAATTTAACTTTGATAAGTGCAAAATCATGCATGTAGGTAGGCATATGAAGGCTCCATACTTGATGGGTGGCCGTGCTATCGTGACTCACGGAAGGATTTAGGTGTTATTCTAAACAAAATTGGGGGCTCGAACAGACAAGGAAGCCAAGAAGGCACTGAGAATGCTCGGGCAATAAATAGGAATGTATCATACGAGTGGGAGTGATAGAAGCTTTACTGTGCATACGTCGGCCACATTTGGAATACTGATCCAGCTTGGTCTCCTGCTATGAAAAGATTGTTGGCTTTTAGAGAGAGTACAAAGAGGGCTACAAAATGGTTAATGGCATGAACCTGGCATATGAGGAAAGATTGAAGAAATTGAATATGTTTTCACTTAGATATAGAAGGCTGAGAGGAGATCTCATCGAGGTCTTTAAATTTGTCAATGGTCTGGGAGGGGATACCTTGGTGAAATGTTTGAATTTAACAGAAATGATGCAATTAGAGGTCATAAATTCAAAATTAAAATTAACCACGCAGAACAAGGTTAGGCACTTTTTCCCAACAGGGTGTGGAACACTGAACCGCTGCCGAAAACTCGTCGTGCGAACATTGAACATCTTTAAAACAGCATGACAATCATTATAAGAATAGGGCTTGTTTTCGTATTACGGGAGGGCTGATTGGCAGATTTGGTGGGCAACTGTTCGTGTCGGTGCAACCAGAAGGCCCTTGTGTCGAGTTGCCTTTTTTGTTTTATGTCTTTATCTGTAGTCTGGACCATCTGAAGTGTTGCGTTTGTATCGCTACTGTATTGGTGCCTCCGTTAGCACTATGACGACGGTTGCCAATAGTGGCTACACCAAATCCAAAATGAATCTTCGATTGACTCTGACATCCAGACATGATCAGCTACCACACCTGATCCGCTCCATGGTGATATAGCAGATCCATCAAACCAACTAGAGTGCAGAGGGCGTGGTGGAATTCCGCTTGGACAAGTTGTGACCAATCACTAAAAGGAGAC
This sequence comes from Imbricaverruca yamaguchii, assembly GCA_034440575.1. NCBI lineage: Eukaryota > Metazoa > Arthropoda > Thecostraca > Neoverrucidae > Imbricaverruca > Imbricaverruca yamaguchii. The sequence continues at coordinate 64,668 of JAOTOL010001230.1, forward strand.
GCAGAACGACAGCCCTCCAAATCCGTCGATCAGCCCTCCCTGGAATACTGAAAAGAAAGCCTTCTATTCTGATCATAATTATCAATGCTGTTTTTAAAGATGTTCAGTGTGCTGCTACTGACAATGGTTTCTGGCAGCTGGTTCCAGTGTTCTACTACCCTGTTGGTGAAGAAGACTGTCCTGCTGTGATTAAACTCAATTTTGAATTGATGACCTCTAATTGCATCATGTATGTTAAATTCAAACATTTCCGTGGGATATCCCTTATCCTGGCCATGCACAAATTTAGAAACCTCGATGAGATCTCCTCTCAGCCTTATGTATTTCAGTGAAAACATTCAATTTCTTCAATCTTTCCTCATATGCCAGGTTGCTTATACCATTAACCATTTGTGTAGCCCTCTTTTGTACTCTCTATGGGACCAGGCTTGGACACAGTATTCCAAATGTGGCCCAAAATATGCACGGTAAAAAATCCTGATGACTTCCTCACTTGTGTATGATACATTCCCATTTATTTCGCCAAGCATTCTTAGTACCTTCTTCCTGGCTTCTTTGGTCTGTTCTGATGCCCAAAATGTAGTGTTCAGAACAACACCTTAGTCCTTTTCCTGCTGAGTCATAGATAATACTTGGCCACCCATAAAGTTTGGAGCCTTCATATGCTGCCTACCTATATGTATGATTTTGCACTTATCAGAATAAAATTTCATTTACCATTTTTCGGACCACTTCACAAGTTCGTCTAGGTCTTTCTGCAGCGAGATACGCTCATTGTGTCCTGGTATTGCACAAAAGACCCTCAAATCATCTGGAAATTTCAAAATCTTACTTGCTTAAGCCACTTCCAATGTTATTAAAAAATATAATGAACAATAGTGGCCCCAGGGAACTCCACTAAGAACATTTTGCCATCATGACTTTGTACGACTTAGCATCACTTTCCGCTGTCTATCTGAAGGTCACAGCTCTATCCATTTGAAGATGCTACCTGGAATACCATGGACCTGAAGCTGCATCATTAACCGTTTATGGAGTACATTGTCAAAGGCCAAAGTGCAAATGCCAGTTCCTTTTCAACTTCCCGCAATACCCTAGCATAAATTTCATCAGGTCCTGCTGCCTTGTTTTGATTTATTTTCCTGAAATGATTGAAAACAACATCACTATCAATGAAATCAACAATGCTATTCGATCACACGTCACTGAACTGTGGTGCACGGCTGGCAGATTAGTCATGTCCTCCAATGTAAACACTGATTTAATCTGCTTGCTCAGCTTCTCAACCATCTCACTATCCTCATCCAACATAGTCCCATTTACTTCCAGTGGACGAACTGTGCCAGAAAATTTACTTAGCTTGTAAACACTAAGGAAATTTGTGATGTCCCCATTACAGTTCCTAGCCAAATCAAATTATTTTCCTCGCTTTGCTGCTCGGGTTTTCTGCTTTACAGCGTCTCTAGTTTTTTATAGGACCGTATATTTACGATATTTGAAGTTTCCTTAAACACTTTAAATGCATCTTGCATAGCCTCCATTGTTCTTATCAAATATAGCGTAAGTCATGCTGGCTTCCCTACCCTTCTCTTGCGCCTTTGGTTTTGGGGGACATGTCTAATCTGAATTTTCTTCAAGTAATATTTTAACTTTTCCAATATTCCACAGGCATTTAAATTGCAGAATTATTCTTCCCATTTCATGGCATTTACAGCCGCTCCCATCTAATCGAAGTCTGTTCTGTGCAAATCAAGAACCTTTGCCAAATTATCCCTCATTGTGCCCACCATATGTGCCTTGAAGAAGTGGTCATAACTATGTTATGGTCACTTCTTCCCAGAGTTTACCCTACAGTCAAGGCTTGAACTAAATCACTTAAATCCGAGAAGACAAGATCCCAGAATGAGCCCTGCCTGGTAGGTTCCGTTACAAACTGGTGAAAGGACAGGTCCTCTTCAAGGCATTTCCTAAACATTTTACGTGATGGGGAGCCAACACCAACATTTTCATATCATTTTAGATTAAATCACCAAGAATAAGACAATTCCTCCGAAAGTTTCTACTTATTACCCTCGGAAATCACCATATCGAGGTCCAGTGGCTGAGAATGTGGCAGGCTTTCTGATAGGTACAAAGCTCCTATACTCAATTTATTGCTGCTGCCTTTTCCCACAGCGACACGAAGCAAAATGCACTCCACAGACACATATTTTTACCCCATTTACTACTTTTTGGGAATTTAATAGGCTATTCACATAGAGTATTACGCCACCCGCTTTCACTGCTGGATCCCTATTGCACGAGAACATATTGTATCCGTGGATCTTATAGTCCTGCAAGCTAACCACAAAATATCCCTCACTAACCCATATCTCAGTAATGCAAACAAAATATGGTGCCTCCTCAGCAACATAACACTTGAACTCATTAAATTTGGATCGAATACTCTGAGCATTAAGCATCATACGCTTAACATATGTTCCATAATCAGCTTTGACTTCTTCATGTTGATTAGCTTTCATCACTGGATGAGCTACCACTCTGCCCCCTTGAACTACCGCTATCCCTATTTTCTGACTGTGGGGTTCTATTGCCTAGGCTGTCACTATTGGCATAACCCTGAGATGACAATGCCACTTCATCCCTTCTCATCCCATTGCCTATATTCCCTGAAGGACATATTCATACACTTTGCTTAGCACATGCACCCTATTCTCGGAGAAGTGCAGGCCATCCCTCTGATAGAGGTCCCATGAGCCATAAAACCTGCACCACTTGTCAACAAAAGTCCAACCTAACTCATGGCAGAGCTTACCTACCCTGGCATTGGCTTCCAGTGCCCTAGAGCTCCACTCAGGGGAGACTGCAGCCCTAGGAAAAATAGTCACAATGACTCGGCTGTTGCTATTCTTCAGGGTGGCCAGAGGGGCCCTGTAGTCCTGCAGCAGCTCCTCACTCCTAGCAGGACTTATGTTATTCACCCCTACCTGGACTGCACCTGCACTGAACTGGTGCTCACTGGTGGCCTGTTTCCACCACTGGTGCCAGGTCTTTGGTCTTGGCACCAGGTCTGGTGATGCACCTCCTGTAGGGTGACACTTATTTTCGAAAGTTTGAATTTGTATCGGGACGGGCGCGTTTCTCGTTCCATTCCGTCGAAAAATATGATATGGAATTTTTTTTTATAAAACGATATTTATGACTGCCTAAATACGGTCAAAGTTAGTTTATTTTCTTGAAAATTCAAAATTTTAGAGCATGATGCTCTATGTCTCTGGGAAATAAAATATCACTTCTAGTTTGCTTAAACAACTAATCTTGACCTAAAACATTTAACTGGACTTCATACTTTCGACTCTACTTCCCCCTCAACTCGAGTATTAGCCCCTCAAGGGGGATATCATCGGCGCCCAGCTTCCACTCATTGTTGCCTACTTCGCAGAGGTCACGGTGGACTTGCGGAAGGTTGGGAAGTCACAGCGGTGCTTCTCGACCACTTGTAAGAGGAACTGCCTTTTGTTTTCACTCTTGGTAAGGGCCAGGTTGAAGGACTGCATCAACGCCAGTCCGCGCTCCGTGAAGTCGTTGACGACTTGAAGGGCCTGCACTCGGTGGGATGCGGCGATGAAGGATGGGTCCGTCGGCCACTCCGGATCCTTGACCAGGAAGGCGGTGCTGATGTCCAGAATATTGAAGAACTCGCTTGATGTAGTCGTTGTGAACTTGACCAATGTCTTGTTGGCAATTGAGGCAGAAGACATGTACACATTGATGTGTATACTTGTAATGAGGAGTATTAGGATATGGTGACAATTAACTGATCGCTAGCCTAGCTCCATCACCACGAACGCATCATCAGACATGCACTGTCCGAATTAATTTTCCCTTTGATCTTGTCGCTAAACAAAGTCTTAAAATGGATATGCGTATGGAACATTTTCTACTTATAATAACATGTTTTCTCCTGCACCAATATTTGGATAAGCTCGTATTACATCCTGTATAATATCTAACTTTTAGTCTTTTGTACAACAGTGCGGAAAACTAAACCAACGACTGTGACCGTACGTCTGTCTGTACGTCTATCTGTCCGTCCGTCTGCCTGTCTGTTATCATTTTTCAACTCAAAAACTACAACAGCTATCGAAACGAAAACTGGCATGATAACAGAACGCTATGAGTACTTTTGGACAACAGGTACAAACTTTGCCCTCATTGAGGCAGTTCTAATTATTATTATATTCCAAAATATTTTACGCACAATATTTTATCCGGAATGGCACCAGAAACGCGCCCGTCCCGATAGAAATTTAAAAAATTAGAAACACCCCCACATAAGTGGCACCCTAACCTCCTGCCTCTCCTACCTTTGCAGAACATCCTATCTAGGTGTCTCACACGAGAGTCGCCTACGACCAGCACCGTCTCCTTACCACTATCCTGGGAGCAGTCATCCAATGCCTGGGACCTATTTGTTGTTAATATGCCTGCTTGCTGAGCCATTCTGCTAGGCTGCCTTCCACTCCTACCACCTACCACCTGACACTCATTGAACCACTTGCTTAGGCTCACACCTCAAAATCCTCCACCCCCTGTACACCACTTCCCATCCTGTGAGCTACCAGAGACATAACTCTTATGTTCGCTAGGAACACTCCTCTACAGATATCTCAGCCACCTCCGCAGCAGGGAAAGCCTCAGTTGTTGTCAACCTGGTAGCCTGTGACCACCTGGGCATAGGATTGTTGCAGACTGACCCCTGCCTGTTGCCTTGTCTTGCTTACCCTGTGCAACAAGGGCAGCCTTGAGCTTGGAAAGCTCTGCCTTAAGGGCCCTAACCAAGATAACTAGAGGCAACCTTAACCTCCTCCTCTAGTGCCTGCATCCTGGTGGAAACCATCCTGCAGGCTGCAGCTTATTCCTACATGTATATTGAAAGGCAACTTGCTACAAAATGATATACAAAAGTAACACTTGACACCAGGTCGCTGGACAGAAAATTGGCAAATGGTATAGTTTTATGGAAAGAAGAAATCAACTTGTTGGACAACTGACAAAAAAAGAAGACTATTATTGGCTATAAATGGTTGCCTTCTATACTGTTAGATAATGGTCGAAATACCTCGTACTATATACAGACAACTAAAATACTGCCTTCTCTGTTTTTTTTCGTTTTATCTAATTGTGTTCTAGACAGTTACCCAACTATATGAATATCACTTATGCTAGATAGTGAAAATCATAAGGTGGGCTAGAACACGAAAAAGCATAGAAGTCAAAAGCACTTATAACCTAACGACAAAATAGAGCTGGGCAGCCTCGTTAGGTGAGATAGTCTAATTTTATTGCGCAAAAAAACACTTATTACATAAAAACTATGCAAATACATGCATATAAATAATTACTAAATACCTATCCACAGTTTATTCTAGTGGGGATGATCGATGATGGAAATACCTCAGGAGCATCAACACACTAAACGGAGACAATTTGGAAACTGTTTTCTATATATTTTCCATTGTCTAATTTAATGGTATTCTAGACAATTAGACAACCAGATGAACATCACTTATGCTAGACAGTTAAAATTGTAAGGTTAAAGGCTAGAGCATGAAAAAGCACAGAAGTCAAACAGCACTTACAACCTAAAGACAAACTTCGCTAGCCGCTGGCGCTGGACAACCTCGCTAGCAGCCTCGGTTGAGATAGTCTAATTTGATTGTGTAAAACGACTTATTATAAGATAAAACTATGCAAATGTATGCACAGAAGAAATTGCTAAATACTAATCCACAGTTTAGCCTAGTATACTGCACTGTTCTGCAAGGACGTATCTGGAAAGTAGGAGCTCCACACCGACGTACTCTCACCTTGACACCTGGCGACAATTCTAAGTGAATGTCGTTTGTTCTATGAACCGGTACTAGTGAGGTTGTAATCTGCTTATCATTGATTTTTGGGAACCTTAGGTATTAATACTGATCGCTTCATGGAAGTAATCGACTTGCACGGTGACTTCCTCCATTCGTTTTATACCCTATGTCATTTACCCAGACTAGATGAGGAATATCAGATTCCAAAATGACGATCCACAAATGTTGATGACATCGCATCTGATAACAATGGTTGGCAGAGCTCAGACCATAGAAGTCATTCAGGACACAAAGGTGTACGGCTTGATAAAAGCCGCAAGGGCCCATCTGGCCTAAGCCTGTGAAGTGGTGGTATTATACGAAGAGAAAGAAAGGATGAGATTAAACCCCGTAACCAGTGGCATGTCCTGAGTTCTCAGAAAATCGTCAACCCCAATGTGTAACATGACCAATCTCTTCGACATCAGATGCCCGAAAGTCGTTTCTGAATCCAACACTATATACATCTGCTAGTAGCAAAAAATAAATGGACTGAAAGATCGTAGCATATTTAAAGAAATTTTCATCTACGCAGGCGAAGGCGACCAAATATGCACGATGATGAAGAACTTGATCGGGACCGGCGAATTTGCCCCCCCCCCCCCAATACAATGAAGAAATTTGCGAATCACCAGGGCAAATCTCCCCTCCCCTAGTTACAATATTCAAGTAGACCCTGGTTCAGATACTCGATTATTAGCAATGTTCAAGCCACCATTGGCCGTGCCTCAGCAACCACTGACCGGACTTCAAAGCCACCAAATGTGTATGTGACGACACCAGCTACAGCGGCGGCCACTGGGTTCACGTGACGACACATTACATACCAGCTACAGCGGCGGCCACTGGGTTCACGTGACCACACACCAGCTACAGCGGCGGCCACTGGGTTCACGTGACCACACACCACACACCAGCTACAGCGTCGGCCACTGGGGCTCACGAGACCACACACCAGCTACAGCGGCGGCCACTGGGTTCACGTGACCACATACCACACACCAGCTACAGCGGCGGCCACTGGGTTCACGTGACCACAAACCAGCTACAGCGGCGGCCACTGGGTTCACGTGACCACACACCAGCTACAGCGGCGGCCACTGGGTTCACGTGACCACATACCACACACCAGCTACAGCGGCGGCCACTGGGGGGCCCGCACGGGGCACCACACCTACAGCGGCGGCCACTGGGGCTCACGGACACACACCAGCTACAGCGGCGGCCACTGGGGCTCACGAGACCACACACCAGCTACAGCGGCGGCCACTGGGTTCACGCGACCACACACCAGCTACAGCGGCGGCCACTGGGTTCACGTGACCACACACCACACACCAGCTACATCGGCCGCTACTGGGGCTCACGCTGGCCACCAGCTAGAGCCGGACACGAAGCAGGAGAATTGTGATTCCGGCCGCGGCCGGCCGGCTGGCGGATTATCGAGTGCCGGTCGCCACCGGAGGCGACCACCGCTGCGCAGTGGCGCGCCGCCCTCGCCGCATTGTTGCAATCCGCCCATTACACGACTGGAGCTACACAGGAACGCTCTCAGACCAGTAGCCATGGGTCGCGCCCGGCGTCCGTGTCGTTGGGCGAAGCTGGGAACATTTCACATCACAGGAAACATTTCATCGTGTGAAATGGTGCGCGGCAAGACGGAAATGCGAACGCACGGACAGGGTGTGGTAACTGTGTTCAATAGCTCTCAACTTTGAAAATGTTATTGTGCCTTTATATCCGCCCGGATACAACATGAATTACATAAATATGTGTTGCTAATAATATTGCTGATGGATGACTGTTGAGAGCTCGATACACTGGCTACTAACCTAAACATAACCAATAGCCCAAGCATAACCAAATCGACCAAGCATCTTAGAAGCGTAGTTGTGGGTTCCAAGCAAGTAACACGAATGTTGGAGCAATATGTTTAGCTACGCAGCTGTTCTCGAGAGACGGCCACCCGCGCCTGGTAAAGTTCGAGGGAAGTGTTCGCGACGTACCCGCTGGTCATCAATGAGCGACCAACAAAAGCAACCAAACACCTTAGCGAAACAGTTCATGGAAGGGCTTCCCAAGAAGCATGACCCTTAAGGTAATCGCATTTGTTTTTCAATTTTTTGCACATAAGGTCCTCTGGTTTATTTATTTTATTGTTTCCTGATAATTGCAGGGGGATCGTCGCCACATCTGGTTCCTCTGACCACGATTTGATTAGATTCTCTTTTCATTTGGCTGGCGGGCCCTGACTTGATGAATGAGAGAATATTACAAGGTAACGAACTCCTACTGATGTAGGCTACTGGTGGTGTTATTTCTATGGAAACGAAAGACCAGCTACGATGTATGGTAAGTGAACTAGGGAATGGTTTGCCTTTATATTTATTTAGACTTGGTATGACATTACGGATATTTCACTTCAGTGATCCACAATTTGGCAGTGCCCTCGAACAAAATTCGAAATGTTCTTTCGTTATGAATTCAATCACTTCCAATGACATAAAAATGAGATCAAGTGTCAATACTAAACTAGTCCATTATCAGTTGAAGAAGGCTCTTCTCAACACATCATGTGGGGCTCTGTCGATTGAAAGGAAGCAGAACTATTGTGCTTTGAGACCATTCTGCGCCAGACTAAATTCAGCTGACAAACGGATCATGCAGTCAGGCTACCTGTTGCTTAGATGAGCTGTGTCGTCTGTGTGCTGATCAATATTCTAAAATACAGCTTACTCGAATGCAACGCGATGGAAGCAAATGCGTAATATACCTTCTAACAATGAAGGATTTGCCTCAGTAGTAGCTATCAGCATGTGAACTTCCAAATGATGCCATATGGTTACAACTGCGTCCTTTTGCAGATGTTTATAAAAAAAAAATGGTGGGATGGATTGCTCACATCCATATAAGATACAACCCCATGCTACCAGCATTCCGCCTACTTGGAAGCATTTACATAAGATGATCAAGGATCTTTGGTTTAAAGGCACAGTTTTTGTCTAGGGATTCGATTCGGTTCGAAATTAAAAACGTTCAATATTGAAGGGATTCATTTTTGTTTAAGGCCATGTATCTTCATGCTGAAAACATACGTCACACCACCACATACGACCTGCTCGAAATGGTTCATTCTGGTCAGGTCCAGATATTGTTTAATAGAAAAGTGTCAATAGAAAGACATGCATTACGTCTAATGGATATATAGCTCGCAATAAGAAAAGACTATGTTCGAATCGATAATCAAACATGCGGAGATGGGTGTTGACAGATATAGGGTTATCAGAATGGCATGTTTTGCAATACGTTTGGTGCAGAACGCTTTTCAAGTGCAAGAAAGCATGGTTATGTGGTGATGGTGATCTCAGTTTAGATTTTGGCTCCGAACAACGCACGCGATGCAAGGTGCCATCTAATGGGTCATTATTGGGCCATTAGCAGGAATGGAGCGTGATCATTGCGACAAGAGCAACACCATTTCATAACTATGATTAATAGGAATTATGGCTGAAGTTATGGTTTGGATTATGTTGGGATTGAGGTTAGGCTTACGGCCGCGATTATGGTTGGGATTATAACAGCAATTATGATTGGGATTGTGGCTAGGAATATGGTTGGGATTATGGCTCGGGATTATGGTTGGGACTATCGGGGAGATTATTGCTGGGCTTATGGTTGGGTTATAGCCTGGGATATGGCTGGGATTATGGTTGGATTATGGTTGGGAATATTGTTGGAGTCATGGTTGGGTCTGTGCCTATGGTTGGGATCATGGCTGGGATTATGGCTAGGAGTATGGTTGGGATCATGGCTGGGGTTATGGTTGCGTTCGACAAGGACATTTTGCGACGATGCTTGTCACGAGCTCATATGCAAATCGTATCACAACGGAAGTGTTTCGCACTTGGGAGGACGTCCCAAGTCATTTCAAACGTTCACAGAAGGTGCCGGCTGGCAGATTGGCCCCTGTGTGTGTCTTCAATCCACGCACGACGAGACGTAGCGACAAGCGACGGCCACGACTCTGCCTGCCGCCACCCGCCACGCGTGTGGTACGGGCTCAGTGTTCAGCAGTGTTTGCACTTGTCCCGGGTGGGGGTGGGGGAGGGGGCAACCTGGCCGCGTGACCTGCTCACATCGTTACAACAGCAATCACAGATCAGTCAACATCCGCCCCGTCCGTCCGCCCGCATCCTCTCGTGACCTGCTCGGACACGATACCTGGCTATTGCCTGGCAACAGTGTGCCAGATGCCAGATGCCGGAAGCGACTGCAGTGCCAGTATTGGCGATTCTCTTTTGCAGTTGATCGATAAGACGAAGACAAAAAAATTGACTGGAAGCCGACGCATCAGTAATTATAATTTTATTGTGTTTGAATAACTAGGGCACTATAATTTTTACGCATTCTGCACGTCCAACTGCCTCTTCATTTGCATGCCATGATTGTGGAAGGGTGGTACATGGACATCGAAATTAGCTTACTAACACCCTTCGCAGTACGCAAAAACCTACGCTTTCTTATTCGAGATAATCACAGACTGAGACGACGATCACAGTTCAGACACCAACGTCACTACCCACGCACCTACAACACGAGCAAACAACAAGCCAAACACCGCCTCCACCGACAACAAAAACGCACCCGCGCCAAAACCTCTCGGCACTAAGCAACATCCAACCAATAACTCCATTCACCTAGTCTCTCCCTGGTCTGCCAATGATGTGTAATTTTTTTCAGGGGAAAAGGCGCAAAAAAGCAAAACCAAAAATAAAAGAAGTAAAGCAAGAGAAAAAAAAGAGGAAAGGGCCCAAACCAAGAAAAGACAAACAAGCACTTAACAAAGGAAGAAGAAAATAGAGGCTCAAATGTACATAGTGTATACTCGTATGTTCTTGCAATGTTAACAAACGGCGATGACCCGACCACACCCCCATTCTACACCCCCTATGGCACAGTCCGGACCACCCCTAACAACTCATCTCTAAATTGCCTAAGCAGTCGATATCACCTAGCGGTGGCAGGCTGATCAAATTCGCTACAGACAGACAGGCAGTCAGTGACGGAAATCTGACAGACGGCTAGTACACGCCCACCGCGGCCCAATTCTGTCGCGATGGCAGCAATAAAAACCTGACGGCGTCCGAAGACTGGCTGCCGGGGTCAGGGTTGCCAGATGAAAATTCCTGAGATTCGCCAATTCGCGCGATGTTTTTCGCCAGCCATCGCCAATTTTGGAGGAACAGAAAACGCCAATTTTTCTCCAAATTTCCGCTACAAAACAAGTCTGCGAAATAATTAAAAACTGATAAATAACTATTTTTAACCGCAAACACCTGAAATATCTACCTGGAAATTGGATAGCATGTCGCGGTGGGGCTCTGCGCCGAACACTGGAGTGGCTTGGAGCACCCAGGCGTGGATCCAGGAATTTTTCCCGGGGGTGGGGTTAATGCTAATCTTCGAATACGCGCTCATGTGGGACGCAAACTTAACACTCGGACGAGGGGGGACGCCACACCCCCTCCCCACCCCCTGGAGGTTTTTCGGGACCACAGAAAAACGACGCGCTTAGAGCGCCGAAACTTGGAAAAGCTGACGGGTGAGTCTCTAGCAAACAGGCCAACCCATGCTGCCGTCTGTTTGCAGCCTCGACATGCTGTAGTCACTTGGCGAATCCCCCGACGACGCATCACCTTTACGTGGTGGTTGGGATTGCGTGCCTCAAGGATCTGGCAGCCAGACCACCAGGCAGCCGGGGAGAGGTCAGACTAAGAGTGCCTCACTCGTCCTTCCATACATACGCTCTCATTCCAATGCCCATCTCATCCCAACATTCCTGTCCTTCACCTGGCCCTGCAACACCAACTATCCAGCTATGAGCAGGCAGGGCAACTTCCCCGGTTCTACCCACCAGTTCAGTTTTATCGAGGTAGCCGCGCCCCCTCGGCCCGTCCCCCGGGGTTGACGGAGTCCTGGAGGTTGAGGTCCCCCGTCGCACGGTGCTAGTTGTGACGGGTCCTGATATCCCAGAGGGGCGGGTGGGCCCGCGTGGCCTCACACGGGCCAAGTGGCTGGTCGCCTCGGGCCGGGGGCCTGGGCATCTTCCCAGTGCCCGCCGGCCCGGCCGGCCGGGGTCAAGGGGTGGGCGGCGCTGGATTCCTTTCGGGGTGATGAGTCTCTCTCTCCCGGCCGGACGAAGGCGTTGCCTGCCCCGTATAGCTCCTCGGGCGCCTGGCAACCTCTCGTCCGCGGGACCCAGGCGTCCCCCCTGTTGGGCCCCTATGGGGTGGGGCGCCCGAGGAGCCGAAACCAGAACACTTCCATGGCATCCACTACACTAAAAGCACTCCTGGTCCCTCTCGTAGGGACCAGACTAACTTCCCACCAATTGCTGGTGTGGATGGCACCAACCCGAAGAGCGGCAGAGAACCAACATCCCATACACGTGTCCTTGTCTTTCGTGGATTGGGTAAATATCTTGGCTCACTGTCTCCATTTCAGCGTCAAGACGGATGCGACAGATTTGGAAAGATTACTCGATGTGAGAGACTGAAAGATGGTGCTCCAGAGGTAGAGTTCGCCCGGGCAGCAGAGGCGGAGAAAGCGCTGGAGGCGTCCAAATTTGTATACGGTGTATGGAAAGGAAATAGGAGGATCGACGAAGTGATACAAATTAAAGTAGAACCCCACCAAATAAAGAACTAATCGCGTGGAATAGTCAACTGCTACGATCTAAAGGACGTACCAGAGGACGAGATCGTCGATGGTTTATCCAATGTCGGAGTAACTGGAGCGAGGAAAATGAAGATCAGGAGGGTTACAGAGACGATTACAACAAACAATGTCATTTTGACTTTTTTAAACACAATTGACTTACCGTCTGAGATACGAGTGGGATATGTACGTGTAAAGGTTCGTGTGTTTCTACCTAACCCCATGCGATGCTTCAAGTGTCAGAGGTATGGGCACACTAATCATTTCTGCAGGAATCGTTCAGCTTGTGGGAAGTGTGCTTCTTCTGACCACAGTGCCGAGCAGTGCACATCCGATACGCTACACTGTGTGAACTGTGGTCGAGGACAGACCTCCCCACACCTCGTTTGACCGAACATGTCTGGCCTATGTCAAGGAAAAAGAAATAATTGCAGCCAAGCACACACACAAGGTAACTTTCCGCGAAGCTAGAGAAATCTACGAACAGTCTCACCCCAAAATATCATACGCATCGAAAGTCAGAAACTCTGCACCCATTGCACACCAGGTGCACGCAGACAAAACCAAGGAACTGATTGCACACCTGTGTGTACTCCTCCGCTCTTTCGGCATACCCGTCGTCTCCCAGCAATAGCTCAAACACAAGTGACTGAGACATCCGAAGTGCCAGAACACGCTGCGTCGCCGCGGACGACCTCCTCTCATCCTGCCTCTACGTCGACTGCTTCAGAGCAGGCTCACGAGGAATGACAGTGTGTCCAACCGACCAAGAGGCTCGCCAAGCCCTCCACCAACGGTCTGGGGTCCATCGCCCTTCACTTCCGCCGTGGTCGCCCCAAGTCAGCCCACCCCAGCTCCACCCAGGACTACGCCAAACCCTCCACCCAGTTCTGGGGAGGGTAGTGTAGCCTTACGACGGGCCCCGGTGGTTGCGCCCCTGGCGATCATACCACATCCCCCGACTGAGGTCCGTCCAGGGGCACCCGATATGAGCGCTTCTGGATGGGCAGCGCGTGTCGGATCCAGGGAGTCGTCACCGAGCTCACGGGCTGAGCGACGGCCTCCCGAGACGACTCCCACACCGTCCCGGCCCCTAGGGTCAGTCCTGTAGGTGCCCCGGAGACGGGAGGGACCATGGGTCCGCCTCCCACACCACCCCATGCGACGTCCACTGGATGCAAGCGAGCACCCCCATGGACACCATCACCACCCGGTGGGGGACAATACAGATATCGCCCCAGATTGTCCGACACCATGTCATCTCCACATCTTTAGAGTAGTGGTGTTACGAGTCCACCTTTTTGTAGTCAAATCTAGTCAAGCCGAGTGAACTATGTCGTCATTAATTTTAAAATGGAATTGCAGGGGGATGAGGACCAGCCTGGGGGATCTTCAAGTTATGGTGAATGAGTTCTCTCCGGTAACTGTCTGTTTACAGGAGACGAAGCTTTTAGCTGGAGCCACCTTTTATTTAGAAGACTACCAGGTCTTTCGTAATGTTAACAAGACAGAATCCATTGCGCATGGAGGCGTCCTGTTGGCCATCCACCACAGTGCTCCTGCCTTTCCGCTTATACTGCGTACCAACCTGCAGGCGGTAGCAGCACAAATGTCCATCGGACACAGAAACACAACAGTATGCTCGAGATACTTCCCACCTGGCGCGCTACTATTAGTAGAACTCGGACGTCTCTTAGCCGACCTCCTTCCTCCCGTCTTACTTTTAGGAGACTTTAATGCCCACCACACTATCTGGGGATGCGCCGATATTAATTCACGCGGACGACAACTCGATGCGTTATTTATGCAAGAATCGCTGTGCATTTTAAATACGGGTGCACACGCTCACATGGCGTTCCCATCCGGAAGCATTTCCGCGCTGGACATTAGCGTGGCCTGCCCGGAGCTGGTGCAATATTTCGATTGGTCAGTTGAATTTGACCATAGAGGCACAAATACAAAGAATATCCGGACATTCGCGATCCACACCACTACCAGTCCTGCACGACGCTGGCGGAATAATAACAGAACCTCGAGACGTGGCGAACATTATCGCTCGAACCTTGGGGGACAGAAGCCTGAGCTGCGTCCGGAATGCAGGTTTTCACGAATATAGGGCTCGACGCGAAGCATCGATGGTTGACTTTGCCACCGCCGAGAAACTAGATTATAATTAACGCTTCACAATGTTCGGATTAACATCACAAATTTCTGCACTGCACCCCGTATCCGAAGGACCGGACAACATCCATAATAAGATGCTCCAGCACCTCCACAAAATGCACTCGAAGTACTTCTGTCATGTTTTAACACTCTTTGGATAAGCGGCAGATTCCAGCCATCTTGGCGGGATGCGACTGTCATCCCTATATTAAAGTCCAACAAAACTGGTTCTGACCCTCTTCATTACCGACCGATCTTCCTGACTTCGTGCCTGTGCAAACTCATGGAGAAGATGGTCAGTGTTCGCCTCACGTGGTTTCTGGAACAAGAAAACTTTTTTAGCCACGAGTAGTCCGGTTTCAGGAAGAACCGATCCACACTTCACAATATATTAACATTGGACACCGCAATTCGTACCAGCTTTAAAGAAAAGAGACATCTAGGGGCAGTGTTTTTCGACCTTGAGGGTGCCTACGATACGATATGGAAGGGAGGTATTCTTTTAAAGCTTTGGAGGTGTGGTGTGCGTGGATTTATGGGACATTTCCTGTAGAATTGTCTTACTGACCGAACATTTCGTGTCCGTGTAGGACGCACAATGTCTGATCGGTTGACGCAGGTCAACGGTGTTCCTCAGGGAAGCGTCCTTAGTGTGGCATTATTTGCCGTAATGATTAATGGCATTGGAGATGGTTTGCCATGTGGTGTTCCGAATTCTCTCTTCGTTGATGACGTTGCAATTTGGTGTTCAGCATCACGTTCATCCTTGATGGAGAGACAGCTGCAGCTCGCTACTTCCCACCTTGAGAGATGGAGTAACATGAACGGTTTCCGATTTTATACCCACAAGACTGTGTTTTCTACACAGTCTTGTGATTTTCTACCCACAAGACAAGTTTCTGGGCATCACATTTGATCGTCGTCTAACATGCAAGGACCACCTAAAACGCTGCGGCAGAAGTGTTCGAAGTCCTTGAACATTGTGAAATATGTTGCCCGAACTGCCTACGGAACAGATACTTCTATATGTATGCTTCTTCTACTTCTATATCGATCGCTCATCCGTTCAAAACTCGACTATGGCTGTTTTATCTACGGCTGTGTCAGTGATTCCAACAAGCGTACACTCGACATGGTCCACCATCCCGCCTTGCGTATTGCCACAGGGACATTCCGGACTTCTCCGACTGCAAGCCTTTTCGCATATGCTGATGAGGCTCCGCTCGCCCTAAGACGAGACAAGCTCGGACTGCGGTATGCGTTCAGGGTGAGGAAATGTCCTCTAAATACAGCATACCAGGCCTTGTTTGTCCACCGTACTCGTGCGATGTTTTGTGGCGGAAGTGGTAATACACTACCTCCTTTCTGCGCGAAGTTGCGGAAGTTAGCAGAGGGGAGCGGTATTAAAATGCGTAGCATTAGAAGGACTGAGCCACTGCCCGTTACCTCTTGGAAACCGATCCAGCCGTCCGTGGACACAACACTGTCAGACATTCGTAAGGACGACATTGCCACAGAAGTATTCCGGATGAAGAGTCTTGAACACATTCACGCCTGTCGTTCATGCACTCTCACCTGCACCGACGGTTCGAAAACTGATGATGGCGTGAGGTGTGCCTTTGTGAGTGGCGCCACGATCCGATCGTTCACGCTGCCTCCTCAGGGACGCGGTTTCCACAGTTAGCATTACCGCCCCACGTCGGATAACTTCGGGATCCGTGCCTGGAGAGGGTGGGGCGGTGTGGTGTAAGCCTTGCCGATCCAGCCAAAAAATGGAAGAAATTCCCGCATTTCTTAGTTTTACGAAACTGTCGGCATTTTACCGGGGAGTGTGGTGTTGACCTAAAATTCGCCAATTTTTATGGTTTTCATCGCCATTCGCCAACCGAGATTTTCCCATCCCCAACAGGGTTCGAATTTCGCCAAATTGGCGACATATCGCCAGGTCTGGCAACACTGGCCGGGGTGACGACGTGCCTGCACCCAAGACGATATATACGAGGTGGCGTCATCCCTACTGCGCAGGTCCTTATATGACGTCATCTGGGGCACCACTTAATATGGGCCAAGCCGCTAGCACGCTGTCGAATATACGCAGCGTATGCATAGTACGGGGAATAAAATGAGGACTTAAGAGGTGCAGGTGCAAAACTTAGAACGTCATAGTCCCGGAAGGGATCTCCAATACCTTTTATACACATATTATACCCGGAAGAACGTACAAAGCGAGGTAGGACAGGTCAAATATGTCAGGGAATTAGCATCTTACCGCGGCGAAATGCAGGAAGGACGTATCTGAAGTGTGGTCGTCGCCATGATGGAATAAGGTGGGGAGGGGGGTCGAGTCCCTTAATGTACATAAAATTTAGCATTGGGCTTACGGTGCTGCATACCAAAATTAATTGACCGAAAGGCCTTTTAACCCCTCTATATGTGGCAGTGCCCATAATATAGGAGGCAAGGAAGGGGACAATCATTTCTTTTTTAAGATCGACAGGACCATAGGGAGCACGTGAGAGGGAGACATTACTTTTATGGGGGCATCTGTGAACCTACGTACCAGCTCAGCAACATGGGTGGAACTTCCAGAAAACGATTTGGGAGACGCAATGCCTGGAGGTAGCAGGAAGGCCTAAGGATTGGGGGAGGTGGACTCATGCCAGTCGTAAGCGGGGTTGACCCATCCTAAAAGTATGTAAAATTTAACTCTAGTTCGGAGGTTACATTAGGCGGATGGACTGAAAAGCGGTCAAACATGGGGTGCTAAAAGCGGTCTGGCATGTATTGGCGGCATTCCCTAACAATGCGTTCAGAACTAGATCTGGATGATTCAAAACACTCCTACACGTCCGCGTAGTCGACGTACTCGTAGTCGGCTTATGTGCTGTTTCCGATTCAGAGCATGAATGAAGGATCACAATCGAAGTTCGTGGAGCAGAGACTTTGCATATTGTTCTTTCAGATCAATGATCATAGGCCTCATGAGCAACAATGAAATGGCATACGTCACACCTGTTTCATAGCAGTACCAGAGCCGGTAGCAGTGTCAAGTGCCGCGAGGACGGGCGCAGCTTGTCTGCTCCTGGTTACAGCGGCAGCAGCAAAACGCGCCAGCAGGACAGTGGAACCGGGCAATACGACGGCAGTCAAGTGCCGCCAGGACGGGCCGACACAGGGAGCGCCGCCAACCCGTCAGTGGTTACAGTGGCAGCAGCAAAACACGCCAACAAAACGGCAGGATCTGGCGGCATGAAACCAATGCAAAGTGCCACCAGAACGGGCAACACAGGAGGCGCCGCCAGTCTGCCCCTAGTCACGGTGGCAACAACAAACACAGTTAAAAAGGACAGAACCGAGCGACACGACACGACACACAGCAGAGACGGTGACACATGGCCGGCAGTGTGAGGGTGGACATCCTATCGCTGCCTGGTGACATGATGGCGGACCCGCCTAGATGACCGCCACTGCGCTCTGCCGAGCAGAGTTCTTGCGCAACCAGCCGATGCGCACATGCAGCCTAACTCGAGTCAGGCTCCGTCTCACACAACTAGCCACACTCCTAGCTTCGGCTGCCGGCTACTAATGACGCCCACCCCGGGTCTCCCGATGCTGGTGTAGCCTGTGCAGGTTGAGTCCATGATGAAGCAGACATCAGAATTGAACTGGTTTGGCATCGCCCTCTACCACGTATGTGACATGCAGCGCCCGCCGCGACCGATGGTGATTAACCAAGAGCTGGACACAACGGCCATGAGCGCCTCCGGTGCTTCCGACGTCGGACAGCCAAGTGATGTATTGACGCCTCATTTTGTAGGCGACGAAGCCTGCAACGACGGCAAGGCCGTCCTGCTGCAGTCCCAGTTTGCTGATGATGGTCGTGTTAAAATTCATATGAATAGAAGTGGCATCAAACTAATTGAGCTGGTTCTTTATTTAGCTATACAAAGGTAAGATATGAAGATAAGGTAAGCAGCATATGAAGGCTACATATTTGATGGCGGTGGCCAAGTTCTATCGGTGACTCAGCAGAAGGACTTTGGTGCTATTCTGAACACAATATTGGGGCATCAGAACAGACGTGAAGGGGGTGGGAATATATTTTTTTTATTTTTTAAAAAAAAAAAAAAACAAAAAAAAAATAAAAAAAAAAAAAAAAAAAATATAAAATTAAAAAAAAAAAAAAAATAATAAAAAAAAAAAAAAAAAAAAAATTTTTTATAAAAAAAAAAAAAAAAAAAAAAAAAAAAAAAAAAAAAAAACAGCAAGGAATCCAGGAAGAAGGCACTGAGAATGCTTGGGGCAATATATAGGAATGTATCATACATAAGTGAGGAAGTCATCAGGAAGCTTTACTGTGCATGTCAGGCCACATTTGGAATACTGTGTCCAAGCTTTGGCTCCTAGTTATGAACAAGATTGTTAGCTTTTAGAGAGTACAAAATATGGCTACCAAAAATGGTTAATGACATAAGCAACCTGGCACATCAGGAAAGATTGAAGAAATTGAACATGTTTTCACTTAGATATAGAAAGTTGAGAGGAGCACTTATTGAGGTCTTTAAATTTGTTCATGGTCAGGAGGATGGATATATTAGGTAAATATTTGAATCTAACAGAAATGATGCACTTAAAAGTCATCAATTCAAAATTAAAGTTAACTACAGGAGGACAAGGTTAAGACAGTCCTTTTTCACCAGTAGGGTAATAGAACCCTGGAACCAGATGCCAAAAACCATTGTCAGGAGCAGCACATTGAACATCTTCAAAAACACCATAGGCAATTATTACAAGAGGAGCACTCATTGAGGTCTTTAAATTTGTTTTGGGTGAGGATGGGTGAGGATAGTGGATAGTGGTGAGGATAGTGGATAGTGGTGAGGATAGTGGATAGTGACATTGGGTGAGGATAGTGAGATGGTTGAGGAGCTGAGCAAGCAGTTCAAATCAGTGTTTACATTGGAAGATATGACCAATCTGCCGACCGTACACCATAGTTCAGTGACATGGGATCTGACAAATGATGTTGATTTCATTGATAGCGATGTTGTTTACAATCATATTAGGAAAATAAAGCCAAACAAGGCAGCAGGACCTGATGAAATTTATGCTAGGGTGTTGCGGGAAACTGAAAAGGAACTGGCATTTCCACTTAGTATAATATTTTGTAGATCAGTTTCACAAAATGAAATTCCAACCGATTGGAAAAGGGCAAATGTAGTTCCTATTTTCAAGAAAGGAGAAAGAGGGAAAGTTGAAAACTATAGGCCAGTAAGTCTCACATCCCTAGTCTGCAAGGTACTCGAATCAATTATCAAGGATATAATAGTTAGTTATCTGGAAGGTAGCAGATTGATTCAAGATACTCAACATGGGTTTAGAAAAAGACGATCGTGTCTCACAAACCTCTTGGACTTTTTGAACTTCGCCACAGAACAATTTGATCACGGAAATCAGGTTGACGTAGCATATCTTGACTTTAGTAAGGCCTTTGACAAGGTACCTCATAAACGGTTAATGATACAGCTTCAGTCCCATGGTATTGCAGGTAGCATCTTAAAATGGATAGAGTTGTGGCTTTCAGATAGACAGCAAAGAGTGATGCTAAATGGTGCAGTCATCATGGCAAAATGTTCTTAGTGGAGTCCCCCAGGGGTCAGTACTAGGGCCATTACCGTTCATTATATTTGTAAATAACATTGAAAGTGGCCTAAGCAGTAAAGTTTTGAAATTTGCGGATGATTTGAAGGTATTTAGGGCAATAACAGGTCAAGATGAGCATATCTCGCTGCAAAAAGACTTAGACAAACTTGTGAAGTGGTCCGAAGAATGGGAAATGAAATTTAATTTTGAAAAGTGCAAAATCATGCATGTAGGTAAGCAGCATATGAAAGCTCCATACTTGATGGGTGGCCAAGTGCTATTAGTGACTCAACAGGAGAAGGATTTAGGTGTTATTCTAAACACAAAACTGGGGGCACCAGAACAGACCAAGGAAGCCAGGAAGAAGGCACTGAGAATGCTCGGGGCAATAAATAGGAATGTATCATACAGAAGTGAGGAAGTGATCAGGAAGCTTTACTGTGCATACGTCAGGCCACCTTTGGAATACTGCATCTAAGCTTGGTCTCCTAGCTATGAAAAAGATTGTTGGCTTTTAGAGAGAGTACAAAAGAGGGCTACAAAAATGGTTAATGGCATAAGCAACCTGGCATATGAGGAAAGATTGAAGAAATTGAATATGTTTTCACTTAGATATAGAAGGCTGAGAGGATATCTCATCGAGGTCTTTAAATTTGTCCATGGTCTGGAGAGGGGATACCTTGGGGAAATGTTTGAATTTAACAGAAATGATGGAATTAGAGGTCATAAATTCAAAATTAAAGTTAACCACAGCAGAACAAGGTTAAGGCAAACTTTCTTCACCAACAGGGTAGTAGAACACTGGAATCAGCTGCCAGAAAACATCGTCAGTAGGAGCACATTGAACATCTTTAAAAACAGCATAGACAATAATTATAAGAATAGAGGGCTTGCTTTTCAGTATTACAGGGAGGGCTGATTGACAGATTTGGTGGGCAACTGGTTCAATGTACAGAGTGCAACCAAGAAGGGCCCCTGTGGCTCATAGTTGCACTAATCTTTTATGTCTTTATGTCTAAGAATAGAGGGCTTGCTTTTCAGTATTCCAGGGAGGGCTGGTCGACGGATTTGGTGGGCAACTGGTTGAGTGTTCAGAGTGCAACCAAGAAGGGGCCCTGTGGCTTATAGTCACACTGCTCTTTTGTGTCTTGATGTCTAAGATGCTCCAAAATGCAGCAAGCATTCCAGACAAACATGATGCAACACTCCATACCATACAGATCTGAGAGGCAGGCTAATTCATGGAATAACACCAGAAAAGGCAGGTGTTGACACTGACATTATTTTCGCCTGCATCCGTGCCCAGGATCACAATCATCAGAGGTAAAGTGGTTGGAACAAATGGATGGGCTGGTTGGATGAACACCATCAGCTCCTTTTCACTGTCAACCAGGTCTTATATGCATTTTCATCTCTTGGAAACATGAACATGTTGGTTGACAATCCCTTCTTTCCATATCTTTCTTCCAGATGATAAAGACACACCACAACAGAACACTATACAAGAAAACTACAACCAAAACCCACGTACATCGAACACAAGGTGTGACAGACATAAAGCCAAGCATAAAATAACCTACGAGGAAGCCATGTAAACAACTGCGCTATTTATGACTCAACTGCGCCATCTAAGAATTTGAGAAAATGTGTGCCCATAAAACGCTGCATTCGTGATGGTCGTCCCCTAATTCGCAGCCTAACTGCTAATAAAATAACAGCTCAACACGATTCCAAAAGCACAGACGTGTTATTATATGATTTAGAAAGTGAGTTGAATTGAAAATATTTCCATTTAAAATGCATGAAGCCATTAAAACGGCCAAAAAGTGTACCCCAGATGACATCCTTTGTACCATTCAAGCCGACACGCAGTAATGCATGGGGCTTGACAGGGGCCTGCCTGCACCAGTGTCAGCCGCCCTCACACTCGACTGCCATCCACTGTGACGTCACGTTCAGTTCCCAGCGCTGACACCAGGGCAGAACAGTGGTAGGATTTCCGGCGGGCGGCAGCACATCATGGTCGCGAGTTTGACTGGCTTCCGGCGGGTGCGCTGCGTCCCACCCTGACCCTGGCCACAAGTTGAGTTGGTTTCCGGTAGACAAAAATGGGCGTCACTGGTGCCAAATGAGTCAACAGAGGCGTCGGCATGCCATGCCAGACGCGAACTGACGCGCTCCCGACTGGCTGATAGCCGTCAGTACATTGTGCGGCGACGCTGTCTGTCGGGCTGAGATGAGGCGACAGGTGTCAGTTGCGCGCCAGGTCTGGCGACGCTGTCTGTCGGGCTGAGATGAGGCGACAGGTGTCAGTTGCGCGCCAGGTCTGGCGACTCTGTCTGTCGGGCTGAGATGAGGCGACAGGTGTCAGTTGCGCGCCAGGTCTGGCGACGCTGTCTGTCGGACTGAGATGAGGCGAAAAGTGTCAGTTTCCCGCCAGGTTTTGGCGACTCTGTCTGTCGGGCTGAGATGAGGCGAAGGTGTTAGTTGCGCGCCAGGGCTGGGGAATTTTTTTGTTGGCGAGATACAGGTGTCAGTTGCGCGCCAGGTCTGGGTCTGGCGACGACTCTGTCTGTCGGGCTGAGATGAGGCGACAGGTGTCAGTTGCGCGCCAGGTCTGGCGACGCTGTCTGTCGGGCTGAGATGAGGCGACAGGTGTCAGTTCGCGCCAGTCTTGCGACTTTTTTTTTTGGGGGAGAAAAGGGGAGAGGGGTGTGTTGCGCCAGGTCTGGCGACGCTGTCTGTCGGGCTGAGATGAGGGACAGGCGAGTTGCGCGCCAGGCTGGCGACTTCTGTCGGGCTGAGATGAGGCGACAGGTGTCAGTTGCGCGCCAGGTCTGGCGACGCTGTCTGTCGGGCTGAGATGAGGCGACAGGTGTCAGTTGTGCGCCAGGTCTGGCGACCCACCGGTGCTGGAGCTCCACACTGAACTGCGTTCAATAATTGCGGTGTCATGGTGCACCCGTTCAAATCAGGGCCCTATCGAGCCATATCACCAAACGATGCGAAAATAGCTAACGAACAGCCTAGCTATGCATGTCGTCCATACTGTGTATATCTGATAACTTGTAGGCTAGTAAAATCCATGGTGTATCACCCCCTGGCTTGCAAACTCATGGACAATCACAATGGACCGAGGAAATGCTGGTCAAAAGCTGTTGAAACACCACAACCGGCGAATGTCAAGGTAGTTGGATTCATAACCAAGGTTGTGTGACGAGAAGCGATAATTGGTTGATAATTTTCGGCATGATGGCATCAATTACAGGCAACTATCCCGGCCGAAAAGCCAGACAGCCGCAGCCGACGACAACCGGGCAGACGACAGGGCGTGGCATCGGCAACCACCAACACTGACTCACCGACGCATCAGCTGTTCACCGCTCACGACCCTGGGACACAATAGCGACAGCACACCTGCCATTCATGCCACCGTGACCGGTCACAGTACCCACACCCTGCCCCATCCCTGCCCCATCCCACCCCACCACACCCGTCCCGCCTCGTGAAGCATTGCGCTGGCATGCGCAGCAGAGCAAAGGTTCCGGCGCAAGCGGCGGGAATCGGTGAATATCCGACCGACCGCTGCCTGCTCCGAGGTGACTGGTAAATGGCTCACTGGTCAGTGGCGGCGGACAGCAACCCCAGCAGCTGACAACAACGGCCACCATCTCTCGCCCCCGCCGCCGGGGCGGGGATGGCCGAGTGGTTAAGGTGTTGGGCTATGGGTACCAACGGTCCTGGGTTCGACACTGGCGCCGCTCAGGACATTTCCCGATCCCCCGGCCCACCGACGAAACAGTGTGAGCGGCGCCATTAGCCGCCAATGTGCGTACAGTGCGTCGTGAGCAACCTAATAAACAAACGACATCTCTCGCCCCGGGCGGTTGATAGGTGCTGCGCTTCATAAGCGATATCCGCGCTGGTCTGTCGCCGGCAAATGGGGGCGCGGGAGGAGGCACGAGGGGACTTCGGGTGTCGGCGTCACCACTAATTGCAGCTAATTGCGGCTGTCTGTCCAGCGCGGTAAACACCGACAGGGGTTCCGCCGCTAATGGCCTACACAGAAGTCTTCACGGTCAGCCCTTCCCCGAGTGGCGTCCCATAGGGTCAGACTAGACATCCAGAGAAGAGCAAAACGGAAATATCACAGCCCGGGACGACGACTGCACACATGCTGCCCCGCTGACACGGGAAGCATCAGATGAATGCCATTATGCCTGAAGCCGTATATGGTGCAGCAACCGAAGGCAGGTTGGTCTGAATAGTGTCGGCGTTCCATTCGAAGCGGCTCCAATTGAAAGGCCGCTGGTACTTTACATCGAGATAATCAGCGGGTATTTGTCAGTTCTGGGCATCATAAAACAGTTCTGGACATCTGGACATAAAAAAATAATGTTCAGTTTAGTTACATACTTCACATTTCAGAACAAGTTGGTGCTGGCCAAGCTGCTCCTAATGAGTACGAATGGAGAATGTGACATTGTAGAATTTGTGACATTGCACTAACTATTACCGTCACAAGACGAAGTGGCTATTTCAGGTGACATAATGAGTAAACTCCATCACTCAGACATGCGCCGCACCGGTTTTCAATAGTCGCCAAATCGTCGCCCCCGCAGTGGGAGCGCCCGGAGTGGCTGAGACGCAACATGTTGGGTGACCTTGCAAAAACGCTCGATAAGTATTCGTGAAATATCGTTTGTATATGTACATATCTTTCAAAATATGCGTGTCGTATATCGTTTCATCCTGTTTACATGAGCATGCTCTCGGAAGACGAACGGGGTTTATGCTGGTTCATAACTCCCAACAGGGTCTGGGCTTCCCAACTTGAATTTCTCAATGGGAACCCCTGGAGAATTCACACCTGGAATAGTATAAAATTCCTCGGAGACTGTAGGAATCGCATGATGCATTGCCATAAGGATCCGCATGGGATTCCCACGCAATTGTCTCATGTGGAATGTATCATATGCTGACAAGGGCGATCCCATGCAATTTGTTGGGTTATGTTCAGTAGCGTGAATTCTGCTTACGTTGTGCATGTGAAAATGAAAGTACCTCAATCTGTGGTGGTTATTTTCAAATGTTTTCAAAGGGTCTAGCATTACTACTGTAAGTAGCATCAAAATATGTCATGTGTGGCTGTCAATTCTTTTGTTTGCTTTTATTGCATGTTATGAATTAAACCTTTTAAGTGGTAAAGTTATCTGAATTGCCTTTCAATAAATATATGTTGTTACAGAAAGTTCGTGAGGCCATGGTGTAGGCACCTTTCGGGCTCCTAAAACAACCTTTTTGCAGTGTGAATTGCATTCACTTTGTGATTACAGAAATGTTCTTGTTGGAATCTGACTTGATCTTCAGATTTGTAAGTGTCTAGTATTATTATATATGTAATATCAAATGGTGTGGGATAGGTGCCTGTCACTTTGCTCTTTTTTGGTTTATCGAATGCTGTGAATTCAGCCTTTTAACTGATACATTGTTTCGATTCAATTTTCACATTTCGTTGTTCAAATTCACTTTTAAATTCTTTCTTTTGTAAGTACAGACTCACAGAAAGTTGGTGTGGCAGTGCCACGCCAATTTTGAAGTTGTTGTGGCCATGGCCACACCTGTCACACACCATTATCTGCCCACACTTGCAAAGTGGAAGAAAATCCAATTCCTTTGATTTCCTACACAATTTTCAATTTTACAGTGAGAGGTGGAGAGTCAATCCACTATCAAATCCAAATCCGTTTCATTTCAGTGCTAAATGTGCCGGTTCGCATCAACTAGGTTTTCTAAGTAGCATGATGCTTTTAGTTTTTTCCTTTAGTTTTCTTATCAGCATAAGAAAACCGTAGGTTATTAGGGGGAAATCAACAATGAGGGGCCAAAATCAACACTGATGGGGCCATAGCCCCCACATGAGAATACAAATTGACACCCCTGAGTTGCATTAAATAATCGACTTAAAGTGCATTTCCATACACATATTTCTTCAAATAATCCCATGCCTTTCATTCGCCAAATGGTACAGGACGGAGATAACAATGCTTGAAGATGATGTCGTTTGGGTTTCTCCATCTCGATGGAACAAGTGATCCATGAGCTATGGTGAAACTGTCTCCATTTGGAGGGAACCAACAGAGCCGCTGAGCGGCGGGGGTGAGTGGAGCTTCGTTCGTCTGCCACCAGGCGGCAGCGCCGTGCCGACATCGATCGCAGCGGCGGCCGCGACAACCTTGAGGTCGTCCCTTGAGAGGGAGGCAGAGCAATGCTCGAGACACTAGCGCGGCCCAGTCAGCTCTGCCCAGCCCAGGACATCCTAGTTATATTTTCAGAGCGAAGATCATAAATTACAGTACGGTGCCGGCACGATACTCTTGTCGGGTAAGAAGTCCACCAATCGCTCTTCGTAGTATTTATGAAAACATCCAGTTTTCAGCACTAGTTATTGCGAGCCGAGCTGAGTTTGACGTTCTGCCTTCCCAATGGTACCTTTCCGATTCCCTGTTTACAATCGCTGGTCATGAAATGACAACAATTATGGTGATCGGTAAATAACATGGATGTTCCATAAAAATTAGCGTTATAGGTGATGAAAGGCCAATTCCAGCCTCACAAATGAGTCTAGCTATTCAAATGTTCTCTACAACGGAAATGAAATATTAGATTGCTTTCGAATATGTACATATATATATATATATATATATATACATATATATATATATATATATATATATATATATATATATATATATATATATATATATATATATATATATATATATATATATATATATATATATACATATACAATTTGCATGTGTATAATGCTAAGGCACAAGGCATTTACATAGGTGGAACATCGTAAAGTCTTCTTGCCATCTGTCACCCAATATGCCATACCTGTCGGTATAGAGGATGACAGACTTTAGGCTGCTTGTTAATACATGTACCGTAGAACCAGGGGTGTTGTTTTATGTACGTTTTAAGGGGGAAGTGACTCTGAATGTTGGATTTGCCCAACATTTACCCAAACAATTTTCAGAAATCGCCCAATCAGCTCAGCTATGCTCGACTGGGAGCACTTATCTCCAAATATACACGCGCACACACGCACAATTCCACAAGCATCAGCCCTGTTGAAGCAGGAGTCTGTGGCCAGGGCTGCACCGCACCGTGCCGACCAGCTGTACTGCTCCGGTTGTGCTGTTCTCATACCCGCCACAGCCAGGCTGACACCTTCACTCACACCCGCCACAGCCAGGCTGACCTTCAGCCAGTCCACGGTCGCAAGACATCAGCGCCGTGTGATCGCCAGCTCAGATTTGCTCATGGATTTTTGGCGTGGCAGTGAGTTACGGCGTCATAAGTCGCGCGCTAGCTTGGATCAATGCTGTTACCGCCCGAGGAATGAGCGAATTGTTTTTTAAATTCAGAATGAAATCAATATAGAAGGGTTGCAGGCAGACGTCGGCGTCCAGCACCGATGTCTGGCATCGATTGACGTCCAGCGCCTGCAACATTTCAGTGCTCACGAGGAATGTTGACCTTCCGTTGTCCTCGAAGAACGCAGGCGACGCGATTGTAAAGGATTTCAATCGAGTTTTTAATTAGTCGTCGTACAGACGGAAATAGCTGGTCACCGCACCGTGACCTCATAATGAGCAATGGAGTTTCCTGATTTAGATTGGGGGTCTTAATTGGGCAGAGTAAAACTATGAACAAATAAATATAACTATTTAATGATACCCCTCCCCTGGAAAGAAAACCTCCAAGTTTCGGCTCATTTCTCCCTGGATCATTCCTTTTATTATATTTTTCAAGTAACATTTTAACGGATGGTAAGGATCTTGTGAGTATGATGTATGTATGAGGATCAATCCTGTGAATGAGTTTTTCATTGTGATGTGAGAGATCAGCGGGGTATTATTTCTTGCGCCAGCATGAGGACAAGGGGCTCGGATTTCCGCTACTACTTGTTTAGGTTTGGATTTTATCAACATAAAAACTGTCTATATATATGTAATAAAAACAATGTCCTCATTTTCCATGGGGTGGTTTTATAGGCCAAGGTGGTAACAACGGCCCAGAGCAAGGGCAACTCGGGAGCGGCCACGCCCGACCGCGCGCCGCGGAACCCACACAAAGGGTGCTCACCAAGCCTGTGCCGCCGCTCTGGCGGTGCCACTTGGCGCCACCCCATATTCAAAATACTGTGGCCGCTAACTAGATGCCGCCACATTGTCACACAACACTACATTCCCATCCCCTACTAAATACGCATTGTAGCTTGTCTACATAGGCCACACGATCCCACGTGCTACAATTACAAATGAAGCGCTACGCATTAGCATCGCAAATCACCTTGGTACAATTCAAAATAACTAACGCGAAGGCATGACATGACACTGCAAAATAGCAAGTACTCTTACCAACGCATCATCCCACGGCACAACAGCACACCTAAACACTCGCACATTAGTCAAACCCGTATCGAACAAGAGCCCGACTGACTCGACCAGCTATGGCTCTCACTGTTGTCTCTCGCTTGCTAGACGGCGATTTATCCGCTTCTTGCTGTACCTGGTGATGCAGCCGCGCTTGCTGACCCAGCTGTGCATGTTAACCTCCACCGGACATCTCGACCCCTTCGGTAGTCTCCACCAGCGTCGGTGTCTGCTACCTGGAGACAGTCGTATACGGGCCTTTGATGCTCCTCGCACCTTCCGCTGCTGCTTCCGGTACTTCTCGTAAGTCAATCAGCGTGCACTCTAGTACCGGTGCACTCTGATCATCGTGCACGAAGCTCGCCGGTCCACGCCTCTCCAAGACTCTTCGACCGCGAGAACCTCAGCTGCCCTTTGCGTGCCTACGGTGGGAGACGGTGTCGTACTTCGTCCTCCACCGCAAATTCCGGAACCTTCACACGATGTGTGCGGTCAAAGTAGGCCTGCTGACAAGCTTGCTTCTGCGACACGCGGTCTCGCAGGTCAACTAGTCTCGGTCGTAGTCGCCCTCCGACGTCTACTACCGCGCCGAGCTTGTTGCGCATCGGACGTCCGTGCAGCAGCTCGGCGGGACTGCGACTGGTGGTTGCCTGGATCGTGCTCCGGTATGACAACAGAAGCAGCTGGAGATAATGAGAACGATCAACCTTCTCCAAGTCTGCTGTCCGTCTGAAGTGCTGCCTTGATCGTCTTGTTCACCCACTCCACCTGGCTCGATGACTGCTGATGATAAGGCGACACTTTTATGTTAGCGACACCCACACTCCCTAGGGACGATGCGAATCGTTCAGACGTGAAAACCGATATATAATCTGACAACATTTATATCGGGCAACCTTCTCGATATGAGAGCTTCTCAATGAACTGCGCGACCACGTCAGATGTTGGGTGCGCACAACAAAACCCTATCTTAATCCACTTCGGGAAGTACCTAATGCCGACGATCCCAAATCTTTGTCCAGGGCGACCACCTGCCATGGGACCGATGAAATGAAGCCCTGGCTTAGACCATGGTTCGTCAGGTAGTAGGACGGGCTGAAGAGGCCCATACCTAGGCGTCGCCATCTGCCACAGAACATATCATGCAGTCCTCGACATTCTGTTCCACCGCCTGATCCCTACCAGGCCACCAGTACAGTACACACAGTCTCTGTGTGCGTCTTAGTGCGAACCATGCCGTGAAGAACCTCGTGGGCTAGTTCTCCCAGCTGTGTCTGCAGATCTGCTGGTACCAGAACCCGACCATCGTGCAGGACGACTTCCATCACGGTCAGCTCGTCCATGCAAGGAAAAAAACGGTTGTAGTTCCGGCATACATTCACGATAGTGTCTGGGCCACGGACGTGGAATCTGCTGCCTCAGCTTACCGATAACAGGGTCCACCCGTGTCGCTGTATTCAGCTTGGTGTCACCTACCTCTGCTCGTGAGTGCAGCCACGACCAAATGGTCGCCGTCTGACGCCCCCTGCGCCGGCGCTGGGAGCAGAGACAACCCATCCGCCGGATTGACGCCTCCCTTGACGTGCTGCGCTGTGAAGTAATACTCCACCAATCGACACGCCCAGCGAGAAATACGCATCCCCATCCTGCCGATGCACCGAGACGTCATCAGATTCTTAAGCGCCTGGTGATTTGTTCTCAGAACAAACTGCCTGCTCCACAGATACATGTGCCACTTCTCAATTGACCAGACATAGGCCAACGACTTCCTATCCTGCGTGCGCCCTCAAATAATGACGTCATCGAGGTAGACTTGAAGACTGGAGTCGTGGACTGCAGAAACATGTGACTCATGACATTATCATAAATCCGCTGTGGAATGATGGACACGGCTGGACCGGTGTCCACGAGAATAGCCACCCAACAGCCTACTATCTTGATCTTCATTTTCAAGGCAGGATCAGTTTACTCAATAGCAAGAAGATGCACAGTGCCCGATGCAACAGCGCATAATAATCTGACCTGCTTTTGACATTTCGCAGCAAAATGTTTCCAGGTGCCACATTTCCTCCATTTTGTCCCTTCACTGGACACAGGTCATCAGTCGAAATATCGTCCTGTTATCCACATACATAGCAAGACTTCCCTTTTGACGTTCTTCCTTCCGGTGTTGGTGTCTTCTTCCGCGCCGCGTAGGCCACCTCCACCGGCTCAGCTGACGGCACTGCTTGGCCGTGACGCCTCCCACCGCCTCCTCCCCACCCCCAGCTGCTGTCGATCCACTGCTCAGTCCTCAGCCAGCGCTATGGACTCATCTGCTGTCATCTGCTGTCATCTGCCAAGGCTCTAAATGCACATAACTTGGTCTCTTCCATTAAGTTGATCAAAAACGTGGTGACGTATTCACCAAACTTCTGACGGCACCTACGAAACTTGATCCGTTCAGACATGACATCTGTTGACTTTTCACGCAGGTGATGAAGCAACGGGAGACATTCTCCCATCGCATTTTCCTCAGACTGCACCTGTTGTGATGAAGTTTCTCCACTGTCACCTGGGCGTGGCGTGTCTCGGAGCTCTGTCCCAGGCACCGCTGTCTCTGCCCGCGATACCGCCGCCGGCCTTCCTAACCAAAGCAGTGTAGCAGGAGCGCTATCTGTCTGGCCTGGTTCCACTGTGACCAGCCGATGGTCATTGCATATAGCTCTGAAAATCTGCATACCAGGCAGACCAAGGGATACCCGTTGTCGCCGTCGTGACCAAAAATGGTCCCGGCGGGCGAGTACCTTCCATGGTTGCCTAGTCAATGCAATTGCTTACTTTATCTTGGTCGCCAATGACTGTACTGCCTTGAAGTATTTATATATAACAGAACTGTTAAATATAGGTATGCGTAGCAACTAAACGGGCCCTAGCAAGGGCAAGTCAGGAGCGGTCACGCCCCGACCGCGGGCCGCGGAACCACACAAAGAGCGACCGTCAAGCCCGTATCGCCGCTCTAGCGGCGTCCTTCGGCACCACCACACATTCCAAGTGTTGTGGCCGGTACCTAGATGTCGCCACTGTGTTACACAGCACTGCAGTCCTATGCTGAATAAAGCCTGTACGTGAAGCCTGGCCCCGGAACCCGATCCCAGAATTCCAGCTCAATGCAGAACTTTGACCAGAGTTATATGTGGTGCCAACGAGGCGACCGATAGAGCAGCCCCCTGTGCCGCGTCCATACCGTAGTCTGACCAGTTACCAACTAGCTATACCAGCCCCCGGCTGGTATAGCTAGTTGGCTGGTTGGTTGGTTATTGGGTTTACGACACATCGACCGTTGAGCCATGTAGCGTCGCCAATCTCTCACGCCGATTGGTCGCGGGCGAGGTGTAGCGACAGGTGAGATTCGAGCCCACAGCCTTTCGATTGTGAGACGAGCGACTTACCCCTAGGCTACTCGTCCCCTATAGCTAGTTTGCAAACGCTATGAAAGCGTTTGAAGCGACTCCAACCCTGTCTTGCCAGGACGGGGAGATCAATGCAGGTCGGCAATCTAACTAACTGAGCTTTTGGGACAGCTACACCGTAAAAAAAAAATGATTAGCACCCCTTGGGTGCTATTTCAGATGTCAAATTCCCACACCACAGGGCTGCTTGAATTAAACACCTTTCTGGAGTTGGCATCACATCGCAAAATTCCAGGTGCTACATATAAGCATGGTGCTTATAGCTAGCACCTTTTCATTGGGCTATAGTTAGTAGCATGGTGCTTGAAATGAGCACTCATGGGGTGCATGCGATTTAGCACCCCCAGGGTTCTAGCTTTTTCTCACGCCAAAAAAAACAGCACCTCTGGGGTACGGTTCGCCTACGCTGCTAACACATTTAGCGCCCCTTGGGTGCCTGAACCCAATTTGGTCTCCTTGATAGTAACGTACAGGTGCTGGTGGTGTTTATGCGGACGGTTCTTTTGCTACATATTGCTTCCGATACCGATTTTAAATATTATAGCGAACAGGATGCTTACAGGCGATATAACCTTTTAAGACATTCGTATACAAGTAGCAATGCAAAGGAATACGTATATATATATATATGTGTGTGTGTGTGTGTGTGTGTGCATGTCCTTTGCATTGTTATTTGAATGCGAATGCATTAAAACGGTATATCGCCTGTAAGCATCCTGTTCGTTGTAATATTTAAAATCGACATCGGAACCTAATATGTAGTAAAAGAAGGCATCCATCCGCACGAATGCAGTAAGCCACCAGCACCCATATATATATATATATATATATATATATATATATATATATATATATATATATATATATATATATATACATATGCATATATATGTAGTGTGTATGTGTGCGTGTGTGTGACGGTTCCAAGTTTGTCAACGGCTACTTCTATACCAATTTAGCTTTAGGCTTCGTTAGTACGGCAGTTCAAACTGCGAACCTGGTACAGACCCGTGCAGACTTTGACTCCTGGTATGGTACAGACTACAGGTGAACTACTGTTCAGCATCGTCTATCATGTACCTGTTTTATCCCCCTATATTGTGCATGTCGGATGAAGCTTCACTCCGTCGAAACATTCCGCAGTGAAACCAGCGACTTCGGTGGAAACAATTTATTGAAGCGAATATCCAAGTCAGCCGATATGAAAAGTAGTTAAAGCAACAAAACTCATCACGATGATTTCTTCTTCAATCCGGCCTACTATTTAATCCGGTGCACCACAAACCCTTAAGTCTTTTACTGTCTGCACTTTAGCACTTTCTGGGGCATTGACACATCATCGTTGATGCTTACGTTGCACTGTTGCACGTAGTACAAAAACAGGTCGAACTTCGCAGTGAATCGCAGGTTCAGCAAGGAATGAGTAATATTCTGACACAGTAGATGGCACAGTAGCATGACAAAATAGAAGGTTGATTTCCTCATCGGCGGTAACCAGCACCACATCTCCAGCAACAACCGAATTATTAGTTGGGAGCATCTTTATGGTGTTCCCGTTGACACCATCAAATAGTGTGGCATGTGGACTCCCCAATAGGTAAATGGTTTGCTTTGAGGTATCATCTGAAAATAGTAAGCTGTTGTCATTTTGAAGTTATGCATGGGTTCTAACACATGATAAAATCCTATCACCCATGTATGTGGCACCAAAAACCGAACTTGTATGTACATTGTACATAGTCATACCGATGACCGGGTTAGACGTTTGGGTATAAGAGAGTCAACGAACTAGTTTTGCTTCAAACTGATCCTGAAAGCGTTACACACGTTTCGAAATATCTTCTCATAGAGCGGTACCAAATGCACAGATCATACGACTGACCAGGATCATGGCTTGGGGCGGGGATGGACGAGTGGTTAAGGTGTCGGGCTGTGGGTACCAAAGGTCCCGGGTTCGACACTAGCGCCACTCAGGACATTTCACAATCCCGCGGCCCACCGGCGAAACAGTGTGGGCGGCGCCATTAGCCGTGAATGTGCATAAGGTGTGTCGTGAACCACCCAATAAACAAAGGATCATGGCTTCATGCTCTTTCGCGCCGCGGAAACCCTTTCCTTCTATCTTCATTATTGAATATTTTGAAGCTCAATGTTGCAGAGGTCAGGGAAAAAAATTTCCACACTGTCAGTGACAGTAACTTTCCAAATCTGTTCAATGGACACATATCGCCATATTTGGTTTGGTCTCAAGCTGACCTACGCCATGTGCTATACAGCATGGCATCATGCATGACTAATGTTGTTGAAGGACAGGATATTATTATTTTGACGCAGTGCGAGATCGTAGGTGTCTATGGCAAGATCAAAACGTTCCTCCAAACGTTTTGTGACATGCTTCTTCGCGTCGTGTAAGCTATTTTCTTCTACTTTTCTTATTTTATCTTCAATCATAATTATCTTCAATCCCAACATTTCAACGGTCGGCCCAACAGACTCAGTTCCAACGGATTTGTAGTTGCACGAATGTCCCTTAAATTGACATACAAACAAACCATATTTAATTGCAAGTTAACTCACATTATATGTTGCAGTTGATGACATAATTAGTCACCCATGTTCTCGGCTGTCAGATCACACGCTAGCTTGCCCCCGGTGAATTGGATGCCTTTGGCAAAATAAAAGCTTTGCTCCAAAAGTTGTACATGCTTTGTGAAAAGGAAAACTTGAACCATTTCTTAATCTATTTGTATCATCAAATATGTTTAATCCCAGTATGGCAACAGTCCGCGAAAATCAAGTCCCACAGACCCATAATATATAAATGTTCTAAAACAGTCAAATCCATCAATAAACAAGCCATGCTTTGCTTGATGCTGACCAAAACCACAAGCTGCAAGATGACGCCATTAATTTCGTTTCCGTGCAACACTTAGTTTGGAAATTAGAGGTGGGTATAAAAGAAGCCCCCCCCCCCCTCCCAAGACCGTGTGCGAGGATCCAACCGGAAGGACTTAATAGAAAGGACTAATCACAGAGAAAGGAGGAAAATATTGTCGGGACGTGATAAAGCTAAAGACGTGATAAATTTTCGAGCATGGATTAATTTTAAGACTCGTTGGCACTTCTTCTTTGGGGGTTAAGATGCCTATTCGGATACAAAATCGTAAATAAGAAATGGAAGGATGTGGTTAGCGTCATTCGAAACCAAGTATTAGAAATCCACTAGAATAGTGTCTTATAGTGGGTGGGTCCACTGATGGGCACCAGGGGTATAATTTCCCATGCTCTGGGTGGCCACTTACTCACCATTTAAATGTTGGCCTTGCCATCTCAATAGTTTTAACTTTTAACATAGGTCTATATGTGATATGAACCCCGATGCATTTGGGCCTACCCATTTTCGTCATGCGTCGTGCTCTTCCAATAACTTCCAGAAACCTACACCAGTGATGGTCACCTGCTGTTATTGGAGGTGATACTAGGTCGTGACCTGGGGTCAGTAAACAAAAACAGGGGAAGCCAGTACAGCACTGCCCTCGGGGCAATGTGGATCGGAGGAGAATTCAGGTAAAGGAAGCTTAGCTGACTGTCTTTTCCATTTAAGGTCGTAAGTCAACTTTGGTATGCCATCAAAATATCAAGTATTAAAAATCGCGGAATGTATTTTGTATATCCTATGGTAGGTCACTGGACCCCTCAATGATCAAATAGGCTCTCCCAATTGGGCTCAAGTTTAAAAGTTGAACCTTACGGTTATATCACACACACACACACACACACACACACACGCACACACACACACACACACACACACACACACACACACACACACACACACGCACACGCACACGCACGCGCCCGCGCACGCACGCACGCACGCACGCACGCACGCACACACGCACACACGCACACACGCACACACGCACACACGCACACACGCACGCACACACACACACACACACACACACACACACACACACACACACACACACACACACACACACACACACACACACACACACACACACACATATATATAGATATATATATATATATGAAATATATCAATATATACAAGTGCCCAAATTTCGTTGAATATATTTCGAAAAGGGCCTATTCTTTCCTCGCAAAATCAGTTTGTCTTTGGTTTTAAAAGTTTCTTCAGAAGATTAAGAAGAATATTCAGAACCAGAATCGTCAGATATTCTTCCCTTCAAATTGTAATTTTAATTGCAAGTACGCATGATACTTTTCTGAAACAAAGAATGCAGGCACCACTTCCCATCCACCTCCGTCCCACACAGCGGCGGATCCAGGAATTTTCTTGTGGCGTGGGGAAAACTTCCCTCTCAGCCATTGGCTGAAAAGTGCATGGCGGGGCGGGGGGGGTGCACTCAAGCCTACCTGGAGGGAGCATCTATCTTCCCGGTCATAGGGGCGCCACCTTTCCATAGGAAGGCACCTTTCCCCAGGCTCCCACCCCTTCCCCGATATCTGCCCCTGTCCCATCCCCCCGCTCAACGCAATTTCCGGTTAGGTTACCAGAATGAACACATTCACCACCCATAAAAATATCCGATTGAATTGGAACTTTCAGCACATATAACATTCTCTGATGACCAGGGGATCCAGGAATCGCCATGAGAGAACTTGACTGAAGGGGCGACATTGCTATTAGCTGCCAGACCTAGCACGCGCAGATATCTGCGCGTGTTAGATCTGGCAGCTGATAGCAGATATCTCCCCCCTGCGGTGTTTCCTAATTTTCCGCCATACTAATCGAGTTAGCATGGCCAAACCTCGCATGGCTGCTCATTAGTCTTTTCCGCATGTGCTCATTCATTTTTAACCCTGGGTCTTCTTAGGTCAGGTCACCAGGTCAGCAGAAGTGACCCAACTACACTCGGAGTTCTAGGTGGCATATCTTCCACAATAATTGCGCGATTTATTTCAAACTTATAACACGTCATGATCTCATCATGGATCATAATATGTATATCGTTTTTTCGTAGCATTGCCCTAAGGACAGGTCGC
This sequence comes from Imbricaverruca yamaguchii, assembly GCA_034440575.1. NCBI lineage: Eukaryota > Metazoa > Arthropoda > Thecostraca > Neoverrucidae > Imbricaverruca > Imbricaverruca yamaguchii. The sequence goes on from JAOTOL010001230.1 coordinate 102,036, forward strand.
GGTCATGGCTTCCCCATTATAGGGCTAAGATAAAAAATACAAATGTCTCCTGGTTACATATTTGCTCTCGGAATAATCTCACAACGGTTGTGGCATGTAGTTTGAAGCTATGCTCATTGATACTGCTGACGTTTTTGCTCAGTGACCTCGCCAAGGTCATCTGAGGTCACCTGAGATCACAACAAAGTTCTGCGCATTATATCGCACTGCATTGAGCTAGTAGGCTGAAATTACCGTCATTATTCTTGTATCGCCAAGATGTGTCGGTTGATACATTACATGCCCTTCCTAGGCTATTTCATGACCTTGACCTGAGGTCTTAGTTTCGGTTGACCTGACCTTAAATCACACCGACTATTGTCGATACCACATTTCGAGGACTGTCGAATAGCGTTCGCCGTTTGTTTCTATCTGTTACAGGTCCTGAGATATGTGTCAATATCTGAGAGTCCCACCCGATCTGGTAGAATTTGGCCTATGATGGCCCAGTGACCTGAATATTGACCTGAGGGAAAAAAATAACCGAAACACTTTCGATAGAGCCTGTCACCAGCTATCCAACGCCGTTTTCCGTTTGTCGCTATCTAGCATAGTTCTAGAGATCTTATGGGGCAGACATCTGCCTCCCCCCCCCCCCGACATGCGAAGTTTGCGCGGACCGCCGGACGTGCGAGTGTTAGGTCTGCTGAAAAGCTGAGACCTAAGTCAGTCTCAGCTTTTTTATTCAACTTAAGTGAACTCTACATCATACACAGATAAACACATTCGAGTGTTAATAGATCGATATGCCTACCTGCCGGAGATGCCCCGCTTCGCCCACACAGCCCATATCTCGCTAGCTGTTTTTTATACTGAACACTGAACCAGGTACACGATTTAAATTGCCTTGCACTAACTGACTACCTTCAATGGTTTTTGGTAGTATCAAGTTTGTTTATTCGCCATAAATAATGGGCTGTAATTGATCATTTTATTAAATACACAACACGTGCACTATGCTCGTGCTTCTGTACTATTACTATAAACGATGAGATGCCGCGACACGCTGTGATTTAGCCTTATGATGTAGCGTTAAATATAAAAAATCATCAGTATTTACCTAGCAAGGGCATTTACTTCTGAAAGTCGTTAGCACATAATGCATGAAGAAAATGTGCGGGCCAAAATGCGTTTGGGACGGGGGACGTACAATCCATAGGGCTTCATGTTTAAAGTAGGAATTAACGGCCGCAACTAAACACGCAAACGACGTATTGGTATATCACATAAAATTACATAAACATAAATTATATTTTATGTATTACGCGTTACATTCGATATATGTCTATATATGTGCGTGCATGTATGTGTCGATATGTATACGGACCATCGGCCCGGGGTTCCTCAGAGGATTCTAGCTTGACGTAGTTGATTTCTGGTTTGGAGTTTCTTGAAGTGTCTGCAGCAATGAGGATGCTTTCCTGTGGTTCACGTGTATTTTTGCACGTTTTTTTTCCCGCGTTTTTTCAATTGTTAACCCTGTCATTTTTATATCACTCCTGACGATGGCCTCTGGCTGAAACGTTGAGTAATATAGCACAATCCCTAACGGTACTTTTGATGCAAACTCAGCACCTCATGGTATATTGAGGGTCGTACATTTCGTCTCACGCAATGTCTAAAACCCAGGAGCACCTAAGAGCCATTCTTCGTTGTATTAAACACACGTTGCCTAATTCCAGCGTAAAAACCTAAACTGTATTATCTAAATTCCTAACCTAACCTAGAACCTACCCTAAAAACCTTGCCTAAATTACAAGCCTAAATTTGGATTAGGTTGCATTAGTTAATGCCAGATTGCTATGGCCGTTAGGAACAGTAACTCTCATGTCCATTTTTACTGTCATTGGCAGGAAATTAAAAATGATGTCATTCGCAACATTTACCTATCCAGCGTTTATGCATGCAACTATGATGATGGGGCCACTCATTTTCTGTGCAAATTGCTTACTTTTCAATTTATGCGCAAAATAGCACCATAAATGACGTTTGACTTATGTAGAAAAGCATAGTCATAGCATAGCATTCCACAGTAATTCCCACTTTAAACATGAAGCCCTATGGATTGTACTCCCCCACCCAATGCATTTTGGCCCACTTATTTCTCCACACATTATGCCAGAACGACTTTCAGAAGTCAACGCCATTGCAAGGCAGATACCGAAAATTTGTTATATTGAACTCTACATCAAAAGGCTAAATCACAGCTTGGCGCGCATCTCATCGTTTATAGTAATAGTGCAGAGGCGCGAACATGGTGCACATGTTGTGTATTTAATAACACAATCAATTACAGTCCATTGTTTATGGGGAATAAACAAACATGATACTACCAAGAACCGGTGTGTTAGGGTTTAAAGTGTTTTTAAAAAAAAAGGAAGGGGGGGGGGGGGGGGGGGATTTTTTAGGTATTTGAATAAAAAACCGGGGAAAAAAAAAAAAAAAAAAATCGCCTAGGAAGGGCATGTAATGTATCAACCGACACATCTTGGCGATACAAGAATAATGACGGTAATTTCAGCCTACTAGCTCAATGCAGTGCGATATAATGCGCAGAACTTTGTTGTGATCTCAGGTGACCTCAGATGACCTTGGCGAGGTCACTGAGCAAAAACGTCAGCAGTATCAATGAGCATAGCTTCAAACTACATGCCACAACCGTTGTGAGATTATTCCGAGAGCAAATATGTAACCAGGAGACATTTGTATTTTTTATCTTAGCCCTATAATGGGGAAGCCATGACCGCGACCTGTCCTTAGGGCAATGCTACGAAAAAACGATATACATATTATGATCCATGATGAGATCATGACGTGTTATAAGTTTGAAATAAATCGCGCAATTATTGTGGAAGATATGCCACCTAGAACTCCGAGTGTAGTTGGGTCACTTCTGCTGACCTGGTGACCTGACCTAAGAAGACCCAGGGTTAAAAATGAATGAGCACATGCGGAAAAGACTAATGAGCAGCCATGCGAGGTTTGGCCATGCTAACTCGATTAGTATGGCGGAAAATTAGGAAACACCGCAGGGGGGGGGGGGAGATATCTGCTATCAGCTGCCAGATCTAACACGCGCAGATATCTGAAGATGTCAGCGCAATGGGTCTGTAGTGGAGTGCTTCCAGACCACTTTTCCCAGGCTTCACGATTGGGATAACTGTGGCCTCGCGCCAAGTGCACGGAAAGCTTCCTCTTTCCCATATGTCGTTAAAGGATACTAGGAGTGCATCTAAAGCACTTGGAGGAAGATGTTTCAGCATGTCGTTGTGTATGACGTCTGGTCCCTCAGATACACATTTGAGCGTACTAATCGAGTGTTTCAGCTCCACCAAGGTAAATGGCTGATTATAAGTGTGTTGTATTGCGGTGGAAAAGTCGACAGGATTTACCTCGCATCTACGTTTATGTTGTATAAATCTATGGTTGGCTTCGCTATCTTCACTCCGCTCCGCTAGGGCATTGGCTATCTCGCTGGCCACGTCGAGTGGATGAGCGATTGTTCGACCTTGGATTTGCAACACCGGTAGTGGGTTGGAAGAGAGCTGCCCGGATATACGTCTTACTCTAGCCCACACCTGTGAAATGGGGGTAAAACGATTCATTCCGCCTACATACTCTTTCCAGGATATTCTCTTTGCTGTCCTTATTGTGCGCCTGGCGAGAGCTCGGGCTTGTTTGAATGCTAACATGTTTGCGGTAGTGCTGTGGTTCTTGAAGACCTTGAGGGCTCTCTTGCGCGCGCGGATAGCCGTAGCGCACCCGTCGGTCCACCAAGGTACCGGGGTGCGGCGTGGGGTACCAGTAGTGCGTGGGATACATGCATGGGCGCACTGGAGTAGTCGTGCAGTAAAATCATCAATGTGGGTGCAAAGATTGTCAGTGTCACGAGTAAGAACAGTATGTACATCTGATTCAAATCGAGTCCAGTCCGCTTTTTTAAGATTCCAACGCGGTGGTCGCGTTCCTAAAACTGCGCCTCTTCGAAGGGTTAGCCATACCGGAAAGTGGTCGCTTCCGTGGCAGTCGTCGTCGACTGACCATTCAAATTCCTGAGTCAGTTGAGCGCTTGCCAAGCTTAGATCTAATGCTGACGTCTGGCCTGAGGGCATAGTAAGATGAGTGTGTGCACCCGAGTTTAGCAGGCAGTATCCCTGTAGGATTAAGTCTTCGAGGATCCGGCCGCGTGTGTTGGTGTCTATGCATCCCCACGCAAGGTGATGGGTGTTGAAATCACCAAGGAGAAGTATTGGCGGGGGAAGTTCAGTCAGCAACCGCTTGTAGTCAACAGTGGGGAAAGCGACGCCAGGGGGCAAATACAGGGAGCACGGACTTATACGCCTGTGGTTGAAAGTCGCCTCCGCTGCGACTGCCTGCAGAGTGGTTCGGAGAGTGAGCTCTCGCACTGGCACACTATGATGGACGGCGAGTAGAACGCCCCCGTAGGAAACGTTTTCAGATGGTACGTCGTGGCGGAACACAGTATAGTATTTCAGCCTCACGTTGTCGTCTGGTGCTAGCTTTGTTTCTTGGAGGCAAAATGCTAACGGGTTGTGTCTATTTAAAATGGTCACAAGGTCACAAATAGAGGTTTTTAGGCCTCGGCAGTTCCATTGCAAAATCGTTGTGGGACTCAGCTAAGACTTGTTAAGATGATAAGAGTGACTAACTGCGTGGTCACTACTGCATGGATGGTCCAGATTGGGCTCGTGACCTCGCCCTGGGGGATCCTCCATCGGTCGGAGAAGCTTGCCAGGGTGGGGCTCGTTTTCTGCTTCTGACAGGAGACGTACATGTACGGGTATCACCCACACGTGGTGGAGTGGGTGGAACGGTGAGTGATGTCTCAGGTGGTCGGAGGAGGGGAGGTGGGGAGTTTCCAGGTGATGGTGAGGTTGAAGTGGTTACCTGTGAAGTTGCTGTCGCTCGTGCGCTCGGAGATGCATTGCGACTTGGGCGTTCCAAGGCTGTGGCACGTTGGCGGGCACTGGAGGTCGGTGTTCGGTCCGCAGACGGAGGCGTTACGGGGATGCGTCGTGACAGTGCACTGGTGAGCGTTGGAGGGGGAGGGGTTGGAGGAGGGGGAGGAGGCATGGTCTGTGGGGATGCTTGGGTGGAATGGGTGGTGGGGGTGGGAGTAGTGGATATGGTGGACGAGGAGTTTAGGACCTTGGCGGGTTTTCTGGATCGTTGGACTACCGTCCACTTCCCGCCCTCCTCGTGTGCCACCGCCGCCGCTTCCGAGAGACTGCGGAGGCCCGGAGAGGCGCCGACTGCGGCTTCTCTATGGTCTGGTCAGGCCTTTGTGTTGGTGCCGCGGCTATTTCGTCCACAGTGGAAGGGAGTACGCAGGAGATACCAAAAGAGCGCAACAAGGCGCTAAGCTGGGAGAGCAGCTGCGCGGCGCTAGTATGTTGCTGATGTCC
>JAOTOL010001230.1:112500-406481 GCA_034440575.1 Imbricaverruca yamaguchii
GTGGTCCAGTGGACCGTGGTTCACACCCATCCTCACATTTTCAACATCGTAACCATCAGCTAAAAGCGAGCCTAAACACACTATTGTATCTATTAGCCTGATAATGATTATTTCCAAATTCAATAAGTCCAAGGGCAAATGAGTGTTGCTCTCTGGCCACTGTAAGTCCTCTGCCGGCCCGTTTTCACCATGCCGCTGAGGCGCAGTGTTGCGCCAGTGTGGCGGCCCCACAAAGCCAGCAGGGGGGGGGGGGCGGATGTGCCACACTACTGCCCACCCTACGACTCGACCGCCGGGTGTAGCACTCTGCCGGTCCTCCCCGCCCGCACAGAGGTGCGTCGTCCCATATGGCCGCATGACTGGCTGCGGCCAGGCCACGTGGCCGACGGCCGCACACCGGCCATATTTCCGCGCCGGGTCAGGTGATGGGTTCCGGTGTCGGCGTTCTGATGTGGCGGGTCTCTTAAGTTTCCATAAACACCAAGTCTCCGAAAACGACGAGACTTTTATATACATCCGAAATATGCTCGGGAATTTAGTTAGATTGTAATTGATTGAAATTCAGACATATTTGGTAGACCGATTTCTGTGAAAAATAATGCAATTTCATGCTGAAAGCTTCTTTGATGTTCTCCTAGTTGACTTGGAGTTTCGACGGCGTGTTGCCGCCTTTTTGACCTCTGCATCGCCAACCGACTAGCCATGGTGCTCGGGACGAGGTCGCCACAACGGCGTGCCTCTTTTGGCACGTATGGTCATGTGTGGTCATATACGTCTGGGGTACTGACCAGCCAAGTATGGCCACATACGTCTGGGGTACCGACCAGTCGAGTATGGTTACATACTCCCGGGGTATCAATCAGCCGAGTATGGTTACATACGTCCGGTACGGACCAGTATGGCCACATACGCCCGAGTACCAACCCATATACGCCTGGTACCGACCTTATGGCCACATACGCCCGGGGTGGTGACCAGCTGAATATGGCCATATACCCCGGTATTGACCAGCGAGTATGGTTACATACGCCCGGGGTGCTGACCAGCTGAATATGGCGACAATATCACTTTATCTTGTTGTTTATTAAACGGCCGAACATCGTTGCGATTTTCACGCCCCTCTGTATTCCCAGTATGTAGGACAATATATAATTGTAGTTTACTTCTAAACACGATGATGGCACACATTGACCTGACTATTAAAGCATCCCTAATTCCTACATAATCATCATTGGCGGTTATATTTTGCAACGTGCATGCATGAGTGCGTTCGTGCGTTCGTAACACCGTCTGTCCGTCAGTACCTGATGATGACGACTCGTGTCCAACAGGCGACCGATGGCGACTCTGTGTACGACCGGCCCCGGTGTTGGTGCTGTGTCAGACACACCCTTATAGTGACGCAGTGTGACCGACAGGCCCCCACAGTGATGCTGTTGTGGGTTGTCCGACAGGTTCTGATCGTGACGGCACCAGAACAAAACCTCAACACACTGACGATCGGGCCGGTCTTCAAGCGGTTCATGGTTTTCATACAAGAGATCGCTGTCACGCATTCTCGCGTGCCAGCCATCGGTGAAAACTCCTTCTTCGGCTTGCGCGTGCTACTCCGGCTTAACCTCTCCAACAACCACATCACCAAAGTTGCCGAGAACCACTTCAAGGGCCTCACAGCCCTGGAGCACCTAGACCTCGCACACAATCGCATCAAGTCTGTGGCGAGCGGTGCGTTCAAGTTCATGCCGAGACTGCTGTCACTGAACCTGTCCAGCAATAGTCTGCCGGCGCTGGTTCCCAGTATGTTCCAGTGGCTGAACCAGCTGAAGAAGCTCGACCTGAGCGGTAACTCGCTCGCCGCTCTCGATCCGGACGTGCTCCGGGACGTGCCCGAACTGCAGGAACTGCGCTGCGCACACTGCGACTTGACCAAGATCAGTCCGCGCCTGTACCAGATGGTGCCGCACGTGCAAGTGCTGGACTTCTCCGATAACCATCTGTCCACATTGCGGGAAAACGAGTATATCCAGGTAAGGTGGGACGTCACAGACTCTGGACACGTCCAGGTGGGGTGGGACGGCACAGACTCTAGACCTGTCCATGTGAAGTGTGACGGCACAGATTCTGGGTATGTCCAGGTGAGATGGGACTGCACGAACTCTCTGGGTATGTCCAGGTGTGGTGGGGCGGTACGGGCTCTCTGGATATGTCCAGGTGAGATGGGACTGCACGGACTCTAGGTATGTCCAGGTGGGGTGGGACGGCACGGACTCTCTGGGTATGTCCAGGTGGGGTGGGACGGCACGGACTCCCTGGGTATGTCCAGGTGGGGTGGGACGGCACGGACTCCCTGGGTATGTCCAGGTGGGGTGGGACGGCACGGACTCTCTGGGTATGTCCAGGTGTGGTGGGACGGTCACAGACTCCTGGACACGTCCAGGTGGGGTGGGACGGCACGGACTCCCTGGGTATGTCCAGGTGTGGTGGGACGGCACGGACTCTCTGGGTATGTCCAGGTGAGATGGGACTGCACGGACTCTCTGGGTATGTCCAGGTGTGGTGGGACGGCACGGACTCTCTGGGTATGTCCAGGTGGGGTGGGACGGCACGGACTCCCTGGGTATGTCCAGGTGTGGTGGGGCGGTACGGGCTCTCTGGATATGTCTAGGTAAGGTGGGACGGCACAGACTCTAGGTATGTCCAGATGCAATGTTGGCATTGCCAGTTTGTTTTGTCTCTCGTCCCTATACCATTTACATCCGAGCTCTTCTCACTATGTAATCATCAACTTCAGTTACTTAACGCCATTTAACTTGTATGTCCTTGACGGCAGCTGCGTCATCTTAAGAAGCTGCATCTGGCGGGAAACCACTTCGCCTCGCTCGACTCGCTGCCGTTCGACGGCCACAACCTGCACGTGCTCGACCTGGGCCGTAACCAGCTGCACCGGCTGCCGGTACGGCTGTTCGGCAACGCCATCGTACGCCACCTTGACCTGAGCCGGAACGGTCTGACGTCACTGCCGGCGGCGCTGCTGCGGCCGCTCGGACACCGTCTGCACTGGCTGTCCCTGGCCGGCAACCCGGTGCCGCAGCGGGACGTGGAGGCGGTGGGCGGCGCCCTGCCAGGTCTGCGCCACCTCAGTCTGGCCGACATGGGCGTGCTGTCACTCTCCGACATCCTGTGGTCGTCGCTGCCTCAGCTCATCACGCTCAACATGTCGGCCAACTACCTGATGTCGCTGTCTGACCACATGCTGCCGCCGCTGGTGGCCCTGCGCCGGCTCGACCTCAGCGACAACCAGCTGTACGCGTTAAGCGGGCTGCAGGTCAGCCAGCTGGCTAGCGTGGCGCACGTGCACCTGCACGGCAACGCCTGGACGTGCGGCGAGTGCCACGTGCGGCCGCTGTTGCGCTGGCTGGCCAGCTCCCGACACGCCGGCGCCTGTTCCCGCACACACCGCGACATGTGTCTCCGGTGAGACAAAGTCGCGGCGACGGCCGTGGCCGGTGCCGCAGTCGAGACGTGCCTGGCGCTAACCACAGACGCGTCGCCGATCACCTTGGACGTTACTGTTGGCTGCTGAGCCTTGTTCTGTGTGTGGCAGCGTCACGTCTGCTACATAATGCTATCTAACCACGGCATCAAACCAGCCTTAAATCTGTCCCGATTGGGTGGGACTGTTTGCACCGCCCACTCCTCATGTTCTTTTTTCGAGATAAACTCTGAACGCGTTGCGTAATCGTGAAGAAATTTGGCATAGCTTTGAACTTTCAATAGTAAACCTTTTGATGTTCGAATTCCTGTCTGAAGATCGAAGATCACCGAGCTAGACCAGGCGAAAGTCAGGTGAACGGTTTCGAAAAAACGTATCATTTTCCTTCGGTACTTTTCCATGTTATTTGTTCGTCTGTTTACCTCAGTGGATAGATCACTAGCTGCTAAATTGTACATAGACACAGCGGATGGAGCCGCTTCACGTACTAGCAATCAATGGCTCCGTCTGGGATGACCAGCTGGAAATAAAACAGGCAATGACGACAGCATGGGCATAATGCAGCCGTGACCCACTAGGTGGGTACGTTAAGCTCTCGGTTAAAGATACGATATATAATTGAATTTTACAGATCTGGAGTTGTGTTCAGGGTCAGTACCTCAAGCATGCGCTCAGCATCAACACCGACCTTCTGTAAACCTTCCCGAACAAGAATTAAAGCAAAAAGTGAAAAGCTGGAGTGCAAAAATTCAAGTTTAGGATATCGATATATAGGTCTTCAGCAGAGACAAACATGGGTGACTTCATGGTCAGGTTACGATGTCAGGTCAACGTCAAAACTAAGCCGTTGTCCCCATGCTCAGTATTTTAAACGCAACAAGCATAGTACAAAAACTGTAATATGTATGTGACCAGCCGCCACAGATGGCCACTAACCCATGTCTCACTGACCTTCCATGTGCCCACACATGTGACCAGCTGCCACAGATGTCCACTAACGCATGTCCCACTGCCATTCCGTGTGCCCAAATGTGACCAGCCGCCACAGATGTCCACTAACCCATGTCCCACTGCCATTCCGTGTGCCCACATGTGACCAGCCGCCACAGATGTGCACTAACCCATGTCTCACTGACCTTCCATGTGCTCACACATGTGACCAGCTGCCACAGATGTCCACTAACGCATGTCCCACTGCCATTCCGTGTGCCCACATGTGACCAGCCGCCACAGATGTCCACTAACCCATGTCCCACTGCCATTCCGTGTGCCCACACATGTGACCAGCCGCCACAGATGTCCACTAACCCATGTCCCACTGCCATTCCGTGTGCCCACACATGTGACCAGCCGCCACAGATGTGCACTAACCCATGTCCCACTGCCATTCCGTGTGCCCACACATGTGACCAGCTGCCACAGTTGTGCACTAATCCATGTCCCACTGCCATTCCGTGTGCCCACACATGTGACCAGCCGCCACAGATGTGCACTAACCCATGTCCCACTGCCATTCCGTGTGCCCACAGATGTGCTCAGCCGCCACAGGTGGCCGGAGATTACGTCAATCTCCTGAACGCAACGGCGCTGCCTCCGTGCGGAATGCCCGACGACGTATCTCCAGCCGAGAAGTGCCGGCGGCAACAGAATTCTGACGCGTCGCCCGGTGACGCTGCCATGGAGCGATACTGTGCCGCCGTACAGACGCAGCCGCCGGCGGCCGCCGCTTCTCAGCTGGGCGTCATCGTCGGCTGCGTGCTGGCGCTGCTGCTGCTGATGGCCGTCATCATGGCGCTGCTCGTCTACAATCGACACAGCGCCATCTACTACACACACGAAGACGAGCGCGACGACGCAGACGTCTACCAGAAGGCCGACGTCAACAAGAACAAGAAGCGTGTCCGCATCGCTACCATCGACGAGATGAACGGCCACGACCAGAGCCCGTTTGTGGACGATGAGCGGCACGGCGATCTTCAGAACGGTTAGGTGGTGGTGACGGTGGAGCGAAGGGACGCTCGTATTGGCGGTGATGGCGGGGCGCGCGGAGCGAGAGGACGCTGGCACACGGACCCTGTGACCGCTGCCACGCCGCAGAGCTATTCGGCAGTGCTAGTCGTCGGTTTTGTGCCGTATCGTCGGCCTGTCCCGTGAACTGGGAGATGGGTGGCGATGACGTAGTTTCATGTAGCTGTTGAATGCCCGGCTGTCGACGTTCGAGAATCATCTGCCAAAAACCAACTCAAGAATGTCAGTTGCGGGCGTGATTGGCTGATTGATCACAGGATGATAAGAGCCGGTTTTTTATTCCTACTTATGTTGGCAGCGGTATGCTTAGCGGTATGCTACGAGTGTGTGCGTTCCAATTTATTTTCGTTGATGATACGTGAGTGGAACGTTGTGTGGGGTGAGTGAGTTGCAATTAGTGCAACCAATGCGAATCGGCTGCCACTCCCTACACAAGCGTTCGACTCCATACTGCCGTACTGGCCGTGGGGCTTCACTTCCCACCGCGTGTCGCTCGGCCGCCTTCACCAGCCGACCTCATAACCTTGACGCAATGTCAGTGAGGCTCATGCCCTGTATCGCCTTTCTCGTTCGACCCTTTGCTCGGCACTGTGATCTGCTCGGTGATTAGCCACCTCCCCGCTAGCACGGTCCGCTCACTGACAAGTTGACAAATCACGAGCCAGTTTGTCTTCGGTTTGATGCGCCCGTTTTTGTTTGCATCGTCCCATTGGCACTGCTGACGGCCGCGGCCGCCGCTCGTCCCTCAGCTGCTCGTGTGTTCACGCCTGGAACCGGCTGCCATCGCAAAGTCGCACACGAGCGTGCTGAACACGTACGGCAAACAGCGGCGGCAACGCACATGAGAGAAATGCCCGGCACGCCGCCAGAGGCGCAGCCAGCTCGTGATGCCATTTGGACGGCTTGTTTCATGATGTCCTACCAATGCTACCGATGCTTCCAACCATCCTGCCAATCATCAGCTAGCGATGGTCTATTTCCGAATGCATTTCAGTTCGCAGGCCGACTGACTTTCAACGCCCGCCGCCAACTGGTGCATTGGCGGTATTTGTTCATGATTTGTAATGGTGCTCTAGTTCACGCGCTCGTAGCCGACGGGCAAGATGCTTTGCCTGTTACGGCGCAGTATCAGCGGGCCGCCAGTGTTCACCCAGACTTGCCGCAATACACGTGTGAAATCACAGCCTGGCCCGCGTCAGCTATCCGCGGGAAGACGCATTGTTGAAGCTAGGTGACTTTGAGCAGCAGCACGACGTCCACACTTACAGTACTTCTCTTTCGACTCTTTTGACTCGCCGAACACGTAGCTGCTCAGTGTGTTGTTGCGGTGTTTGGTGCCGGAGTTCTGAGATGGACGCCAGTCGTGCGTCCCCGGTCTTTTGATCAGAATCAGCACCGCGCATTTATCAGTCTTTCAGATTTGATTCAAAACTGAGTCGCTCGGCTATGGTCCAGACATAGACCTATTCAAGTGAAGATTCACGACTAGCACTGTACCTAAGTCACACAAATCGGCATCTCCAGACGGATGAAACACAGTGCATTTATACCCAATGACTCAGAAAGGCCGGTATACGGAGTATGTACTATGGCAAATTACGAAAGGGTCACTGAGCCATGCAGTGCATGCTATGACAAGCAGCCGCATTTTCTCGAAATAAGACGCAGTAGCGCTGACGCTCGGACCAGTTCCCGGAGGGACAACCACAACACGCAGTGACAGTGACGCCAATACCAGTTCCAGGAGGGACAACCACAACACGCAGTGACAGTGACGCCAATACCAGTTCCAGGAGGGACAATCACAACACGCAGTGACAGTGACACCAGTTCCAGGAGGGACAACCACAGCACGCAGTGACAGTGACGCCAATACCAGTTCCAGGAGGGACAACCACAACACGCAGTGACAGTGACGCCAATACCAGTTCCAGGAGGGACAATCACAACACGCCGTGACAGTGACGCCAAGACCAGTTCCAGGAGGGACAACCACAACACGCAGTGACAGTGACGCCAATACCAGTTCCAGGAGGGACAACCACAACACGCAGTGACAGTGACGCCAATACCAGTTCCAGGAGGGACAACCACAACACGCAGTGACAGTGACGCCAATACCAGTTCCAGGAGGGACAACCACAACACGCAGTGACAGTGACGCCAATACCAGTTCCAGGAGGGACAACCACAACACGCAGTGACAGTGACGCCAATACCAGTTCCAGGAGGGACAACCACAACACGCAGTGACAGTGACGCCAATACCAGTTCCAGGAGGGACAACCACAACACGCAGTGACAGTGACGCCAATACCAGTTCCAGGAGGGACAACCACAACACGCAGTGACAGTGACGCCAATACCAGTTCCAGGAGGGACAACCACAACACGCAGTGACAGTGACGCCAATACCAGTTCCAGGAGGGACAATCACAACACGCCGTGACAGTGACGCCAAGACCAGTTCCAGGAGGGACAACAGGAGAGAATTGGGAGACAATCACAACACGCAGTGACAGTGACGCCAATACCAGTTCCATGAGGGACAATCACAACACGCCGTGACAGTGACGCCAAGACCAGTTCCAGGAGGGACAACCACAACACGCAGTGACAGTGACGCCAATACCAGTTCCAGGAGGGACAATCACAACACGCCGTGACGGTGATACTCGGGCCCGTGACAGTGACGCCAAGACCAGCTCCAGGAGGGACAACCACAACACGCAGTGACAATGACGCCAAGACCGGTTCCCGGAGGGACAATCACAACACGCAGTGACAGTGACGCCAAGACCAGCTCCAGGAGGGACAACCACAACACGCAGTGACAATGACGCCAAGACCGGTTCCCGGAGGGACAATCACAACACGCAGTGACAGTGACGCCAATACCAGTTCCAGGAGGCACGACAGCCACAAAACGCAGTGACGGTGATACTCTGGCCCGTGACAGTGACGCCAAAACCAGTTCCAGGAGGCACGACAACCACAAAACGCAATGACGGTGATACTCGGACCCGTTCCAGGATGAACGAGAATCACAGGATATTATCTTTCCGTCAGCATTGATCACTGATTGGGTCTTTCTATTAACACTCGGACGTCCGGCGGTCCGCGCCAACTTCGCATGTCCGGGGGAGGGGGCAGCTGTCTGTCCCCCTAAGACCCCTAGAACTATGCTGGCTAGCGAGAAACGGAAAACGGCGTTGGATAGCTGGTGACAGGCTCTATCGAAAGTGTTTCGGTCATTTTTCGCGTAGGTCAATATTCAGGTCACTGGGCCATCATAGGTCAAATTCGACCAGATCGGGTGGGACTCTCAGATATTGACACATATCTCAGGACCTGCAACAGATAGAAACAAACGGCGAACGCTATTCGACAGTCCTTAAAATGTGCTATCGACAATAGGCCGTGTGCTGTAAGGTCAGGCCAATCGAAACTATGACCTCAGGTCAAGGTCATGAAGTAGCCTGGGCGTGTAATGTTATAATCGACACGTCTTGGCGATACAAGCACAATGACGGTGATTTCAGCCTTCTAGCTCAATGCAGCGCGACATAATGCGCAGAAATGTGTAGTGATCCCAGGTGACCTCAGATGACCTTGGTGACGTCACTGAACAAAAATGTCAGGGGTAACATTGAGCATAGCTTCTATCTATATGCCATAACCGTCGTGAGATCCTTCAGAGTGCAAATATGTAACCAGGAAACATTTGTATATTTTACCATAGTCATATAATGGAGAAGCCATGACCGCGACCTGACGGTCAATACGGTCAATACTGTCAAAGTTGCTATGAAAAAAGCGATATAAATAATGTGGTCCATCATGAGATCATGACGTGTTAGAAGTTTGAAATCAATCGCCCAATTATTATGAAAGTTATGCCATCTAAAACTCTGAGTGTAGTTGAGTCACTTCGCCTGACCTGGTGACCTGACCTAAGATGACCCAGGGCTAAAAATCATGAGGATATGCGGAAAAGACTAATGAGCAGCCATGAGAGGCTTGGCCTCGCTAACTCGGTCAGTATGGCAGCAAATTAGGAAAACCGCAGGGGGCAGATATCTGCCCCCCCCCCCCCGGACGTGCGCGGGTTAATAGATACAAGCACAATATTTACCCATAAATAAACATATAGTTTCCATGAATTATTTGGTGCATTTACTTCCTTATTGCACGATTTTGATTTGGTTTACATTCACATCAATGTATCGTTGATTGTACCCTGTATGTCATCCAGTAAATGTTTCCTTGTTGCCACTTCTGAGAAGCTTGGTGACAGTCTTCTTTTCGGTGCGAACCATTCACACTCATCTAACTCGCCGTTTGTTCTGCCATTGCCGCCTGAGCTGAGCCTGCCTTACTTACCTCGGAGATGAAGATACCTGCGAGACGGAATAGCAACGTTTGGTCTTATCTCATCGCACTCCACCCAGCTTATCCGGTGGCAGTGTGAAGTACCGAGGGGAGTACACGTCAGTGGGGGTATCGCCAGTGTGGTCAGTCGGGAGGGTCCACGTCAGTGGGGGTATCGCCAGTGAGGTCAGTCGGGAGGGTCCACGTCAGTGGGGGTATCGCCGGTAGTCGGGGGTCCCGTCAGTGGGGGTATCGCCAGTGATGTCAGTCGGGAGGGTCCACGTCAGTGGGGGTATCGCCAGTGAGGTCAGTCGAGAAGGTCCACGTCAGTGGGGGTATCGCCAGTGATGTCAGTCGGGAGGGTCCAGTCTGGGTTCTGGTCAGTGGGGGTATCGCCAGTGATGTCAGTCGGGAGGGTCCACGTCAGTGGGGGTTAGGGGGGTATCGCCAGTTGAGGTCAGTCGGGAGGGTCCACGTCAGTGGGGGTATCGCCAGTGAGGTCAGTCGGGAGGGTCCACGTCAGTGGGGGTATCGCCAGTGAGGTCAGTCGGGAGGGTCCACGTCAGTGGGGGTATCGCCAGTGAGGTCAGTCGGGAGGGTCCACGTCAGTGGGGGTATCGCCAGTGAGGTCAGTCGAGAGGGTCCACATCAGTGGGGGCTTCGCCAGTGTGGTCAGTCTGGAGGGTCCACGTCAGTGGGGGTATCGCCAGTGATGTCAGTCGGGAGGGTCCACGCCAGCGAGGGTCTAATGCGATTAAACATTAGCCGAGGTCCCCGTCGGTTTACGGTCAAGCTGATCTTATTTGAAAACGTTTTACGTTTAAGAAATGTTGCAGCTCAACATTGCTATGAAGCGATCTGAATGCGGCCCATAGCAGGAAGACATTATGCCTTGCATTTTCAGTATATCACCAAACTATAGTCCTGGTCCATGTTATCACGAGCTCAATGGTACCTTTCCATGATGCCAATGTCACGACATACCCTTATCAGCTAGACTGTTCAGCTACGGAAACTCAGCAATAAACAGGGTGCCTGAGGGTCAGAGAAGGCTGGGATGCTGTTGAAGTGTGACGGGGTATCGGAGAGATGAGCAGGACACCAGGTACCGCAGAGGAATAGGGAGTGTCCATCTCAGAGATGGATGCCCCCGAGATGAGTAGGGATGGTTGTAATACCGAGGAGCACACTTGGAAAGCCATTCAAACCAGAAAGCTGTTGAAGACTGGGATGGGCCGCTGACAGCTGGAACCATCCCTAGTCATCGGAGCTCTGAAGGGCTTCCAATGATTGAGAAGGTCCACTGAACGCCATAGAAGATCGGGCTGGGGTGCCTATGAAGCTTACAAGTGGCCCCTACAAAAAGAACAGGTCTCCCTGGGAACGGAAGAAAGTCCCTAAAAGCTTGCGATGGTTCTGAGGAATACTGAGGGCCATTCTCAGAGCAAAGAATGTCCTTGATAGCCATAAATGCCGTCGAGAACCGGAAAGGGCCCATGAAAAGGGCCCCTTAGGGATAGAGAGGATTGAACTGAGGAGTTCCGAGAGCCGGCTATGTTTGTTAGACATTGTGAGGTCTATATCGGACCTGGAGGCCGTCAAATACTAGACAAGGTTGTCGAGGGCTTGGAAAAACCCATACAAACTGGATAGGTGCCCTTGACGGATTAATAGGACCCTACCAGCCGGATACGACTGGATTTAGATGCCTCCGATTCCTGGGATGGGTACCTGAGGGATAGGCCCCCTGAGAGCCAAGAGTCCTTGAAAACTGATGACGGCTGTGAGGAATACTGAGGGCCGTCTCAGAGATAAGATGTCATTGAGAGCCAGAAACGCTGCTGAAGACCGAGAAGGGTCCCTGAAAGTCAGAGACGATCATGAGGAATGAAGAAAGTCACTGAGTGCTAGACATCTGTCTAATGGCGCAGTTACCCACCAGAGGATAGACAGGGTTGTCTGAGAGCTGGTCAGACCATCCCATGTTTTAAAAATGGTGTCCATTGCTGGCGAGGATGACTGCAAAGGTCGAGAGGGACATTGAGTACTCCTATGTCTGACTGTCAAATATAGCTTATCTGGGGGTACTAGGAGGACCTTGGCGGATGCAGATGACACTTGATGATCCTCCCAAGCTTCAGTATGGGGAGGGGAGGCTGGTGAACCCAAACACCAACCCTTTGCTGTCTGCGGCCTAGGGTGCAGAATGTCCTCACGGCTGCTCTCGCCAGTGACCCCCGGTGACTGCTTGAGATATCAGGATAATTGCCATGCACTGCCTCAACTAAAACATATCAACTTACAGGATGGTGCATGTTGAGTACGGCTGGTGAGGCCTGTTGTTCGACCTTTCACTGTCCCCAGATTTTACGTTTGTTCTTCTAAGTCGATGCGTGCTGAAGCCCAAATAACTAAATCACCATTACCTATTTGTATCCCAATGGAAAACAAAAAGAAGTAATTTTTACTCATGGAGATGGGCAACTGTGTGTTTATCCAAGCTGGTAATAATGATGCCTCCATTATATACGTGCTAGCTTCCTCCGCTTTCCGTAGCGAGTTTCTGTTCGTCGTTCGTTACCAGTTAAATGATGTGTGGTTGTATGGTCGTTACCGGACTGTTGATCCTTGACTGCAGGTCACATTTGGCGGTGTGTCTCATTTGTCTACACATTTAACCATATCCTCATCATGAATTTGAGTCATTGTGAGCTATCCAAAGCAATGATTCCTTCCTAACCGATCCAGACACACGCCCTTTATTGGCAGGGTGCCTGATGCTCCAATGCCAGCACCAATGACGACTCTGCAGGCGGTGATGTACACATGTGCAGCCTCCGTCCGTGCTACGAGTGCAACAAAATGATAATCTGCAAGGACATATAACTTAATAATGCAGCATAAAAGACATCGCAGTGCAATGCAGCCGACTGGGGGTCACGCTGTTTTCACAATGTGGAAAATGCGATTTCAAAGGACTGCTATTTTGAATTTTATTAATTGTGTACTATTATATATATATGTGTGTGTCGTTTAAGAACAGTGCCAGCAACCTCAGCAGTCTTGGGGAAATGGGGCCATAGGGGAGCGGCCCGGGCTCAGATGACCCCTCCTCTTGGAACAAATTTGGCTCCACAACTGGTCTCAGTAGCCGCAATGCGTATCCCATTGTGGGTCAATCGGCGCTAATAATGGGAACAATGTCATCACCATCGAGTCAATTGGTGCGACGATTTACACAAATGGCAGTGTAAGCTAGCACCGACAGCTAACGTCGCCAGCCCAGGAAAACGCTCTGATCGACCTCGAACACCGGCTATTGAGCTGACTGATATGGGATTTTGAGGTTCAGGTGTGTACCTCTCAAATCGCACGAGTTAGTTTTTGGTAGTTCGGTATATTTTAGACACACAGAGGCATGGTCCATGCATTGACCCAGTTTCAATCCAGTGCTGTATTCGCTGACTGTGTTCGGGAATTGTTCGGGAGTTTAATTGTGAGTGAGTGAGTGAGTGAGTGAGTGAGTGAGTGAGTGAGTGAGTGAGAGAGTGAGTAGGTGGGTGGGTGAGTTTGGTGGATGGGTGGGTGAGCGAGTGAGTGAGTGAGTGAGTGAGTGAGTGAGTGAGTGAGTGAGTGAGTGAGTGAGTGAGTGAGAGGTAGATAGACAAGGAGAGAGGTAGAGTGAGATGTAGAGAGAGATATAAGAAGAGAGGTAGAGGGAGAGGTAGATGGGGTTGAGAAAGAGGTAGAAAGAGAGAGGAGAGAGAGAGGGTGGACAGAGACAGAGAGAGACGGAGACAGGGACAGGGACAGGGACAGGGACAGAGACTCCTGAGAAAGTCAGGAGATTGCAAGTTTATGGCGACTTTCCAACTGTGTATCCAAGTGTCATGGGTATGGACGGAGACATAGTGTGTGTGGGACAGATGGGGCTGCCGGGAGTATTCGTGTCCTCTTTTTCATTGGAGGAATAGAACCAACATGCGAACACGTATACATACAAATACATGACATAGCGAACCCGCCCTTGCCCAATATCGATCACCTGTCTAAAGGAGCGGAAGTGCCCGTGTGTAATCCACACCTTACCACACATTCATATCCGCAATATCTTGATGCACACCGATGGTTTATCACGAGCGCAACCTTTGCTCTTTGTCTTCGTCAGGCTCAGCACCACAGGGACGGTTTCTACAGTCGACATCTGATAGGAAGCTCGTCACCGACTGTCAGTCTGCAGTTACCCTACGGAGGTGCGGCAACTGCAACTATCCGCTGTACTGGCTGACAGACTGCCCATATGACAGGGATGTGGCCACCATATCTCCCGGTCCTGGTAGCATGCCAGGTCACCCTGTAGACGACCCGTCCACCAGTTCACGTGCAAGGGAGGCTGTTTCGGAGTCGGACGTCACTTAGCTTCTGTTACACCTGCAGCTAGACCCGACCGCCACACACACTCTCACACGGCTCCGACCGGCAGCCGGACAATCAGCTGACCACACATGTGACGACCGGGAGAAAGCGAGACACAGGATCACCATGCAAACGACCGGATTATTGGTGCTCCAGTCGCAAAGGTATTACCAATCAAGCTTGGCAAACGGCCGCTTCGGTTGGAAGCTACGCATATCACACCTCAAAACTTTTCCTTGTGATACACAGGTATTAGCCGTATGCCAGAACCGTACAGCTAAGCAGCATGTTTTTTAGCATCTACAATGCACTACCCCAAAGCCGATGTTATCAACTCAGGAAATACTTCTTGATATTTCACTATACCTTACAGGAATATTGTGTCACTTATTGGGAACATAAATGGTATAACTCGCCTTGCAATGCACATACATACACTCCCATTCGAATGTTGGAGTACGAGTACGAGTATGAGTACCGGATGGTTGGTTGGTTATTTGGGCTTAGGGGCGCATCGACTGCTTCGGTCATACAGCGCCCATAACAATGTTAGATTGATAGCTTGGGATTATTAATGCCAACAGTAGTACACGACCATTCAGAATACGTGCAGATATCATCAGTGAAACAATGAAGGAAAAAGAGCAAGCGCAAGAAAACATTGGTGAAACAGTGAAACGGGAGTAACATCAGTGAAACAGTGAAACGGGACTAACATCAGTGAAGCAGTGAAATAGAAAGAGCAACCGCGAGCAAACATCAGTGGAACAGTGAAACGGGAGGAACATCAGTGAAACAGTGGAACAGCAAGATCAAGTGCAAGCGAAAATCAGTTGGAGTGACATTCGCGGTTCCGAGCGTATAGTGCTACACGTCAGTGAGGCGTGCAAATCGCTCTGAAGTTAACATCCGATAAAAAGCGAAACAGTTGTCCAGAAGTTACCGCGCGCGAGCGGTCACAAAGGAGGTCACGGAGTGACAGCGACTGTGCGGCTCCAAAAAACCGTCTTCGGTCATCGGCGAGCAGAGGGCACGAGACCAAGATGTGACGCATAGACAGTGGTGCGCGACATCGAGGGCAACTTGGCCTGTCTTCCTCACAGAGTAGATGGTGGTGTGTTGGGTGAGTGTGTCCAAGCCGAAGACGGCAGAGCACAACCTCTTCACGTCTCGTCCGGCGGTAGGATGAGGTCCATTCTCCGAGGCATGGTTTTATCGCCCGTAGTTTGTTCTCCAGCAACGTGTCCCAGGTATACTGCCATTTTTTAGAAACAAAGGTCTGATTGTACGGCGATATTCTCTCGCTGGGAGCGGCATAAATCGCTGGTATGGGGCTTGGGCTGCACGTTTCGCAACAACATTCGCTGCCTCGTTTCCCACGATGCCGACATGGTTTGGAATTCAACAGAAGGTAACATATTTTCCAGCATATGTTAGTGATCTGAGAAGCCGTAAGACGTCCTGTACGATGAGATCAGGTGAATTGAATTGCTTTAGCGCCCAGAGAATACTGATGGAATCAGTAAAAATAACATGCGAGTCTTCCGGTCCTACTTGGATATAACTGAGGGCCTCGATGATGGCAACCAGCTCCGACACATATACCGTTGCATGGGGTGGCAATAAAAAGATCTCGACATTGGACCAATTACAAATGCACTGCCAACGCCAGTATCTGATTTTGATCCGTCTGTGTAAATCTGCACGTATCCGTCAAAAGAGGCTATGTGTTCTAGGGCATGTGACAAACGGTCGTACGGTGTAGCATGTGCTTTCTTCATCACGGAGAGCGACATGTCAATTGTTGGATGGCCCACCTGCCAAGGCGGTGTTTGTGGAAAACCGACCCGCATAATTCCCCGCAATCGAATATCGCTATCCTCGAAGAGTCTGCGCATTCTGACTCAAAAGTGGGGTGCTATGTGTGATGCGTGCTCGTTCGAATGTTGCAATCAAGCGGCGAGAGAATATGTAAGTATACGCAGGATGATCTGGGAATTGGCGCACTTTACACGCGTAGCGCATCTCTAGCATTTCGCGACGGAGCGAGAGTGGTGGCTCGTGGGCTTCAGCCAGAAGGCTCACAGAAGGTGAAGTGCGGAAAGCTCCGGTCACGATTCGTAGCGCCGAATGGTGTACCACATCCATTGATCGCTTGCTCGTTGTGCAAGCGCTGTCATATATAAAACATGCGTAGTCGAGTTTTGAACGAACGAGAGAACGGTACAGTAGAAGCATAGTTTTCCTGTCTCCTCCGTAGGACGTGCGCGCAACCATCTTCAGAAGGTTGAGCGATGTAAAACACTTCTCTCGGAGTGTTTTAAAATGTTCCTTGTAACTGAGACGAGCGTCAAAAGTAACTCCCAGAAACCTGGCAGCGCGCTGGAAGGGAATTGGCTGCCCATACAGCTGGAGAGCAGGGTCTGGGCAGCTTCTGCGGCGCCGGCAGAAATGCATCCCAACAGTCTTTTAGACAGAAAACCGAAACCCGTTCTTGGAGCTCCACCTCTCCAAGCGTGCTACCGCCAACTGAAGCTGCCGTGCCATTGCCGGTGCAGTGGATGTGTAGCACCAAATTGCGAAGTCATCCACGAACAGTGATCAACCGATATTACGCGGAATGGACTCGCAGATATCGTTGATCATGGTGGCGAACAACGCCACGCTCAGCACACTTCCCTGTGGTACCCCTTCCGTTTGTGGTTACCGATCCGACATACAGCTTCAGATCCGAACACGAAAAAAACGCCTCGACAGAAAGTTCTGGAGGAAGAGGCCCATGGATCCACGAATTCCACATTTGAAGACCTTCATCAGTATGCCGTAGCGCCAGGTGGTGTCATACGCTCCGTGGATGTCGAAAAACACTGCACCAATATGACGGTTTTGCTGGAGCGCTGCACGTACCACTGTCAAGGGCTAAAAGATGGTCAATGGTTCTGCGGGTTTTCCTAAAGCCACACTGTGCGTTGCTTAAAATGCCATGTCGTTCAAGAAATCAGGTCAGACGCACGTTCACCATCTTCTCCATGAGCTTACAGAGTGACGATGTGAGTGATATTGGTCGGTAGTTTCCCGGGTCTACGCTGTCTTTTCCGGGCTTTAATATTGGGATCATAATGGCCTCACGCCAAATGGGTGGGAAATCTCCTTTCTTCCACAGTCGGTTCAGCGTCGCCAGTACGGCATCAAGTGTACATGATGGAAGATGTTTGAGCATGTCGTTGTGTATTTGGTCGTCGCCTTCGGATACGCTCCGAAGGGTCGCAATAGCGGAACGAAGCTCAGCTAGCGTGAATGGCTCGTTGTAACTTATACGTTCAGAAGTAAAAAAGTTCAGTGGCTGTCTCTCGCAAGTGGCTTTGTGACGTGTGAACAGGTCGTCATCACTGTAACACCTACATCTGTTCGAGATTGTGCGGGCCATCTCGTTTGCCACGTCGACCGGCTGGGTGATGTCTCGGCCGGCAACTCGTAATGGCAGAGGTGTGGAGCTGTATTTACCGGCAATACGCTCAAGTCGAGACCAGACCTGAGATATGGGTGTGGAGCGATTCAGTTTGCCCACATAATTCCTCCATGAGACCCTCCTAGCGTCCTGGATAGTACGTCTAGCATTGGCTCGAGCCTGCCGGAAGGCGATGAGATTTTCCGAACTACTCCTTCGGTCGAAAGCTCTGAAGGCGCGTCGCCTTGCCCGAATTGCCTCACGACACTCTTCCGTCCACCACGGAGCTCCATGGTGTGCGAGCTCCAAAGTTGTGCGAGCTCAGGGCTGCAGAAACTAAGATCTAGGGCAGAGGTATGGCCAGAGGGCAGCGTAAGGTGCGTCGGTGTTCCAGAATTAAGAATCCACAAGGATGCATCGTGCATCAAGGATTCCAAACACCGACCCCGTGCATTAACGTCGTTAAAATGTGTGGTGAGCGTTAAAATCACCTAGTAGTAATACCGCCGGTGGCAACTCTGACATCAGGCGCCGCAGCTCAGTAGAAGGGAATCCAACACCGGGTGGCAGGTACAGTGAGCAGATAGATATAGGACGATGATTAAAATGCACTCTTACAGCAACGGCCTGCAGCTTGGCGTGTAGCACCAATCTCTGTGCAGTCACACTATGGTGGACAGCCAGCAACACTCCACCGTGTGCTACGGTGTCTGAGGGAGTGTCCTTACGAAATACTGAGTAGCATTTTAGGTTATAAGAATAGTCCGGCGTCACCTTCGTTTCTTGGAGACAGATGGCCGCCGGACAGTGGCGGTTTGACAGCACCTGAAGGTCTTCTTCGCTGGTCCTCAGCCCCCTACAGTTCCATTGTAAAATTGTCCGCAGTTGAACCATTTATAACGGGTTAAAATAGGCATGGAACAGTACCACAGACGATATCACAGCTAGACACCCTCGTCATCCAGATGTCTATTGTAAAACCACAGTCCACAAAATGCAAACATGAACGTACCGTACTATGAAGGTAAAACAGGTATCCTCTCACCCGGTGACCTCTGACAACATCTTGGGCCTCCCACGCCTGGTGGCGATGGCGTCCACGGGGATGGCCGCTTGCGTCCGGTTGCCGGGGTAGGCGGGTCTCTCATCTCACCCCCGCGGGGTATTATGGGGGGTGGGCCCATCACCTTCCCTGTCTCTCCCGTTAGCGTGTGACTGGCATGGGAAGTTGGTGATGGCGGGGGTGTCGCCGTGGGCGACTGTCCGGCTCGTGCGTTCGGCGAGGGGTTCCTGAACCCAGACCGAGCTGCTCTGCCAGACGCCCCCATGTCGGGAGCTCTCGGGTGGACCTGAACACTGCGCTCTGGTCTGGGCACCGAAGGTGCTACGACTGGTACCCGACGGGAAGTTGCACCGGTTCCTCTTGAAGTAACTGGCGACGGTTGACGGGTGGAGGTGGTTTCGGAAGGTTCGGGGATGGATTGGGTGGTGGTGGTGCCGGTGGAGGTTGATGGTAAGGATTGCAGGTTGGTGTTGGAGTGCTTGCCGGGCCGCTTGGTCCGCTGGACAGGACTCCATTCTTCATGAGCTCGCCATGTGGCTGGCTCCGGTGCAGTCGCTTGAGGGGCCCGTGTTGGTGAAGCACCGCGTTCTGCATCTTCGGAAGGGGGTGTACGCTGAGATTGCCTCATTTGGGCGGGGACAAGTACGCCAAGAGAGCGAAGAGCACTCAGCTGTGCGATAAGTTGTTCAGTGTCGCCTGTTGTTGCTGGAACCTGTTTGACTGATGTATTTTTAACTGTGGAGGCGTATTATACTTTCGGGTGGGATTTTTCATATAGATCCCAAGCTTCGCGGAACGTAACTTTTCGTAAGTACTTGATGGAAATAATTTATTTTTCCTTCGAGTAACTAGGACAGGTGCGGTCAAACGAAGTATGGGGATCCTGTCCTCTGCCACAGTTCACACAGAATGGTATCTCGGTGGTGCACTGCTCACCTGTGTGGTCGAAATAAGCACACCTGCCACACGCGGGGCGGTTCCGACAGAATTGGTGTGTGTGGCCGTACCTCTGGCATTTGAAGCATCGCATGGGGATGGGGATGAAAGGTCGCACCTTAACACAAATGTAACCCACCCGTATCTGGGAGGGTAAGTTCGTCATACTGAAGGCAGAATGACATTGTTGGTCGGAATAAGTTCTCCACCTCTTCTCACTTTCATCTTCTTCGCCTCAGTCACTCCAAATTCTGACAACCCATCCACTATCTCATCTTCCGGTACATCCCTGAGATCAAAGCAGTTTATCAGTCCTCTCGAAGTGTTCTTTGTTCTATGTGGTTCAACTGTAATTGGAATGTTCACGTTGTGAGTTTCGTTTCATTTGGGACACTGTAAACTAGTTCGGCACAGCTTAACGCCTTTTCCGCCTGCTCCGGTATCGCAAATTCGACTTCGAGTCCACCATCTTTCAATCTCTCGCCTCGAACGGTCTCGCCAAATCTATCACATGCGTTCCGCCTTTGGAAGGGGGACATGGACGTGAGGCTTTTGTTCGTCCCTCGGAACACAAGAACACGAGGTACCGGGGTGCCCTCCGCAGAGGTGTACCGATCTCGGCCGCAGTAGGAGTTGGTCTGGCCCTCACGGGAGGGACCAGGAAAGTGTTTTTGTTTTGTAGATGCCATGTGTTGCATGTTTTGTTCTGCTCATCTGATGCCCCACCTCAGAGTGGCCCTACTGGGGGGACGCCTGTGTCCCACGGACGGGAGGTCGTCAGACACCAGATGAGCTATACGGGGCAGGCAGCGCCTTCGCCCGGCCGGGAGAGAGACTCACCACCCCGACCAGGATCCAGCGCCGCCCACCCCCTGACCCCGGCCGGCCGGGCCGGCCGGCACCCAGGCCCCCAGCCCGAGGCGACCTGCCACTTGACCCGCGTGAGGCCCCACGGGCCCGCCCGCCCCTCTGTGATATCGGGACCAAAGAGGTGTGTTGGTGCCCCGTCACAACTAGCACCGTGCGACGGGGGACCTCAACCTCCAGGGGACCTCCGTCAACCCCGGAGGACGGGCCAAGGGGGCGCGGCTACCCCGATAAAACCTAGCTGGTGGGCAGGACCGGGGAAGTTGCCCTGCCTGCTCATAGTAGGGATAGTTAGTGTTGTAGAGCTAGGTGAAGGACAAGGATTGGGATGAGATGGGCATTGGAATGGGGGCGCATGGATGGAAGGACGAGTGAGGCACTCTTAGTCTGACCACTCCCCGGCCGCCTGGTGGTCTGGCCGCCGGATCCTTGAGGCACGCAATCCCCTCACCACGGAAAGGTGATGCCTCATCGTGGGGGGGGGGGGGGGTATGAGAAACGGGAGCGATCAGGGTGTCATTCAGATTGGTATATACAATCCAGCAAATACTCACAGTTAGGTATATACTTGCTAGCGCTCGGTTCGCGCAAAACTTGGTCTTGCGTAATTCTCACGGAAAGTAATAACTTTATTAGACACATTATCTCTATTATTCACACTCCTCGGTGATAATTGTGTCCGTCGCAAATGTAAAAAAAAAGGGTAAGAGACTATTAGGATCATTGTTCGCTGATTTCCAAGTTAGTGTGACCCACGTACTTCGCTTCCGGCTTCACCGTTTCGTGTGTGCGTCCGTTGTGTCCACTATTTATGGTTACCGGAGTTTTCCAAAGTTCTCATTTTCTTTCTGCACAGGTACCAATAGTCCGCTTTGCAATGCGACTATTGGCCAGCCGCGTGTTCTCCCTGGGATAAAGCCCACCGACCAATAGTCAATAAATCAATCATCAACCTCCACAAATTAATGATAGTCAACTGCGTTCTAGAATGCACGCCGGAATCGCCCGATTTATTAGAGAGCTTTATGGGACGCTTGCGGGAAATCTTTGTGCTCATGTTATCTTAAAACGCAAGCAGCATTGTCCTCCTGTAAGTCGCCTTCTAGACCACGTGCCGAGTTAGTTTGTGTTGACACGAACGTCAGTCGGCAGCCTGTTCTGTCTGTAGCCGTGTGTCGGCCGCGCCGGTGCCGCGGGCGATACGACCTCGCGAGGCCGTGATGCCGGCAGCGGCAGAGTCCGGCACGCTGTCCTTGTTGACCTTGAGCGCCTCTGCCGTGCCCTCGCGTGCGTACATGGGCAGGTGATAGTGGTTGTTGGCGAGGTACTGCAGCATGCTTGTCTCCACCATCTTGTCGACACCGCCGGTGCGGAAGTCCTCCAGGATCTTGATGTGCTCGGTCTCGGTTAGCTCGTTGTACCGGCACAGATTGTCTACGATCTGCAGGGTCAGAGGTGGAGGTCATTAGCCGGCTGTCTCCAGCTCACCACACCTGACCGACATGTCATACACCGGAAACTAAACACGTCATAGCCGCTGGTGTGGCACCCACACACAGATGGATGATCAATCTGGATGCGTTCGCTGCCCCATCTAGGGTATGTTCGCGTCCCATTCGCTCCACCACCCTTCCCTGTTGGGTTGGGTGACTGTGCAGCAGGCGCGACGAAACGTCTTGCGGCAAGGGCACAGGAGGGCTGTACTTTTGGAAGCTAGGGAGCTAGGGAGTAACTGTGCTTGTCGCTCCCGGCAGACATCTTGGTTGTACGATATCGATGATCAATGCACAGAGCTGGACGAAACAGAATCACTTCATGCTAGTGATCAGGCTAGAAATGTACCAAGCGCGTCGCTACGGTAGTCTCAGAGAGACGAGCTAACACTAGAGCAGGGCTCAACTACTGACGACACGTACGCCAGCTTACATTGGGAAATTAAATGGCAATGCAAATCCATGAAAAAAACATAGCCTGTGCCATACATTGAGATGCAATCATAAGTTGACAATATGTTGTCTTCCTAAGCTGAGTCACTTCCTTGATATAAGTGAAGTCGTGAAGCTGCAATTGCTGGCATCCGTAACAGTGCATGCAAATATTTTCTATAGAAGTAATTTTCCACCAAGTTATATGAATGTTAATAATTATATTGGCATGATTGGTGTATGTGTGTGACTATGTGTGTGTGTGTGTGTGTGTGTGTGTGTGTGTGTGTGTGTGTGTGTGTGTGTGTGTGTGTGTGTGTGTGTGTGTGTGTGTGTCTGTGTGTGTGTGTGCACGTGTGTGTGTGTGTGTGTATGTGCGTGTGTGTATGTATGTATGTATGTGTGCGTCTGTATGTGTATGTGTGCGTCTAGGTGTGTGCATCTGTGTGTGCATCTGTGTGTGTATATGTGCGTCTAGGTGTGTGCATCTGTGTGTGTATATGTACGCCTGTGTGTTGCATATGCGTATGTGTGTGTATGTACGCATGTGTGTGTGTGTGTGTGTGTGTGTGTGTGTGTGTGTGTGTGTGTGTGTGTGTGTGTGTGTGTGTGTGTGTGTGTGTGTGTGTGTGTGTGTGTGTGTGTGTGTGTGTGTGTGTGTGTGTGTGTGTGTGTGTGTGTGTGTGTGTGTGTGTGTGTGTGTGTGTGTGTGTGCGTGTGCGCGCGCGCGCGTCTTTGTGTTTGTTCGTCTGCGTGTGTGTACGCATGTGCGCGTGTGCGTGCGAGTGCGTGTGTGTTTGACCTGGGGGCTACTCGGCACTGTTGGGCAGATGTGTCACATGAAAGTGTAGCGAAACATACAATCCCGGTGACCTGTACGACACACATGTATATGTATGCATATGAAGTTTAGCCGCCCCGGTAGCTCAATTGGTTAGCGCTGGCCTGCACTGGTCTCCCGTCCTAGCAACGCAGGATTCGAGTCGTTTCACACGCTGGCATTTAGCCCCCGGCTGGGGGGTCAGTTGGCAACTGACCCAATAAGGCCGTGGACGAGCTACTGGGTGTCCGTGTCGTTAACGGCATGTTAAACTTTCGGTCTAAATTTTGCCGTTGAACTGAAATTCATGGATCGGGTGGTGAGGCCAGGGTTAACGCAACAAGCTCTGCTTAGCAATATAACTCTGGTTCACAAAGTGACCCCAGAAAGAATTAGGATTTTCTTAACTGATGCGAGAGTGGACATAGAATGCGATAAAATTGGTGTTATGTTAGAATGCGCGCGTATGTGGTGGTAGAAATCTCCATTCCAAAACTTTTCAAACCCGACAGAAATCCGACATTCCAAAACGTTTCGACCAAATACCATGAATGTACCCTAAGTTTATCCACCACATGTGCTTGCTGAAGACAGCTCACAGTGATCACGTGATGAGCAGGTCGGTTCGTATCTGACCTGACCGAGGATATGGCCGAGTCAGTTCATCTCACATCAAAATACTGCGACCTACCATCATCAATAACAGTGGTGAAGTTTCAACTGATTTCAGAAATCGTTGGGTAAGTGAAATATAAATTTAGGACCGTGTGTTGTGATGTAGCGAAGTCAGCATCTAGCAATCAACTTTGTTTGCCAAGTCATAGCTGTATATGTTGAAACTTGCCACCCACAGTGCGCCGTATCGCAGTAGCTGGCACAGCGCGCTTTATCGCAGTAGCCGGCACGGCGCGCCGTATCGCAGTAGCTGGCACGGCGGCCGTATCGCAGTAGCCGGCACGGCGCGCTGTTGGCAATAGCTGGCACAGCGCGCTTTATCGCAGTAGCCGGCACGGCGCGCCGTATCGCAGTAGCCGGCACGGCGCGCCGTATCGCAGAGCCGGCATGGCGCGCCGTATCGCAGTAGCCGGGACGGCGCGCCGTATGGTGTGGCAGGGCTTATGTAGCTGCACAGCGCGCTTTATCGAGTAGCCGGCCGGCGGCCGTATCGCATAGCCGGGACGGCGCCCGTATCGCAGTAGCCGGCGCCGTATCGCAGTAGCTGGACGGCGCGCCTATCGCAGTAGCTGGCACAGCGCGCCTATCGCAGTAGCCGGCACGGCGCGCCGTATCGCGTAGCCGGGACGGCGCGCCGTATCGCAGTAGCGGGACGCGCGCCGTATCGCAGTAGCTGGCACAGCGCGCTTTATCGCAGTAGCTGGCACGCGCGCTTTATCGCAGTAGCCGGCACGGCGCGCCTATCGCAGTAGCCGGACGGCGCGCCGTATCGCAGTAGCTGGCACGCGCCTTATCGCGTAGCCGGCACGGCGCGCGTATCGCAGTAGCCGGGACGGCGCGCCGTATCGCAGTAGCTGGACGGGCGCGCTTTATCGCAGTAGCCGGACGGGCGGGGCCGTATGGTGCCGACGGCGCGCCGTATGCAGTAGCTGGCACGCGCGCTTTATCGCAGTAGCCGGCACGGCGCGCCGTATCGCAGTAGCCGGGACGGCGCGCCGTATCGCAGTAGCTGGCAGGCGCGCCGTATCGCAGTAGCCGGACGGCGCGCCGTATCGCAGTAGCTGGCACAGCGCGCTTTATCGCAGTAGCCGGGACGGCGCGCCGTATCGCAGTAGCTGGCACAGCGCGCTTTATCGCAGTAGCCGGCACGGCGCGCCGTATCGCAGTAGCTGGCACGGCGCGCCGTATCGCAGTAGCTGGCACAGCGCGCTTTATCGCAGTAGCCGGCACGGCGCGCCGTATCGCACTAGCTGGCACGGCGCGCCGTATCGCAGTAGCTGACACGGAGCGTCAAGCTGTGAGCCAGCGTCTATGTCCCGATGGCCGGCCGATGGCCGGCCGACGGCCTCTCGTAGCTTCCGCTGGGTGTGGCGGGTTATATGGTACAGCCGTAGATCCGTAATGCGGAGGTGCGGAGGCCTCCAACGCTCAGGAAGTCGCTAAAACGTTGTCGACTAGGATATATTGTCATGCTGAACAGTCACTGAGGCTACGTCAGCAGCCGGGCACGCGCCTGACTGCCGCTCGTTGTCCGTTGCTAAAGTCCAGTTGATGAAAAGCAGTTAATAGAAAGCACCAGTTTTTCCGAATCAAGTATTTGCGATCTAGACAAGGTTTCCGTAGATTGCACAAGCCACATACACCTCTCTTTCGGTGCCAACATTCTCCACAGATGCCTTGCTAGAAGTAAAGTTAACATAGGGTAAATGTCGTGCATTGTTTATTCTTGACTAGAAATTCATTGTAAAACTGCCAGTATGAGTTATTCTTCTCATGTCCCCATATGCTCCAGGTCGAGTTCCACTATCACCTGCTCAGCTTTTGTGTTTTGTGTTTGGTTCTGGTCTCACCTCCCTCCCTGACGGTTAGCTCGCAATCACAGTACTACGTATTCGTGTCAGAGTTTACACACCCACACCCCAGTCCTTGTGGGTGTGCTTACAGTCCAATTTTCACTTTCTTCTCGAGGCTAAGATTACTGTCATATTTACATACTCTCTTCGATGATAGAAGGTTCACTTTCCTTTTATCTATTTATCCTAGTGGGTGAGTTTAACGTCCCAGTCTCACCTTCTCATCGACAGTGGTGGGTTTACTGTCCCAGTCTCACATTCTCCCCCATGGTGGTGGGTTTACTGTCCCGGTGGTGGTGGTTATTGGTTTTATGACACCTAGATAGTTGAGTCATGTAGCGTCGCCAATCTCTCACGCCGATTGGTTGCGGGCGAAGAGTAGTGACAGGTGAAGCTCGAACCCACAATCTTTCGATTGCGGGACGGGCAACTTACCCCTAGACTACTCGTCCCCTAGGGTTTACTGTCCCATTCTCACCTTCTCCTCGAGGGTGAGCTTGCCGTCCCGACAGCGGCAGCGTAGCATCACCTGTCGGATGTCGTTCAGCAGTACCGAAAAACGGTCGTGGAAAAGCATCATTGCCCACGGCTGGCGAAAGTACTCGTAAAGGTCCGGAACCAGACCGGCCCGGTACCTGTCAATGGCACATCGCCTATGTTATACACAGGTCCGACACCAGACTGGTGGGTGTAAACGAATTGCAAGCTGTAAATTTTCCTAAGCTACCAACCTATTTCGTACACATACACACGCTACACACACACAAACAGGCACATACATACACTCACACACATACATACATACATACATACATACATGCATACATGTATGCACACATACATACATACATACATACATACATACATACAAACATATATATATATATATATATATATATATATATATATATATATACTGGGTGATTCTAATGCAATTTAGCAATTTACGTTGGCACTGGCGGGCCTAAGCCAAATTCAGGATGAACTAAATTATATTTTCAGAAAGCACTTGCAATGAAAAATTGCATATGGTTTTCTTCATTCCCCAAAATACATTCCTTAGCAAGGCGGAGAAAGCCAAGTTGACACCAGCTAGAGCACGGTGCAACGTATTCCTCAGAAATCTTGGAATAGCACCATGCAAAGGGTTGATCCAAATAAAGCATTGTGTGAAGGCGACAATATTGAATGGGTCGCAATTGGAGCATGGTCGGGGAGACCGGGGAACATTGTCTCAGTTTTCATTTGTAAATTTGTTATGCCTATTATGTCTCAATTATGTCTCACCCAATTTGATTTCTTTAAGTATGACACAAAAGGTTGGATATTTGTGTGTGCGGAGAAACATTTGTATTGCTCCACGTTCCATTTTGGCTTTGCTATAATACACGAGCAGAGATCAAAGAAAAGTGTGACAATGTGCCCCGTGTCTGGGCAAGTTGTCACTTACCCCTGGGTTAGTTGTCACGGGTTATTCCTATGGACGAATATTGATATTTGATGTGTTTTGTTTTCCAATCTTATTAAGTATAAGGACGTTTACTTCTTTCACGTTAACTGGCGCGTATGCAATTTTCAAATTTCTGTCTTCTGATGACAATATCTTAACATGCACCATGGAGGGGTGTCTGACCAGAACAAGCAGTACGAGCAGAATGGGAGTTAAATGCCCCCCCCACGGCCACCATATCAGCTATTATTACGGTTAGGATGGCGAAATCTGACAAGTGTCCTTGAAGTACTTTCTAAAGCTTGGTGAGTCATTTCCGCTATATCAATCAATTTCAAACGATATTAAAGCTTTCAAATTTTGCGAAGATGAATTATGTGTACAAAAATAAAAACGTATTTATGTATCAACTCAAATAAAAAACCAAGATGTACCTCAGTGCATGCCATGTGAGACAGCAGTACATGTTGGATGAGACAGCAGAACATGTTGGATGAGACAGCAGTACATGTTGGATGAGACATTAGTGCATGTTGGATGAGACAGCAGTACATGCTGGGTGAGGCATGAGTACATGCTGGGTGAGACAGCAGTACATAATGAAAGACAGTGTTGCATGCTGTGTGAGACAGCGGTACATGCTAGGTGAGACAGCGGTACATGCTGGGTGAGACAGCAGTAGGTATTTAAGTTATGATTTAAACTTCAGCCACTTAAATCTGAGTTCGATGACTCATAGCGGTTTCTATTCCAACTCACAATTGTGACATATATACATCATGTCACCCTGTGTGCACGCATCATGCGTCCACATGTCACATGTCATGCACTAAACCCCTTTTTCCTTTGCCTTGGAGTTCGAGAATGACTCTGTGCAAAGTTGCTGGGAAATTGCGATGACTCTGAAGATACAGGGACTCTTCTCTTCTTATTTTCTGTTTTCTTCCCTGCAGGTTTCCTCTCCGTAAAGAGCCGCTTGCCGCCCTTTGTACTTTTACCAGAGGCCTTCTGGTTCTCCAGAGCTTTTTTGACTGGAGTATCTGTCAGGATCTGGGTTGTTGCCTTCCTCCTTGCACTCGTTTTGCGCTTCCCTGCTTTCGGGAAAGGGCGAACACTCTCCGGGGCCTAAGATAGACCCTGGTTCGATGTGCTGGGACCATCTGCTGGAGCAGCAGGACTTTGACAGAGAGCCCCCATGCCCTCTGCTTCAGCACTTGCAGCTGGTCCCGCCGTACCTTCTCCTGTAGCACTTTGATCTTGGTCTCCCGTGGCCTCTGCTGTAGCAGTTGAAGCTGGGTCTCCCGTGAACTCAGCCGCAGGGCTCGGCTCTGGTCCGTCCGCTGCGTACGTCGGTTGGAAGTCGGCATCTGCGAAAATTTCCCGATCGAAAGGGAAGATTCATGTGGCCTCGAAGCCGGCCTGAATGTTTGTTCGCGTTGTAGCCTTAGGCCATGCTGTTGCTACGATATCTGGGATGTCGTAGATTGTCATTGTAGCTCCAAGGTGGCTTAACATCCAGGCATCGCATGCAACATTCGCATTGTGCTTGAGCGGGCCGTACACCGATCTGTCCAGCGGCTGTAAGGGATGGCTAGTGTGCGGCGGAAAGCTTAGCATCGTCACCCCGTGAGCTTTGACATAGTCAAGACCATCTATGTTGAGATGAGAACCGTGGTTATCGAGAACCAGCAAACACGGGTGCTCGATACTGCACCGTGTGTGTCGAACGAAGTGTTTCAAGAACGAAACAAAGTTCTCTTCGTTCATCCATCCGGAAGAATTGGTTCCGCCGGACGATCCGACAGGTGCACCACGCAACATGTACTCTTTGAAATGCACCCGTGGGAACACCAAGTAGGGGGTAATTGTGGTTCCTGTTGTAGAAACACATCCCGCCACAGTGACAAGTTCTCCCCTTTCGGCAGACGTGACGCTTCCAACTTGCTTTGCTCCTTTCCGTGCAACCACGTGATCAGGTTTTCATACAGTGGTAATTCTTGTTTTGTTCATGTTCCACATGCCTTCAGGTCCGTATCTGTGCCTTTCCATGACTTTGGACAGACTATCAAAGAAGGCACCGACTGTCATCTTGTTGAAGGCGCTTGCCGGAGCCAGACTTGTAGCCTCCGGCTTCCTGATCGACAGTGTTGGGTGACGTTTAATAAATGAAGCAAACCAGTCAGCTGCCGCTGCTTCAGTGTCCGTCCATGATAGAGGCACTTCGAGTTGGTTCGCTACCGCTACACTATAGGCTAGTTTTCGGACTTCGCGTGGAGACAAACCGAAGTAGATTTCAGCAGCAAACGTAATGTACTGGACAAGCTGACGTTCGCTTTCATCTGTGAAAACCTTTCGTGGTTGAGGGTATCCAATTCTTTGACGTTGTGGTGACGGAGTCGCTCCCGAAGTGCCAGCAATTTCGTTCCATGACATCTTATGACAGTATCTTGAGAGGGTACGATAGTTTACGTTGAAATCTGAGGCTGTCTTTCGTATTGTTTTACTCTTCAACTCCACCTGACGCACAGCCCTCATAATTACGTCATATGGAGTTTGGCCTCTGTCCGCGTTTCTTTTTCTCGATCGCACCATCTTGGTCAGGCTAAAATATTTTAGGTTTACTTGAGGGGTTCCGGTACTTCCGGTGAATCCCAGGATTCCGGTATTTCCAAATATTAATCACGGGATATCCCATTGAAATCTGAGGCAGGGCAGGGACAGAGCAGGGGCAGGACAGGGGCAAGGTAGGGGTAGTACAGTGGCAGGGCAGTGGCAGGGCACGAACAGAGCAGGGGCAAGGGCAAGGCAGGGGCAGGACAGGGCAGGGCAGGGCAGGGCAGGACAGGACAGGACAGGGCAGGGCAGGGCAGGGACAGGACAGGGCAGGGCAGGGCAGGGGCGGGGCAGGGCAGGGGCATGACAGGGGCAGGGCGGAGGCAGGCAGGGACAGGTCAGTGGAAGGACAGAACAAGACAAGACAAGTTGCTGGGAAATTGCGTGAGACGAAATGTACGACCCTTAATATACCAGGAGGTGCTGAGTTTACATCAAAAGTAACGTTAGGGATTATGCTATATCACTCAATGAGTAGCATAGCATAATCCCTTGAGTAATATAGCATAATCCCTAACGTTACTTTTGATGTAAACTCAGCACCTCCTGGTATATTGAGGGTCGTACATTTCGTCTGACGCAATGTCTAAAACCGGGGAGCACTTAAGAGTCATTCTTCGTTGTATTAAACAAGGTAGGGAAAGACCAGGTAGAGGCAGACTAAGGCTGGGCAAGGGCAGGTAGATGGGAAGAAATAATACATAAGCTGAGAAAACGACTAGTTCGATTTTTGGCATTGGCGGGCACAGTATCGATGACTGGTGAGCAGTGACATAGCCAGAAATCCGTCAAGGGGGGCCATGAGACTATTTTTTCCCCATTGTCCCGCGGCCCTTTCGAAATATCGCTTCCTACCCCCTCTAAACTTTCTAGAAAGTTGCTGCTTCCCACCCCCTAGCAATTTTCAAGAAAAGTTCCTGCTTCCCAACCCCTGGAGATTTTCGTGAAAAGTTGCTGCTTCCCACCCCCTAGACATTTTCGCGAAAAGTTGCTGCTTATAACCCCCTCAAAATTTTTGCGATTAAAAGTTGCTGCTTCTCACCCCCCTCAACTTTTTTTTCTCGCGAAAAGTTGCTGCATTAGCTAGTTTTTGTTTTTTGACAGCGTGACAACGTGACAATATGACCCGCACCTGTTTGTGACAACACATCCCACACCCACTTCCTGTCGTATCATGTTCCCAGCCCATCGTCAACGTATCGAATTGCTTCGTAGTTTTCATCATAAAACACGGATACCCCACTCTTCAAAGTAATCAAACAGCGATTCATTTCAAATGAAAAATGTGAACACCAGGGATATCACAAGTGACGCAAAAAAACATGAAATCAATGTAAAAATCGTCCAGCTTACCCTCAGGTACGTACTTGTCGGCGAACGGTGACGCAGTAACAATGGCGGCCCCGAGTAAACAAAAGCTTCCGTGTGGCACGAGCTTCGATCCCTCTGGCATCTAGCGGCCGAGATATAAGTAAGCTCTGTAACAACTAACCCGTGTGACAAATGGCCCCGGTCTCCCCTACTGTGGCATGTGCATCACTGATGCAACTCCACCAACAATATTTCGTTCAGTGACGATGCCAATATTCGGCTGGACAAAAGTATGAAAACTAAAAATTGCAGGTTCTGGGCCAACTACGAACCAGGCACAGTGACGGAAAAGCCCCGACATTCAGACAACTCCACTGTATGATGCGCGATGCGCTGTCAGTTCAATAGGAACCATCGGTCCATTTTGGTAACAGAACCACTGCGGCTCTACAGTCACCATTAACAAGGAGAGCTCCGTCCAGATGCTCAATCGCGTCTCAGGCGGCATCCGCAAGCACTACGGAGGATTCCAGAGTACCATGTGGTTCCAGCGAGATGGAGCCACACCCAACACATCCAACATAGCGCTTTAGTGGCAGGAACGACACTTCGTGGAGTTCTTCTTCCGCCGCAAAGCCGATGAATGCGGGTACGGAATCCCTGAACGGCTTATTCCTCAGACTTGACACCCCTGGACGTCTTTCTGTGGAGCTACCTGAAGTACAAGATCAGACAACCAGTGGCGTCGCCACAAAATTCTTCCAGGGGGAGGGGGGGCAAGATCCAAAGGGGGCCCTTGCTCACCGAAAAGGGGCCTCCATTGCCTTTGGGCCTCCTATTATTTTTAGGCCCTTGGTATGGTTCGGGAATGGGAACCATGATTTCATATTAATGTACTGTTTGTTCTTGGCATGGTGCATTATTTACTCAACGCGCAAAAGCAATTTTTTTTCGCTGAAAACAGGGACGGACCAATGTATAAATAAACAATATGTAGATAAATACCTACGTGTCAAAACCAATCAACGTCTCAATGCTTTTTCGAACAGAAGAATCTTCCCGCTGACTTCTAAATTGCAGCGAGGTTGGTGCTAAGCATATCTTTCAGACATCTCCCATTGATCAACCCACCGTTATGTTCTCCAAGAATAACTGAATATAGCTAGATTCATCACTACTATTATTTGTTACCACCAGCTTGATGCCCTAAGGAAAGCTTAAGCGGTCATTTGTCAGTCCTAGGACGATAATTTCGCGAAGGTGACAACAAGAAGTGGGTTGCATTCGTGTTGTGATCGCAATCTTAGGAATTTGCGAATTCTTTAACATTTGGTGCTGGTTGCAAGGCACCTGCCAAACAAGTGAAAATAACAAATTCTGCGCGAATTAATCCACGCGCCCGGGATTTCGACCGCAATTCTGTCAAAGGGGATTTATGGAAATTAAATGATTAGCGATCAACTAAATTATCCTGTGGAGGGGCCTAATTTACCACTATCTTTCCTGATTCGTCGGATTTCCACCCTAACTCACCCACACAATTCTACGGTTTTATTTTGGTATCCCTTGATAAATCAATTCACGCTGCTGAAATTGCACCCATACCACAACAACAGGATCGGTATCCGAAAATGTCAAGCTGGAGCCCTCCAAACAAGGAGGGATTCCCCAAAAATAAATGCCAGGGCCGATAAAATGGCTCTGGAGCACAGAACATATTACCAGATGCCTTCACAAATTGCGTATGCCGCCGAAAAATACCGAATATCGAAAAATCAAGATGGATACAAATACATGGCGCCAGGGTCTCGAGATGTCGGGCCGGAATTCGGACTTTTGAGAGTGAGAAAATATCATAAAAGATCCACAAAAATAGAATTGAGCCCAGAAAACTGGCGTTCGGTAACCGGAACCACGCGCCTGGGAGCGGGAAGTCAGGCTGGGACACAGAAAAATCGCACCGAAGCCACAAAATCGTACTAGGGCCCACAAATGTGCGTTAGAAGCCCCAAATAAACACAGCCGGACCACAAGAGCACAAAGGGGGCCGAAAATACAACCGAATCTCTGAAGCATACAATCTCCCAAAAAGCGACAGGCCCTCAAAACATGCGTTGCAGCCCTAAATAAGCATACATGGAGCTCTAAAAAAATACACTGGAAGCTATCAATGCACGCAGGGACCATGCTGGCGCACAAGGGTCTGAAAAAGTGGCTGGAACCACAAAAGGCAAAATGGTTCCAAATCGAAGAAAACGACCTGGGGTTAAATAAGCACATCGGGATTTTTGAAAACGCCCTGACACGTAAAAATATCCTCGGTGCATAAAAAACAACAAAACCCTAAAAGAGCAAGAGTTTAGAAAATGTATTAAACCACTAACTTAAATTTAAAATATATTACTCATCACTTTAAAATGTAAAATTTCCCAATTTCAGGCATTGCAATTCATATCATCCGGTCACCACAACGCCAAAGTCCGCGCACATGCGCACATTCGGCGCATTCGCAACACTTCGTGCGATGCTACGGTTTCTGCTAGGCCTTCTGGCTTTTGCTAATTGCTGTCATATGATAAACTTGTGCCATATGTGACGCACTGCAATGCTTAGTATGGGCGCTCGCTACGAAAAGTCGAGTAATTAGATCCGATTATTAATTCCCTACCTCCCACATTTTCTGGTAGTTATGTAGTGCAGATGCCGTTCAGCTTTGACGCACCTGATATCTTTGCTGCTATCCTCTCAGAATGGCTGTCAAACCGAGGCCCTTCCTCAATGTTCTTTGCTGGACTTGCTGCGTCTTTCTGCGCAGCGGCCTAATGCATTTTCGAAACCTCTCCTAGTTTCAGTGTGTTGTTGCTTTTTTGGGCACCGATGAATTTTGTAATGTGTCAGGGTGTTTTCGAAGATCCCGATGTCTTCATTTAACTCCCGGTGCTTTTGTTCGTTTTGGAACCATGTTGCCATTTGCGGCCCCAGCTTCTTTTCAGGCCCGGTGCGTTCTTATAACCTCTGTGTGCCATAAGAGCTTCTTGTGCATTTTTTTGGAGGTCCAGGTATGTTAAGGCCCTGTCGCTTTTTGGGAGACTATGTGCGTTTTGGAGGGCCAGTTGTATTGTCGGCATCCGTTATGCTCTTAGGTTCCTGTTGTGTTTTTGGGGGCTTCTGACGCACATTTGTAGTGCTCCAGTACGATGTTGTGGCTTCCGTGCGGTGCTTCTTAGCCCCAGCGGATTTATCGCGCCAGGCACGTGGTTCCGGGTACCCAACGCCAGTTTTCTGGGCTCAACGATATTTTTGTGGATTTTTTTGTTGTAAATTCCGAATCCCGGCCTGACTTTTCGAGTCCCTAATGCCACGTTTTTGAATCTCACCTCGATTTTTTTAAAGATACGATATGTTTTTCAGTGCCGTACGCAATTTGTAAAGGCATCTAGTTGCATGTTCGGCGCTTCAGAGCCATGTTCTTGAACAGGGCATATATTTTGTTAAATACATTATTGCTTTGGAAGGATTCAGCTTGCTTTTTTCGGATACCGATTTCGTCTTTGTGGTCACACTGTTCTTACGTGTGGGCCTAAACGCCAATTTTGTGGAGGTTTGACGGGACTACCGATGGGAATTGTGGGTCCCGAGCGCGATATTTTGGGGGATATATTTGAGTTTGTGAGAAGTGTTGTACTTAGCTGTTGCCCCAACGCGATTTTGGCGGTTCCTATTGCAAGTTTTCGAGCCTCGGAGTTTTCGGGGGCCCGAAGTACTTATTTGGAGACCCCTGCGCGAATTCTGGTGGACCGATGCGAATTTTGGTGGCCCCAGCGCGAGTTTTGGAGCCCCGGCACGAATCTTGGGAGCTTGTGCCTCTCAGGATAGAGGAGGAATTTGCCCATTTGATATGCCACTGCGGCCACTGAAGGATAATATTTTTGTCCCAGAGTGACATTCCGGTTATGAATTGTTTTTTGGAGCAGCTGCAACTTTTGGCGCCCGGCGCGCCCTTCTGGGCCTCCTGGGTGATTTTCAAGGGCTGCGACGCGACTTTTTTTGATATAGTCCAATGTGATCTTTTGGGCCCCGGCGTCACTTGCTTGGATCCCTAGCGCGGGCTTTAGCTGCTTACACTTTTTTTGGTCTAAAACGTTGAAGTTTTTTGGCGTCATTGTTGGGCCCCAGAGTTGGACCCATATCCGGAGTGTTTTTGTTACTCTGGCTTCATTCGTTTTGGTCCCAATGAGTCTGTTGTAGAATGATACGACCCGTCGTTCCACTATATATATGTATATGTATATATATATATATATATATATATATATATATATATATATATATATATATATATATATATATATATATTCATGGTCCGGTCGTACATTTTTGGTACACCCACGCTCACCGTGTTTTTCAGGATCCGCAGCCGGAGTTTTTTTGGTCTATGTCGCAAAGTTGAAGCACCCCGGCACGACTTTTACCATCTCTTAGGGGTTTCTTGCAAATGATAGGCCTCATCTTGCGTCATAAGTATCTCGTCCCATTTCCTGGACCTCTCTACGGGTTTTCAACGTCCTATGTCCTAAATATTTCTGGTCTTCGGGGCCGCATTCAGTCCTGTAGACCTACTCCTTTTTGGGGGACTCCTCTCGAGTCCGGCAGGGCCTTCATTTCTCTTCTAGAGTCCTTTTTCAAATTAGTGGCCTCCTCTCACGTCTTGGGGACCTCTTGCTCTGCGTTTTGATTCGAACTTCGCCCATCTTAAGGGTGGTGTCCTATCTCCTGGTGGACTCCTCTTCTCTCCGAAGTTCCTCCTCTACCAAGTTATACACAACCTTTCCTATCTCAGTGGCCTTGTTATTTCCCGGGAAACTTTTTCGACATCTGCGAGCCTTCTTTTCCGCCTGGGAGCTATCTCTCTTATCCAATGGCCTTTCTCTCCAATTTTAGGGCTTCGTCGTTCATCATGGGGTCTTATTTCCAACATCATGTCGTACTCTTCCGAATTAGGTGCCTCCTGCCATGTCTCTGGATCATCCTTTTCTATTTTTGTGCAACCTTACTCGTTTTGGTGCCTATTGTTCGTCTCCGAAACCTCATCTCATATCCACTGGCTTTCTTTTCTGGCTTAGGGCCTCCTCTCACTTTCTGGGGCCTCATTTTCCGTATTGGGGCCTCCTTTGCAATTCTGGGGGCATCCGTGCCAATTTGTGGCACTCTCTTGGTTTCTGGGGCCTCCTACACTCTCCTAGGCGACCCCTTTTTCAAATTATGGGACTCCTTTCACGTATTGGAGGCCTCTCCATCTGTGTTTGGAGCCTCATTTTTCTCTTAGCCGGTTGTTTTTGCATCCTAGTCATAAATCTTCTCTTCTAGGGTTCTCATTTTCTAAAATGTGGGCCTCATCTGGCTGATTTCAGTGGCCTTCTCTCCTTCATAGGGGTACCTTCTTACTCATCTTGGAGCCCCCTCCTGGGTCCGGATAAACATCTCTTTTCATTATTTTCTATTGTAGGGTCCTTCTCTTCCATCTTGGGGAGCCTCGTTTTCCAAATTAAGAATATCTTGCCACCCATCGGAAGCCTTTTCATGTAACCCTGTGTGGCTTCTTGCCCGTCCCGGTGGCATCCTTTTCGTCCTGGGGGTCTCTTTTTCGTCCTGGGGTGCTTCCTTTTCACCCCGGGGCCTCCTCACAATCTCTGTACTATGTCTCTTATAGGTACCTGATCATGTTTCCTGGGGGACTCGTTGTCAATCTTTGATCCACCTTGACATCATCATCTTCTGTCCCGTCGGGCTCCTTGCTCACCTTTTTATTTTATGCCTTTCCGGATAGTGGTCTCCTCAAATTACAGGGGGCGCCCCCACCCCGAAGTCTCAAGGCAAGGGGTGGAGACGATTGCCTCCGCTGCCCCCAAAACGGTAGCGACGTCCCTGCTCCGAAACCTCATCTCATATCCACTGGCTTTCTTTTCCGGCTTAGGGCCTCCTCTCATTGTATTGGGCCTCCTTTCCCGCATTGAGACTCCTTTACAATGTTTGGGGCCTCCGTGCCAATTTTTGGCACTCTCTTGACTTCTGCGGCCACTTACCCTCCCCTAGGTGACTTCTTTAAAAAAAATGATTGCCCTCTTCCTGGAGGCCCCTAATTTCTAGAATCTCTTTTTCGTCTTGGGTCCTTTTCGTCTTGGGGCCTTCGTTTCGTCCTGGGGGGTCTCCTGTTCGTCCTGGGGAATCCTTTTCGTCCTGAGGGCCTCATTTTTGTCCTGGAGGGCCTCCTTTTCGTCCTGGAGGGTCTACTTCTCATCCTGGGGCCTCCTTTTCGTCATGGGGTCCTCCTTTTCGTCCTGGGGGCCTCCGTGTCAATATCTGGCATTCGCTTGATTTCTGGGGCCTCCTACCCTCTCCTAGGCGACTCCTTTTATAAATTATGGGTCTCCTCTTGGAGGCCCCTATTTTCGTCCTGCAGGGCCTCCTTTACGTCCTGGAGGGCCTCCTTATCGTCCTGGGGGCCTCCTTTTCATCCTGGGGGCCTCCTTTCCATCCTGGGGGCCTCCTTTCCATCCTGGGTGCCTCCTTTTCGTCCTGGGGGCCTCCTCAAATTTCAGGGGGCGGCGCCCCACAGTCTCACGGCAGGGGGCAATTTCCCCCACTGCCCCCCGGTGGCGACGCCCCTGCAGACAACACAACGCGAGGTAAATGGATCTTGGCGGGCATGTGCGCAGGCGCGCACCCAGGATTTTTCCATGGGGGCCCGGACCGAAAAGGGCACTTGGCCGGCTCCAAAAGGGCACCTGACCGACTCCAAAAGGGCACTTTGCGGTCCGGAGCACAATGGAAGGTTTGTTGACAGAGGGGGGGGGCGTGAAAAAAAATGTAGCCAAAAGGGCAATTTTGGTACAGGCGGAGCACATGAGGCAAGTCATTTTTTTGGCTACATTTGGGACATTCCGGCCTAGAGGGCACTTTGTTGACCGGGCCCGGTTTGTTGACCGGGGAGGTGGTGGGCGTGAAAAAAAGGTTCGCCAAAGGGGCAGT
The DNA here is from genome assembly GCA_034440575.1 of Imbricaverruca yamaguchii. Classification (NCBI taxonomy): domain Eukaryota; kingdom Metazoa; phylum Arthropoda; class Thecostraca; family Neoverrucidae; genus Imbricaverruca; species Imbricaverruca yamaguchii. The sequence continues at coordinate 150,799 of JAOTOL010001230.1, forward strand.
TTTGGGCCCAAAGGGCACCTTTGGCACAGGCATCAGGCAGGTGATTTTTGGCTGAATTTGGGACATTCCGGCCAAGAGGGGACTTTTCGGTCAAAAGGGCACTTTTGGCCAAAAGGGCACTTTGGTCTCATGGGGGGGGGGGCTGCCCCCTCCGGTGCGCCTATGCACGTGCGCACAGGTTATGGAAGGGAAGATGCGCGCGCGACTACGTGCGTAAGCGAAAGGGGACCACCTGGACGTTGCCCTGCAACTGGCAAATGTTTCGACGTACGACCATTTGTTTTATTGTTTTTTTTCATGAAGTGAAAATGCGAATAGTAAAATGCGTATATTCATATGAGAAATATTTTTCCTCTGATAAGAGATAAAAAGTGAGCAATGCTTTCCGCATCATACATACATACATACATACATACATACATACATACATATTCACATCCACATACACACACACAAACACAGACACAGACACAGACAGACACACACATCAATATATATATATATTTATACATGTTCCGCATACTCATTTGAAGTTTCAAACAGTCTAATTGAGGTTTAAAATATAAGCTTAACATCGTAAAATATAATTCATGCATAATTGAAATATATGTTATACCATGTTTGTGCCGTCGGAAAGGTACTCAATACTGTAAAGCATGGCATACAATTATATTCTACCTATAGTACTTCATGCAACACATTTTCAGTTATGGCACAGCTATTGTATATGATCACTATACAACATGCCCTTTTTCCTTTTCGCCGACATTTCCACTCACTGGCTTCCCCACAGGCGAAATACCACACATGACTTGAGCTGTCAACTTGGTGTTGAAATGCTCTCCCGTATATGCAGCGCCTCCAATATCATTCGGCGAATCGAGTGCTGGCATGATTTTAAAATCACGGTGGTTTGCGTGAGATGTCGTGTGAGTGGAGTGTGATTACGTGGAAAATGTTCCTTTACACCATCACGGAGGTGCATCGTTAGTCGCCAGCTCACCTGGCCACCAGGTTGTTGAGCAGCACCTCATGCAGACCGAACAGAGCAATAATGTTGCTAGTCTCGATGATGTTTTGCGAGTAGCACGTGATCTTCTGCAGCATGCGCCACCGGTTTACTTCGATGCGCATGTAGCCGGTGGCTGTTGTTAATCGGGGAAAAAGACGTCACCATTTTGAAACGAGTATCTATTTTCCCTGAACTAGGTGGCATTGTTGGGTTGTTGGGTAGCAGCTCCGCTATCTGGTGGTGCAATCTCTGATCAGATTCCAACCAAATCCCGTCAAGCAATCCAACGTTCAGGTAATCAGCTATAACGCATAGCAGGTTACGATTGTGCCATGAGGCCAAGGTCTCCAGATCTCTGATATAGATCGCACAGGCATCCGAAATTGTTGAAGTAATGAGGCTCAGTAGCAGCCTTCTTCTCCTGCATAATAGGTATTTGGTTATGCTTCGGAGGGCGTTCAACCGTGACCATGGACGCAGCTTTACCAATTAGTTCAATGGGTAAAAAGATGCAATGGTCGGACACCTTAAACGCTCCGTACTGTCCCAGTGTAGAACCTGCAAAATTTAATAAAAAGAGGAGGCATGCGGGTGACTTCGGGAGGAGGGGAGAAGGTTGGAGGGTTCTGGACGCCATGCTCGAAGCAAACTTAATAGAAAGCCTGTGGCGTATAATGTGAGCTACTCTGGGTACTGACCAGTAGTCACCCGATAAATAGGACAGGTGAGTTACCCTGGGTACTGACCAGTAGTGGCCCGATCAGTAGGACAGGTGAGTTACCCTGGGTACTGACCAGTAGTTACCAGACCAATAGGACAGGTGAGTTACCCTGGGTACTGATCAGTGGTGGTCCGTTAGAGCGGCTCACCTGACCTGTAGTCCGGGTCACCAGTGGTCAGTACCCAGAGCGGCTCACCTGACCTGTAGTCCGGGTCACCATTGGTCAGTACCCAGGGCGGCTCACCTGACCTGTAGTCCGGGTCACCAGTGGTCAGTTCACAGAGCGGCTCACCTGACCTGTAGACCGGGTCACCATTGGTCAGTTCACAGAGCGGCTCACCTGACCTGTAGACCGGGTCACCAGTGGTCAGTTCACAGAGCGGCTCACCTGACCTGTAGACCGGGTCACCAGTGGTCAGTACCCAGGGCGGCTCACCTGACCTGTAGTCCGGGTCACCAGTGGTCAGTAGCCAGAACGGCTCACCTGACCTGTAGTCCGGGTCACCACTGGTCAGTACCCAGAGCGGCTCACCTGACCTGTAGTCCGGGTCACCAGTGGTCAGTACCCAGGGCGGCTCACCTGACCTGTAGACCGGGTCACCAGTAGTCAGTTCACAGAGCGGCTCACCTGACCTGTAGACCGGGTCACCAGTGGCCAGTAGCCAGGGCGGCTCACCTGATCTGTAGACCGGGTCACCAGTGGTCAGTACCCAGGGCGGCTCACCTGACCTGTAGACCGGGTCACCAGTGGTCAGTAGCCAGGGCGGCTCACCTGACCTGTAGACCGGGTCACCAGTGGTCAGTACCCAGGGCGGCTCACCTGACCTGTAGACCGGGTCACCAGTGGTCAGTACCCAGGGCGGCTCACCTGACCTGTAGACCGGGTCACCAGTGGTCAGTTCACAGAGCGGCTCACCTGACCTGTAGTCCGGGTCACCAGTGGTCAGTACCCAGAGCGGCTCACCTGACCTGTAGTCCGGGTCACCAGTGGTCAGTACCCAGGGCGGCTCACCTGACCTGTAGTCGGGTCACCAGTGGTCAGTTCACAGAGCGGCTCACCTGACCTGTAGACCGGGTCACCAGTGGTCAGTAGCCAGGGCGGCTCACCTGATCTGTAGACCGGGTCACCAGTGGTCAGTACCCAGGGCGGCTCACCTGACCTGTAGACCGGGTCACCAGTGGTCAGTTCACAGAGCGGCTCACCTGGCCTGTAGACCGGGTCACCAGTGGTCAGTTCACAGAGCGGCTCACCTGATCTGTAGACCGGGTCACCAGTGGTCAGTTCACAGAGCGGCTCACCTGACCTGTAGTCCGGGTCACCAGTGGTCAGTAGCCAGGGCGGCTCACCTGACCTGTAAACCGGGTCACCAGTGGTCAGTACCCAGAGCGGCTCACCTGACCTGTAGTCCGGGTCACCACTGGTCAGTACCCAGAGCGGCTCACCTGACCTGTAGTCCGGGTCACCACTGGTCAGTACCCAGAGCGGCTCACCTGACCTGTAGTCCGGGTCACCAGTGGTCAGTACCCAGGGCGGCTCACCTGACCTGTAGTCCGGGTCACCAGTGGTCAGTTCACAGAGCGGCTCACCTGACCTGTAGACCGGGTCACCAGTGGTCAGTAGCCAGGGCGGCTCACCTGATCTGTAGACCGGGTCACCAGTGGTCAGTACCCAGGGCGGCTCACCTGACCTGTAGACCGGGTCACCAGTGGTCAGTAGCCAGGGCGGCTCACCTGACCTGTAGACCGGGTCACCAGTGGTCAGCAGCCAGGGCGGCTCCGGGTCGATGACGGGCTGCGGAGCCACCACCTGCAGGTAGCACCAGCCGTCGGGTAGTCTGGCGCGCGTCACCAGAGGCTGACTGAACTCGGGCGTCAGCGGCTGGCCACTGATGGACGAGCGGCGCCCGTCCTTGGTGCTCAGTTTGGTGGTGAACACCTGGTGTGTGTCGCCGCACGTTTGCAACAGCTGGTCTCCCAGTGCGTGACCCACCTCGCGTGAGTTGTACTGCACATGGTCGAAATTGTCCGCGTAGTACCTGTCGGATACCAGAGCGCTAAATTCAGAACATTTGGTGCTAATTAACATCATAGCATTAATGTGACATTCGACATGTACCACATTTTAGGCCACGTTAAAGATAGGAAGCAATGGATTAGAAGCGTATACGATATGTTTGTGTTTATTTGGTCTTCGGGCGCACGAGGTATATAGCGCCCATCATATATAGGGAATAGCTTTCAGAGCGAAAATTAGGGGCATAAGGGGCACCAAAACAAACAGAAGAAGCTTTGGAATAGTATCCGACACTTGCACGTCGATGTCAATATACTAAGAACATAAGTGAAAAATACCAGTGAAGTTGTGGAATTCAACGCTGGTGTTGCCCAAAGAAAAGATTGGTGTCGTTGTTGGTTGGTTATTTTAGTTGTAGGGCGCATCGACCAATGTGCGTCGTAAAGCAGGCTGAAAAGCGTATATTTAACGAACATTGGTGTATCAGGCGTCGAATTCAACGCTCGAATTATCGCAATACTCTGTTTGTGCACGGAATCTGTACAGCAAGTGCATGGCTTAAATGTGCATCACTACATCAATCGGTGACCAAAACAAGAGTAGCTCCCATCCGTGTTGCAATGAACTAGACACATCCTCACTTTGGTCGATGAATTGAAGATGACCTCTCAACGTAGAGATGTGCAAAAGATTGTGCTATTATTTTAATATTCAGTCCACAGATGTCGAAACGGTACCAGCAATACCACAGAACCAGCGCAGTGGCAGCTATGTGTTATGTCGACATATCGGCGACTCTGCTCCGCAGAATCCTCTCTTAGGCTATCGCCATGGCGCTGACCTGCGAGAGTACTTGGTCATGGTGCCGACGGCCCTGATGCTGACATCGTTGGTGCGGAACTGGTGGTCGATCACGAGTCGGCCGTCGAACACGAGAGACGCGTCATTAATAGCCTTGAAGGTTGTCAGCTCCACCGATTTGTGGTCGTAGACGAACAGTCCACAGCAGGAGAGATAGCGTTCTGACGGTCCTGCCAGTAGCCACCAGAAGAGATGATGCTTGATGCTGTACGCCACACACAACCACCGGGAGAGATCATGCTCTGCCTACTTCATACGGTCATCAGGAGAGACAAGACTGTGTTGCTATGCATTCATCAGGATGTATAACGTTCTATCTGCTACATGTATAGTTAGAAGCCGAGACAGCACTCCCTGCCATACCAAGTCATTCGGAGAGATGATGCACTGTCTGCTAGCTTTAAGGAGAGAGAGCGAGAGCGAGAGCGAGAGCGAGAGCGAGAGCGAGAGCGAGAGCGAGAGCGAGAGCGAGAGCGAGAGCGAGAGCGAGAGCGAGAGCGAGAGCGAGAGCGAGAGCGAGAGAGAGAGAGAGAGAGAGAGAGAGAGAGAGAGCGAGAGAGCGAGAGAGAGAGAGAGAGAGAGAGAGAGAGAGAGAGAGAGAGAGAGAGAGAGAGAGAGAGAGAGAGAGAGAGAGAGAGAGAGAGAGAGAGAGAGAGAGAGAGAGAGAGAGAGAGAGAGAGAGAGAGAGAGAGAGAGAGAGAGAGAGAGAGAGAGAGAGAGAGAGAGAGAGAGAGAGAGAGAGAGAGAGAGAGATAACGAGAGAGAGATAACGAGAGAGCGATGGAGCAGGAGAGCGAGAGAGCGATGGAGCAGGAGAGCGAGAGAGCGATGGAGCAGGAGAGCGAGAGAGCGAGGGAGTGCGAGGGGGAGAGAGACAGCGAGAGAGCGAGGGAGAGCGAGAGCGAGGGAGAGCGAGAGAGCGATGGAGCAGGAGAGCGAGAGAGCGAGGGAGAGCGAGGGGGAGAGAGACAGCGAGAGAGCGAGGGAGAGCGAGAGCGAGGGAGAGCGAGAGCGAGGGAGAGCGAGAGCGAGGGAGAGCGAGAGCGAGGGAGAGCGAGAGCGAGAGAGAACTCCGAGGGCGCTGCCAAGCATGGTCATTAGGATCAGGAATGAATCGTAGATGCCGGTTGGCTTTTGGACAATCCAGTCGGGGTTCAGACGAGTTCCTGGCCAAACAGTCACGACGATTACAGTCGCAACAATCCCAATCTTAATGATAAGCATGTGAGGAGCGAAAAACTAGTTTTGCAGCTAATCTTGCAACTAAGCTTGCAGAGGACCATGCAACCTTAAACAACGATTAGTGCAAGCATTTCTGCAGAAGTCATGCCTACTTCTTGCAGGTTCGAAGTAACGCTTGTGGCATATATTATGGCTTAGTTAGTTATTTGGATTAAAGTCCACTTCGGCCAAAATGTACGTGTTACATAACACCCATAACTTTCAATTAGTATGTCCTATGAATGAAGTGAGGTGAACACCCTATGATGTGTTACGGAGGTGAGTACATGGCCTGAAACACTATCGCTCTCAGGTGTCGGATGCCAGTATGGCTGTTATACGAAACATAGCAATTACTGGCAAGGCATATAGCCTACCGTTATCCACCGAATTGTTGGTCAACTGAATGCGGTAGATGCGGTTGTTGGATTTTGTGTCCCAGTAGGTGAGTACGTAGCCCTCCAGAATGCGGATGCCGTTCTCGGGTGACCTCAGGTTGCAGAAGATACTGTTGTTCACCTGTGGCGGAGCTCAGCGTCCGATCAAATCGGGAGCGGAACAAGGCAGAATCAGTGCGCAGCCATGCATGGTTTGCAGTTCCACGGGAGGTGTTCAACAACAAAGTGCTCCACAATGATCAATATTAGTCAGATGTATTATTGAACACCATCAAATGATGGTCAGATTCACACTTGCGATGCTACAGAAAGGTCACCACTTTTGTTTAGAGAGCGGTACTCAGCCATTGTCCAGGGCTATTGTTGAAATTGTCTGGCAAGTTCCGTTCGTCGGATGGTTAAAGACGATTAAAACTGTGGTTATAGCTAGTTGAACAAGGCTGGTTTTATCGATATTGTCGTGAGAAGTGGATAAACGAAGTGCTGCTAATCATCAATTGTTTAAGCCACGCGAGAAATATATATAGGCAAAATCGGTTCAATTTGTGCCAAAGTATCGTCATGTGTTGGCGGTGCACAGTACTTCCATTAATTGAGGGTGCCAGAATGTAATTTACTGGAATGTACCAACGGTTTTTCGAAGCAAAACTTTATCTATGAAATACCAAACCTGCATTCATGAAGATGTAAAACTGCATGAGAGGAACACAACTTCAGTGAGCTAAGTAATGCAGTGAAATTTAGTGCATGTCTGTTATGCATCTTTTAAAATGACAAACGCACTGTGTTCCTAACATTTCCAATATGCACAATTACGCATAGTTATATGCCAAGTTAGCTTTATCCAGCAAAAACTGATTACAACCGAGTATAATCGGTGGAACACGCTGGTCTGGGCAGAATTATGTTCATCCAGCTCTTTGCCAGGCCTGTTTCAAGCAGGACCATCGCTTCATTTGGATCTGACATGATTACCAGAGCTAACATACACCTTTCTGTTGAAAACTATCACACTGGTTAGACGTACGCCGTAACCAGTGTTGACAATGGTTCGCATGGGGTGCAAAGGCAGTTACTTGGCCAGCGTTAGTATTGAAGCACGGTTACTGGCTGTGCGGAAGCAGTTACTTGGCCAGGGTTAGAACTGACCTGGTCAGCGTCAGAGTTTGGGTGAGCGTTTAAGCGTGGTTGTGAGCCATGACTAGTGCCGAACCAGACTTCGTATCGGACCGGACTACTACTGAGCCGACGTCGGGCTTGGACGGGCCAGCACCTGTGCATCATCTGTCAGCTTGGTGCGCTCTCCGTTGGCGTCAGGCGGCAACACCAGCACCAGTCGGTGTCGAGGAACCGGCAGCTGGATGAGGGTCTCGAGGCAAGTCAGTGTCTCCAGGTACCGGCCGTAAACGACCACATTCTCTGAAGAAGAGGCCAGCCCGGGCTAAATATACAACAATGAAATTGGCCATGAAAAATGCTTCCACAGCTGCCTCAGCCAGGGACGTCGCCACCGGGGGGGGGGGGCAGCGGGGCAGTCTCCCCTCCCGCGAGACTGCCCCCCCCACACACACACACTGAAATTTGAGGAGGCCTCTATCCGGAAATACACAGGAAAAAAAGATGAGAAAGGAGGCCGACCGGACAGAAGATGATGCTGTCCAGAGGCCACAAGACTGACGAGGCCCCCAGGAAATCGAACCAGGTCCATATAAGAGTCGTAGGGCAGATATTGAGAGCAGGCCCCCAGGACGAAAAGGATGCCATCGGAACTGGCGAGAAGCCGCCCATGTTAGACGAGAAGGCTCCTGTGGGTGGCGAGATATTCATAATGTGGAAAACGAGGCCCTTACGAGACCGTTACAATAAGAGGAGGCCGTTACAATAGAAAATAAGGCCATATGACAGGAGAGATTCCTCCGGACGTAAGATGGGTCCGAAGATGAGTAAGAAGGCCTCCACGGGCATGAGAAAAGGACACCGAGACCAACCAAATGAATCCAATATTTTGGAAGAGGACATTGGAAGAGAAGATTTTCGACAAATGTGTCGAGGCCGCTAAAACTCGCGCTAAGGATCCAAGCAAATGACGTCGGTACATTGGACTAAAAAAAAGTCGCGTCGAATCCCTTCAAAATCACACTGGGGGCCCAAGAAGCCGCGCCGGTGCCCCATGATTTACAGCTGCCAGGACTTTAAGGCTTTGCCAGGACAAAGGAGGCCCACGAGGCGTGCAGGAGGTCCATAATTTGGCAGAGAATGCCCCTGGAGCATAAAAGGAAACCCCATGCCATGTTAAAGGGGCCCAGGATGTAGCAGGATGCCCTCCAAGACGGGAGAGGAGGACCATTGAACATGGATGAGAGTAGGGTACACAGGGAGACATAAAAAAACGGCAAAGAAGCTCCAGGAAATGAGACGAGACCCCTAAGACGCGAGAGGACTATAATTTGCCAGAAGAAGACACTAAGAAATAGTAGGGTTCGTATCGGGTACTTGAAAATCACGAAATGGGCCTCAAAAGATACGGCTGGGGCCAGGGGCGTCGATTTGTATCCTTTTGTGGGGGCCATGGCCCCACCAATGTTGATCTTGCCCCCATGTTGATTCCCCCCCCCCCCCCAATAAGCCATGCTGTTTTTATGTTCATAAGAAAAGTAAAGGAAAAAAGGAAAAAAGAGAAGAAAACATCAAGCCGTATGGAAAACATAGCTGATGTTAACCAGAGTATTTTGTAGTGTAAAAAAACAGATTAGGTTTAGATAGTGGACTCACTCTCCACCTTTTGCTGCAAAATTGAAAATTGTGCAAAAAAAAAACAACAAAATAACTGGATTTACCTGCACTGTGGAAGTACAACTTGCATCATAAAATGCTGAGATTAACAGATGCTGATGGATTCAGGGGCGTCAATTTGTATCCTTATGTGGGGGGCCATGGTCCCACCAATGTTGATCTTGGCCCAGTGTCCTAAAAATACTTCACCATTAACTGTGTGGATGAAGAAAGAAGTTGCTTCGGAATAGTGAAAGATTGGAAGAAAATAAAGGATCGCCACTTAAGGATTAAAAGAGCGGAATGACTTTCACTTCAGTCAGATGCATTTTACAGTATTTCGCAGTCGTGTGCATGATGACTGCCCATACATCATGTGGCAAACTCGTAAAAACCTAAGACAAGGATGAAATAGCACAATTCCATTAACTGTGAATTTCCAGGTCACATCGTCAATTATTTTACACTGTCTTGGCCCCCTCAATGTTGATTTGGGTCCCGAATAACCACTGCTATATTTATGCTGATAATAAAGCTAAAGGAAAAATTAAAAGCACCATGCTACTTAGCATACTTGGTTGATGTCAACCAACACACTTTGTAATGAAATGGAACAGATTTGGATTGGATAGTGGATTGACTATCCACTTCTTTCTGCAAAATTTAACATTTTGTGGAAAAAACAAAGAAATTGGATCTCCTTCCACCTTGCAAGCATAGCTTACATCATGAAATGTTGAGATTAGGTGAAGCTGATGCATTTTAAGTCAGATGGTATACAAAATTAGCAGCCACTAGAAACAATTGCCATAATGATGCTTGCACATTTATTTATTTATTTATTTATTTAACAATACATGCCCTCCACGTGCAGTGGCTATTACGGACAGTCTGGGTCACAGATATTTACAAAGAAAGGATAGATTTGTGGTCAGTAGTGGGAGCAGATGCGCAACAAACATTCGTACACCAACATAATACAATACCCATATCACTCTCTGCACAACACACACCGTGCTTGCAACACTAGCTATAAACGAGTGGTTTGTAGAAGTGATAGGAAAGCGATCTGCCACCCTTGACGCCGCGCCTGCCCCGGCGTGTGTTCTTGGTGGGCGTTGTCACGGCGACGGCGACGCTCCCCTCGTCTGGTTTCTCGCTTGGGAGGGGTGGCGACTGGCGAGGGCGTCCAAGGTCGAGGTTTTGATGACGTCACAGTGATGCGGGCGCTCGACGTCGCAGCCCTGTTCGGCTGCGTGCGCGCTGCTGATGGGGGGACGTGATGGTATTTGGCCAAGGCGATGGTTAGCAGATCCGTATGTATGGTAGAGCTGAAGATGGAAACCTGGTAGAGCTGAAGCTAGACGATAGGGGTAGACGGTCACTGTTGTTGAAGATACAGGAATTCCGAGCGGCACCAAGTCGTCAGTCAGTGAGATAACTTCCTTCCCAGCCGCAGTGTAGGAAAGAAGACGGGCAGTAGCTGATGGTTCATGGAAGGGAAGTCACTATGGAGAAAGGCGCTGTCGCTTCTGCACTCACTCAGTTTTTCCGGGGTCCAGTCACTGCTGTGTAAAATCGTAAAGGAATAACCAGCAGAAAAGTCCACTGAGTCCAGTCACTTCGCACACGTGTAGCGTATAGGTACACCGGTTTTGTTCAATAGTTCACTTTTTCTTCTTTTTTTTGCTCGTACACTTTTCACTCTTTCTGTTCACTTCTCACTCACACCTTGCAGTTTCACACACCTTGCATACAGAGGCAACAAAGAGGGAGAGGAAAAAGGTTGGGCGAGCGGCCGAGACGCGTCTGCTCGCGGCGCCGCGCTCAGACCAACTGCACACATGGCCAATAGCAAAACCACATGCATATGGAACTTGAACTGGATTCATTCTATTCTTAATTTCTGGTCAGTGTCAAACATGTACATAATCCGGTCATCAACAACAACCAGTCATTGAGATAAAGGATATACAGACTACATTTATCTTCAGAGGCAACCCATCACACCATAAGCTTCATATTTACCTAGGTAGGTACCTACTTGCCCACCTGTAAGCCCAATGACAATGTGCATATATTCAATAATAATATGGGCATCGCAACCAATAATACCAAATGCATCTGACAGCTTATGATACCATGAAAGAAAAAGTGAGCAAGAAGCTGCATGCACACTATTATAATTTTTATTCTTGAAGAAAACAGGCAGGCAGATACTAAGCCATAGCCTACAAGAGTAGTTATGCAAGGTCAGACCTCATCACCAAATAAATGAGACTGCCGTTCTTCAGGAGATCTAAATTTGTAGCATCGGAGGATAATATGTTCAGTTACATAAATATAAAGTTAAATTTGCAGTTGTGATGGACAAATATGGCAGAGGTAACACAGTTGTGGTGCAATTTCGCGCAGTGTTGAACCCAGTGGCCAAACCCATGTGACGTCGATCTGATTCCGGTTTTTTTTTTTGGTACTTCATACCTTTTAATATATATGCAGATTGATATGGTTATAAAACAACTTGCCCATATTTAATGTGGTTTTAAAACTATTTGCTGATATTTAATTCCCAAAGGAAGTGTAGATGAAGAAGTTGGTAGGTACGCTTCAACAAGTTCAATAAATCGCCTGATATTTTTCACAATTTTGTTTTTACAATTGGTTTCTCCAAAACCGGGTTAGGCTATGTTAGGTTAGGCCATGTTGTATTTTTAATATATTTATTTTTATGCCATGTTGCCTAACTCAAAGCCCTTTTACACAGAAAATGAGTGGTCTCATCATCTTAGTCACCTCCATAAACATTGCATTGGAAATATCAATTCCAAACATTCATAAAACACCTAAAAGCACAAATTTACCATCCATTCCTCTATAAATGCATACTTATCAATTAGGAGTAAAAGTAACACCAAAAGGAATTAAGTAATGTAGCATAAAACAAAGTTCAAGAAAGATGTAAGATAACCTTACATAACCTGGCCCTACTTTCCAGGCAAGAAATTAATGGTTTTTCATTCAAGTTCCCAATCATATTTACAAAGTATTTTCAACTTAAAATACCTAGCCTAACATAATATAAACTGGCATGAACTCTTTTTTGTATTATTTTTTTCTTCTAATTTTGCTTTCTCCAAAAAAAATGTCACAACAAAGCCCAACTTCTCCGGACTTACCCTAACCCTTTTGCATGCTTCATGGACGCAAAATGTGTGGACAACTTGTCTGGTGGTTACCTTAAACTGCAATATTGCCTGGCTTTTTGGGTCATTTTTCAGTTTATGGTTATCCCCGACTACTTTGCATTTTTTTAAATGCAGTATTCATTAAGGTGCTGAACATGATGTGACCACTAATTTCCTCTGGAGATGCATACTTTTGAATTGTGAGGTTAAATGACACCCAAAAAGGGACACAAATAGTTCTTTGAACCATATTATATCCTTTACAGTGCTGCTCCATCCACCTCCAACTCCAACCCTGATCAAAAACTTCAGGAGCGCATCCATCTCCAAAGCAGCTTGCAGAGAAGGTATGTATTGCAGTATAACTACTGTGATCTGAATTCCATGGTATTCATGTTGCCTTATATTCCATCCTTGTCAATCCATGTAGCAGATGTTTGACTTCCCTCAAAATGTCCGAAAAACTTTGGAGTTTAAATCATGTGTGAGTGATGAAACAGAGGAACTATCCCTGGATTCTTATGTTGCAACATTGCATTGCACAGTGGCATACCGAATTGTAGGTAGTTTCTGACAGCCTGTGGGGCTTCCAAGAATCCGCCGAGCTCAGGAAAAAAATGCGTCATGCTCCCTAGAAATCCCCCTTGGTCCCAAAAACTCGCATCGTGGCTCAGAAATTCACATTGGGTGTCCCCAAAAAGTCGTGCAGAAGCCCCTTATAATGACGCTGGGGCCACAAACTGTGCTTGGTGCTGTGTTCAAGAAAATCACGACGAGGACACAAACAGTCGGGCCGGCGCCCAGTGAAAATCAAGCCGAGCCTGCGGGTACCAAGAATTATCTTTCGGGCTCCTGGAAATCACTAGATGCATGGCAGGTCACACCGGGGCTTTAAAAGTCTCCCTGGGATCACCCAACAAATGAAGGGGGAAACGAAAAACAGACCGGACACGAAAAATTACTCTTGGATCCAAAGGTTCCACAACATTGGCTCCAAAGTTCAGAAAACGTGTTGCCCCCCCCCCCCCCCCCCCAAAAAAAAAAAAATGTCGTAGCCACTAGAACTAGCGCAAGGTATCAAAACAAGTGATCACAGCGCCCAAAACAATCGCACTTAAACCAAACAATTCCGGCTGCTTCATTTGAAAATCTCGCTGGGGCCAAAACGCCGCGCCGGAGCTCCACACGTCGCAGCTGGCTTCCCAAGAACTACCAGGAATGTCACCCTGCGAGCAGAAACATTGCGTCAAGGGTCCACAATAAGTATGCATCGGACACCGGAAAAGATCCTGCTGGGGCACAGAAAAAAATGAGGCACCCCAAGCCCGAATAATCGTACTGGGGCCCAAAAATATCCTGCAGGGGGCTTACAGAAAATAGACCTGGCGCCAAAAATCACAAGGGGACTCTATCGAATTGACCCGAGCACCGGAAACAAAGCAGAATAAGTCCCGAAAGAAAATTATCCGAAGGGCCTTCCTACTCTCGATGGTGCCAGCTGCGGGAAAACAACATTGAGCAGCCGCAGTGGCGTACCAAGGGGAAAATGCTGCCCCCATACTGAAGGGGTATGCTCCGAAGAATCGCGCCGGTTCCCCAAAAATCGCGCCGGGCCCCATAAATTCGCATCGGGGGCCCAGAATTCGCGTACCGGGCCATGAATTTAGTGGGCACTGTAACACTTACACCAGGCTCCCAAAAATTTGCATCTAATTCCACCAAAGTGGCGCTGGGGCGGAGCTAATTACAACACGCCCTGATAACTCGCGACGATGCCCCAAAATATCGCGTACTGGACCCAGAATTCCGGCGGTAGTACCAAAATTTGACTCGAGGCACCACAAATACCCCTCTGAAAGCACAGCGTGGCCCCACAAAACACATCTGAACTCGATACAAAGTAAGCCAGTGCCCTCTAAAATAAGGAGAAATTCCGAAGAATATATGTCCGAGTCGGGAAAAATTATCCTAAGCTCTAAGCATGTCCCAGATGCCTTCAAAAATTGCGTACGGACCCGAAAAAACGCACAGGAGTTGAAAAATTGCGGCGAGACACGTAGCGCCAGGTGCCAGAGAAATCAGGCCGAGACTCGGACTTTAAAAAATTCAGAAGTCACGAAAAGTTGCGTCCAACCCATAAAACTGTTCCGAGTCCCCCGGAACTATGCACCTGGGAAAGAAATGTCGCACCGTGATCCCGGAAATTATACCGAAGGAACCAAGGTTATGCTGGAGTTAAAAAAAATGTGCGATAAATAAACACATCGAATAAACAGCGAAGCCCTGAGAGCACAACGTGAGACCGAAAATGCGCTGGGACCTCCAAGGCCCGAGTTTCGCAAAAAGCGGCAGGCCTTAAAATAGGGTTGGACCCCAAAAAGCGAATTGGTAGTAAAAAGGATCAAAAAGACCGGGCACGAAATAAAGACATCGGGGTCTTGGAAAACGCACCCATAGCTCAAGTATGTCACCGCTGTACAAAAAATAGCAACAAAGCTCTAAAAAGTATCCGGGTCTCAAATATGTGCCAGGCCCCTTAAAAAATTGGCTGGAGCTCTAAAACACATCCGTAGACGAATGAAAACACAACGTGTAAAACAGCGTACACCTAGCTAGGGTCTCAGCTCGGTGGACACTCTTGGAGCATATTTAACCTAAGATATGAGTTGCATCAAAGCTCAGTGCATCACAATTTCTTGACCACGACCAAATGTGGAAAGAAGAAAACTAATACATGGAATTGAATTCATCGAATTTTCTAAGCGAGCCGCCATACCAGTAAGTCCGCATGCCAAATATGGCACAAGACTATCATGTGACAGCAATTAGCTAAACGTTGGAGACCTAGCAGAAACTGGAGAAGCGCACGTAGTGTGGCAGATGCGCCGAGTGCGCAAGGTGCACGACTGTTGGCGTTTTAGCGACCCTGCGTGAGTAATCGGAATGCCTAAAATCGGAAAACTGTAATTTTTTTTTGCGATTTCTACCGGTGTAATTTCAGCAGTGTGAGGTGACTTATCAAGGGGTACGAACATAATATCCTTTGAACAGGATCGGGGAGTTCGTGTTGAAATTCGGTGATTCAGAAATGATGGTGGCAGATTTGGCCTCCTTGACAGGGCAGCTAAGCTGGTTAAAAAAAAATATTCTTTAAAAATAAAATAAAATAGTATCGCACTGACAAACATAGTGGTCCGTGGACTATTTAAAAATTGGAGTCTGTGCGACAATTCCAAATCAGTTTGCGCACCCCATCGCAAATCCTAGGTACGCTACTACCATGGCATGATATAATTTGACCTGTTGATGGCCCTGGTCCGCCGCAATGGACTCAGCAGACCCGGTCCACCACCGTGGAAGGTGTACTCCGCGACCCCGGTGCGCCGCAGTGGACGGCGTGCTCTGCGACCCTGGCCCGCCACAGTGGACGGTGTGTACTTCACGGCCCTGGTCCGCTATAGTGGACGGTGTGTTCCTTGGCACTCGTCCGCCACAGTAGACGGTGTGCTCCGCGGCCCTGGTTCGCCACAGTGGACTCCATTGGTGGAGAAAACGGGCTTTTCCTGGATTTTTCCCATCCGTAGCATGGTCCTCTTCACAAAACTATTCTCCGTGTTTTCCATTTTGGCGTTTAATGGTGTTATTCGACAATACATTTCCCTGTGGTAAAGTGCTCCAGATTCACTGGAAACTGCAAAGTGATATTCTGATGTCACAGGTGTGAATTAAAATATCCTCCCGGACCCTGAACTCGCCCAATCACAGCTTTGGCTTCGCCCCTCCCTAATGTCAGGCGCCAAGGAAATACTTTCACCGATTGTCGTCACAGTTCAGGTCTGCCGTGCTCCGATACTCCATCAAGGCCGGTGTGTTTTAGCCTGCATCTGATCGCTGAAACATTTGTATTTAAGCCGGCGTGTGCTTGTTGCTGTGTGGAGTGAGGGGAGGCGCTGACGGTGACGATGCCGATATACCCGAGCCAACTGCATGGAACTGCAGTCGCATGCCATTACTCAGAGTTGTTATGTTGACATGTACTGTGTACCGCTCTTTTAATTATGTGGCTTCACCAGTTATTGGACAATTTTCCTCGTTCGGGAGCAAGGTGAATAAACATAAACATATACATCGTCGAATACAAACTCAGAATTTCTGAGATCTGAAAATATGGTGTACGAAATCCGATGAGTTTTTGGTTAGTAGGGGTACGTGCGTTGGCACTTCGCCCCCCCCCCAATTAAAAAATCGACACCCCTGGTTGGGGCCCCTAAACACTCCGCTGAGCCTGGGAGTACAAAAATTCACGCCCAGACCATGAAAATCACGCTATGGACACGACAGGTCGTACCGTGCCCCAACAGTCTCATTAGGACCAAAACAAATGAAGCCAGGGCAACGAAAAGCAATGCGAACATGGGTAATCACTTTGGCGCCCCATCAATGACGCCAAAGAAAACGTATTGGATCCACAAAAAGTGTCGAGGACACTAAAACTCGCGCTAAGGATCGGATCAAATGACGTCGGTACATTGGACTACACGAAGTCGCGTCTCAGCCCTTGAAAATCACGCTGGGGGTCCAAGATGTCGCGCCAGTGCCCCGAGGGTTACAGCTGCCACAAAAATCAATTATTAACCGGAATGTCACACTACGGTTTCAAAAATCGGGTAAAATTCTCCTAAAAACTCTGGCTCCGGAAATAATGCGACTGGTAATCGAAAACAAATCGCACTGGAGGACCGAATAATCCGAAGACCGAATAATGTACTGAGACCCAAACATATCGCACAATTACATTTATAAAATATAACTCGATGTCCAAAAAGTGCACACTGCGACTATCGAATCGATCGAATCGACACCAACACCGGATAATTAAGAACAGGCCCTGGAAAAAAAAATTACCTGGAGGGCTTTTCTACTCCGAAAGGTGATATCGGCTGAGAAAAGTTCCTTCATTGGCCGCATTGGCATATCAAAGGGGAAATTCCCCCTCTCCTGGGCATTCGCATTTTCCTCTCCCCTTCCTGATAGGGATAAGCTCCCAATAATCGTGCCGGTCCCCCAGAAGTCGAGCTGGGACCACCAAAATTCGCGTTGATCCACCAGAATTCGCGCAGGAGGCTCCAAATAAATATGTTGGGTCAAAAAATATAATTAGGCGTCAAGAGCGGACATAATACCGGTGGCGCCTCTGGTGGTGGGTTTGTGAAGGAGCACCACCAGAGTGTGCTGGCTCTGATTAATGCTATATTCCAGTTTCTAGAGGAGGTGCAGTTGACATCCAATGGCCAAATTTGAACAACATTGAAAGAAGCTCTCTTATGATGTGTAGTCCATTTTATTATCAAATCATTTCACCCTGTCACTTTGCCCTTAAAGTGAAATGGGAGCGATTGGCAACTCAACATCTTGTGATAAAAGCGCGTCATACATCTTCTGTGTGATGTGCTGACAATTTTCAATGTTCTTAACCGAACGAAAATCGAACGTGCTACATTTTGATGCCATCTTGAATAACTTCCATGGAAGTATAACCCTGTCACTTTTCCACGCAGTTCCAGAATTTGTATCTCAAATTATCACATTGAATTCCTTTAAGTTTTATATCAGACGTTTTACACTACCGAATTAATTTACAATGGTCTCAAATAAACCGGCATAAAAATCAGCTGCCTTCTGATGCCATACTCGATTATCTTTATAGATAGATAACCCCTGTCATAATTGCACTCAATGCCAGGATGTACCTCGAAGTATCACATTATATTCCTTTGAACTATATAGCAGATGTTCTACACCAGCGAATTCATTTCCACTGGTCTCAAATAAACGGACATAAAGTCTGATGCCATCCTCAACTACTTCCATGCCCATCTAACCCTGTCATTTTTGCACTCAACTACAGGATTCGATTTATATCTCGAATTATCACATTATATTCCTTATATTTCCATATCAGATGTTCTACATGTACGAATTAATTTCCAATGATCTCGAAGAAACCGGCATAAAGTTAGGTGCCTTCTGATACCACATTCGACTACTTTTATAGATATCCAAACCTGTCACTTTTTACATATTGGCATGAAGCTTTCTGGAAATATTGCAGTTCTACCATGGCTCGATAAACGTCAAGCGCCGACTGTTGCTGCCCAACTGAATCGTAGGGCCGCCGAGCAGTGGCATGACAAAAAGTAAAGTTCCACTCTTCAACAATAGGTACTAAGGAGCATCGGCTCTGTCACGCCAAACGTAAGAGAAATTAATGATTGCAGATGCATTCTTTCCATTCAACGCCCATAAGCACAATATTCTTAACCAATATCGAGAAAACATCTCGGCCTCGACTGTAATAGTGGCGGAACTCATGCCAGGTACATTGCCTAGCGTTTCAAATCTGAAAATCTTCCTGTAACTTTGGCGTTGGGGACCATTAACATTCAGGGAATGGGTTGCGACCCACCACATTATGAATGGCGGCGGGCGGTCGGGGACGGGCCGGGGGTCGCCGGCGTCGCCGCCAGCGGCCGGCTATCTACGGTGGAAATAGATCCAGAAGAAAATACGCAAAATAACAATATGCGCAACATATAACTTTAAGTGACAATGACATTGACGTCTGAAGGCAAGTTAGCTTTCATAAATGCACGTCATATATTTTATGGAGTCAGCGTGTCATATATTGTAACTATATTCTTCGCGCACACACTAGTAAGCGTCCGGGCGCGCTTGTCGCGGATGCATGTTTCATATTTTTTGTATGGCATCAGGAACCTACCTGTTTTCTTTCATTACTGGAGGTCCTCCTGATGTCCGCATTAACATTGCGTCTAACGCCTCACGTCGCTCTGAGGCCCGAAAATTTGCAACAGGAACCACCAAAATCACGTTGGAGCCACAGCTATGTGCATCGCGTACCACAATCTCGAACCAATCCCCAAAATATCACGCTCGGGATCCACAATTCCAATCGGTAGCCCCCCCCCCCCAAAATTGTCTGAGCATCACAAATTGAAGTCGGGGCTTAACAAATTCGCGTTTAGTATCCCACAGTGTGACACCAAAAGTTGCATCAGTATCTGAAAACATGAAGCCAGAGCCTTCAAAAATAAGGAGGGATTCCAAAAAAATTAATGTCCGGGTCAGGAAAATGGCTCTGGACCCCCGAGCATATCACCACATGCCTTCACAAATCGCGTACGGCTAAAAAAACATACCGTAGCTTGATAAATCGAGCTGGGATATCAAAGCATGGCGCCAGGGGCTCGGAAAATCATGCAGGTATTCGGAATTCTTTTAAAATCGGAAATATCAACAAAAAATCGCATTGAGCCTAGAAGACTTACGTTGGGTTCCCGGAACCACGGGCTTGGGCGCGATACGTTGCGCCGGGACAGCGAAACATCGCACCGAAGCCCAAAAATCGTACTGGGGACCAACAAATGTGCGTCAAAAGCACCAAATAAACACATCGGGACCCTAAGAGCACAACGGGGGGATGTAACCGGCCCTCCAAAGCGCAGTCCCGCAAAAGGCGGCAGTGCTTTAAAACATGCGTTGGAGTCATTAGTGCACATGAAGGTAATTTTTTTTATAAACCGGAAGCTCTCAAGGCACACATGGGCCATGAGACCGCACAAGGGCCTGAACAAGAGACGGGGCCGTAAAAAGCAACATCGTCGCAAAACGAACAGAAAGACCGGGCATTAAGTGAACACATCGGGATCTCCGAAAACGCCCCAACCCACAAAAAAATGGTGTGCAAGATAAACAACGAAACCCGAAAACAAGCAGAGGCTTCAAAAATGTGTTGGGCCCCTAACACAAAATGGATCGAAGCCCTAAGACACATCCGTAAACAAAGGAAGACCAACGGGTCCAAAAAAGAACAGTAAGTCAGGACCTCGGTCCGGTAGCCAATCTTGGAGCATATTTAATTAAAGATATGAGATGCATCAAAGCTCAGCGTGTATCAGCATTTTTAAACGACCAGAAAATCTGTGAAGTAGGAAACTAAGGATCAAGTTTAATTCATCGAATTTTCGCAGCGAACACCCATATGAAGCATTTCGTCACGTCAAATATGGCGCAAGTTTATCATGTGACAGCAATTAGCAAAACATAGGAGGCCTAACAGAAACCGTAGCATCGCACGAAGCATGGCAAATGCGCCAAATGCGCAAGATTGGTGTGCACGTGCACGAACGTTGGCGTCGTGATGACCGGGCGCTATGAACTGGAATGCCTGAAATTTGGAAAATTTACATTTTAGTTATTTGCACCGGTGTAATTTCCGCCGTGTGTGATGATTTATAAAGGGATACCAAATGAAAACCATAGAACATGGTGGGGGAGTCAGGGTTGAAATCCGACGAATCAGAAACGATATTGGTAGATTAGGCTCCTCCACAGGGCAATTCAGTTGGTTACTAATTATTTTATTTAAAAAGGTCCCCTTTGACAAAATAGTGATCGAAATCCGAGGACGTTTTTAATTGGGATAGTTGGGCCCTCTCCAAATCAGTTTGTCCCTACTTGGTGCAAATATAGGTAACCCACTTGTCACCCAATAATTTTTTTCTTCAAAACACGCCCATGGGGGCAAAGTTACGTTAAGAAGGCAAATTCCCCCTCACAAGCATACAAAACAACACCCATGCCCCATATAAAATTTGAGGAAGGTGTTTTAAGTGCATTTTATTCCTACAAACTTGCTTTCTGTGATTACAACCCGCACGGTTAGAGCTTCCAAGTCGCAATGCCTTTTCAACGACAGCATTTACAAAACGGTACAACACAACGAAAATCATAGGACTGACGGTGTGGAATTTGAAGGTTTTGCATTATTTAGGCTTTGCCATTAGTGTATTGTTGCATTGTGATGTATGCATTGTTGCTCATGCTTGTTCTTACCGTGAATGTGTTTGCTGAAGATATATAAGTTTAGCTTGTGTGCTAGGTGCCTTGCAGCTAGCAATAAATGTTATAGAAATAAATGAATCCCTAAGATGGCGATCAGAAAACAAATTCAGCTCACTTTTCGTTGTCACCTCCACGAAACTGCCGTCCTGTGACTGAGAAATGATCCCTTAAGCTTGCTTATGACATCAAGCTGGTGGGAATGACTAACAGTAGTGATGGATCTAGCCATATTCAGTTATACTTGGAGGACATGGGTTGTTCAATGGGATACATGTTTAAGATGTACTTAGCACCAGCCCCGCCAGCTCGCTGCAATCTAGAGGCCAAAGGGAATATTCGTCTGAGCGAGAAAGCATTGAGACATTGGTTTGCTTTGGCATTTAGGTGTTTATTCATGTATTGCTTATTTATACTCTGATATGGCTTAGCTCTCAGTGAAAAATGCGTATTGTTCTTGCGTATTGCGTAAATGATGCACCATTTCAAGAACAAACAAGACATCATAATGAAATAATGTTTCCCATTCTCCTAACCATACTATGAGCCTAAGAAGCAATAGGAGACACTATGGAGACCTTCTAACCTTTCCCCCTGGAAGAATTTCGTGGCGACGCCGCTGGCCTCAACAACACATTTTGAAGTATTTCCAGAGCCTGCAGCACTCAATGCGTCAGTCTATGACTGTGTAACGTAGTTTATATTAAATACTGTTTTGGCCGTCTCATCCATATGACTGTATAAGCCGTATTGTGCAGTCCGTAATGCTGCATCTGTAAGCGAGCCGGCCCGCCGCCCCGAACTGTGACGCGCCTAGCAGCTGTTTTGTGGGCCGGCGCCGCCTCCGGGCCGCCGCCGCATGCGTAGTCAGCGTTCTGATACTGTGGTCCCGTGACGGCTGCCGTCTTCGACGCAGTGCCTGTCGGCATGCTGGCCGTGTCCCCAAAGAATTACCCCAGATGTGCCAGAGCTTTCTGGACGGTCGAGCCATATTTGCTTTTCCCACTGCACAATATATTCGTGCAGTCGTTGAACTATCGAGAGTTTTCGCAACGCGTGGTCCTGCTCATGGGTGTAGCCACGGATTCGAAATAGGGGAGACAAATCAGGGACGCGGTAAGTTTGAAAAGGATGGAGAGGCCGGCCACCACCTCCCCCCACCCCAACTCCCGAAAACAAAATCCTTCGAATTCAGCCACTTTTTCAATGCCATTTTTAGCCACTTCAATTCAATTTCAAGGCATTACAATATTTCAGATTTACAAATATTTGTATATTTCAGATTTAATACAATATATCATTTAAAACAAACATTTTTTTTACAAAGGATATCACAATTAGCAAGATTCGCTACTTAGCACGGCCTATGAACAATTAGCATTATGTTGTATGTGCTGAACCGGATTTCACGATCACCATAGAGCAATGCTGTATGCTAAACGTTGCCCTCTTGTAGCAGAAAAAAACATAAAATATTGGACGATGGTTTTATGGTAGAACATATGGACCTACATCTTTTCCATGTTTTCATATTTTACTGGCACACATTTCGGTGCAACCAGGGTGAAAAAATGTGCGACAACGAGGCTATGTACCCCTCACGTGGAACGTGACGTCCCTCAGGCCACGAAATGGCATCCCTCTGAAAAGGTTCCAGTGTACCCGCTCGATTTTTTTTAGCCGGAGGCGCCCCCATGGAATAAAACGGCTGTGTTTTTTGCAGGAAAGTCCGAGTGCATTCCGCCCCCTCGAATTTTGTATCGAGGGGCCCCTCCAGGTGCTTTCACAATAGCGCCGCTCCAAAAAAAAATGACGCCCCTCCAAACAAGTACCTCATGACAATTCCTGGATCAACCCCTGATTACAACACTGCTCTCTCGCGGTTATGAACTCCGGCTAGGTATAAAATTGTACGCATTCACGTGTGGATTCTCTTGAAAGATTGACAACTTCCGTTAAACCATTAAGAGGAAAGCAGCAATTTGAAAAAGTTCCATATTTTATATGTCCGGAACAGCAATGTTGCAGTGCGAATGAAAAACAAACGTTGAGAGCACTGTCCGATCAGGTTATGACGGATTTCTTGGGGAAGCCCCTAGTCATATGGGACACTAGTGCTTGCTATCAAAACGGCTGTAAGCAAAAATAGCTTTGACCCTCCTATTCCTATTACACTCAAACATTGTACGCACGTCGCACCTCCGGCACCTTTGAAATTATTTCTATATCTCAATATTCTGATACCGTACGGCAAGCCACGTCGAATGACACCAACACAATGCAAATTGAAGCCGTAGGTACGAAACCCGAGGTCTCTGAAAATTATACGAACCTTTGACATTGAGGCATGATCTGACATGTCCCGGGTTTAAATGTTACTCGAGGGTTGCCCAGGGACATTCGCTTGATGGCAAGCATGGGTAGCTTTGGGAGAAAACGAAAAAACGCGGGGCGATCGAAGAAATGAGTTCGACCTTTGACTTTGAAAATTAATGTGATTTCTGAACAATTTGCTAGAGTGCCATTGACATGTCCGGTTTGAAATGTTACTCGAGGTACACCACGGGCTATTGCTTGATGCAATATGTGGGTAGGTTAGGACGAAGAAAAAATACGAGGTGACCAAAGAAATCGGTTTGACC
The DNA here is from genome assembly GCA_034440575.1 of Imbricaverruca yamaguchii. Taxonomy (NCBI): domain Eukaryota; kingdom Metazoa; phylum Arthropoda; class Thecostraca; family Neoverrucidae; genus Imbricaverruca; species Imbricaverruca yamaguchii. The sequence continues at coordinate 174,550 of JAOTOL010001230.1, forward strand.
TTTAGCCTTAGAAATTAGTTATGCTAGGTAACATTATAATACGGCACAAGTTACGTCGAATGACACCCACTTGGTGCAAATTGAACCCATAGCGACGAATCGCGAGGGCTTCCAAAAATCCAAACTAGCCTTTGACCATGAGGTTTGAACTCGACATATCCAGGTTTTAAAATGTTACTCGAGGGTTCACCATGGGCTGTCAATTGACATACATTGTTACGATTGTCCATCCGTTGTCACGAATGACATCCATTTTCTGTAAATTGAGGCCATAGCGACGAAACGCGATGGTATCGAAAAACTTAATGAAACCTTTGACCTTGACATGTCCCGGTTTGAAATGGAGCTAAGCTGGCTTGGGCGAAAACCACCAAAAAAAATGTCAGGGGACTGAAGAAATCAGCTTGAATTTTGGCCCGTCCAGATTATTTTGAAATATCAACTTTCTGATACTGTACAAGTCAACACAAATGACAACATGAATGACATGCATATTCTGCAAATTGAAGCCACAGCGACGCAATGCAAGAACTTAATCAAACATTTGGCCTTGACATATTCCGGTTTGAAATGCTACTTGAGTGTTCACCAAAGGTTGTTGCTTGATACCAAATTTGGATAATTTTGAGAGAAAACGAAAAAAGTGCCGACCGAAGTTTCAGCTTGGCCTTTGTCCTTGACAAATAGTTCGGTTGCTTGGCTTTCTGATACTGTATAGCAAGACACGTCGAATGAAGCTCATTTGACGGAAATTGAAGCGATAGCAACCGAACCTCGCGTTCGGTTGATATCGTTTCAATATCGCCATCCAATAAATTAAGCTAACCTTTGACCTAGAACTTTGACCTTAACATGTATCGACTTGAAATGTTGCAATATGGTTCACCACAGGCCATTACTTGATACCAAATCTGGGCAGGTTTTGGTGAAAACGAAGAAATGGGAGGGGACTGAAGAAACTGGCTTACGTTGAACTTTGGCCGTTAAAGTGGTAATGCGAGTCATATGTAGTTCCTTCCAGCGTGTTCAGTGTTAATTGATTCGAACGATCATAAACCCATCGCTGAATGCCGATGCCAATACAAATAAGCCTCTGGCGAACTCGTCGCTGAATACGAATACGAGTACGTTAACTTGACGGACTTGCTTAAGGCTGCCCATGACTTCCCCCGGTGGTCTTGAAGATACGCAAGAGCACCCAGGGTCGCATTTGTTCAAGATATATAAATATATGAACGGAGGAATGCACCTTAAGGCGTATAAAGCATAGCCATAACTCAGATGTGTTGCCTAGCAGAGCACGATTTTTTAACTCAAGCGAAAACAGAAGATGGTCAAGGTTCATGTTCAAGAATGGCCTGAAAGTAGAAATTTGTAACGTTTGCTGATTTACTATTCGCAGATTTTGTGACGACAGGTAGCCTGTGAAGCTCGTTTATTGGCTGCATCAGCTTTTAGCATTTTTGGTGGTTCTCTTGCGTATATATCTACTCTATAAATGATCAAGTATAATTTTGTGGCGATGATACTTAGGTAGCGAGGCTTTGGGGGACACGGAGAAAATGGGGTGAAAAATCGTCACTTTTCGGAAATTGGGGGACATGTCCCCGCGCCCCAATGGTTACACCCATGATCATGCTACACTTCACGAGCCTGCGAGACGACTATCCTACAACTGTTTGTATTTGTTACCAGGTAAATGTGACCAGCTGAACAACTGGAAGCTGACATGTATATACTGCTCTTTTATCTATGTGAATTAACCTGCTATTGGGCACACTTACCTATCGGTCATGATGTATAATAAACAATGAACAATATGCAGCATATATCAATATTTTTTATCTCTCAAGGACTTGAGTGAGTCTAATACTCGGTTGAATCGCTAACATAAGCATAGATTTTAATGTGGGAGTTCATAGGCTAGTCCTTTTAATGCGTGTTAAATTCATCCGAATTAGCTCACAGCCATGCTGGGCTATCCTAACAAATTACTTCAAGTTCCACTTATTGAGGTCAGTACCCATGCATACAGGCCAGTACATCATCACACTCCCTGGAGACGGTCTGGGTCAGTACACCGTCATGTCATCTTGGTAGGGGTCCAGGCCAGTACACCATCACGTTATTTGAGTGGGGGGGGGGGGGGTTAGGTCAGTAACAGTGCAGTTATCTGGATAGGGGACCAGGTCAGTACCTGTCATGTTCTCTGGATGGAGGTTCAGGACAGTACCTGTCACATTGTTTGGGTGGAGGTCGGGGTCAGCACACCGTCACATTGGTTGGGTAAAGGTTCAGATAAGTACATCGTCACATTGTTTGGGTAGAGCTTCGGATCAGTACACCGTCACGTTGTTTGTGTAGAGGTTTGGGTCAGGACACCGTAACATTGCTTGGGTAGACACCGGTCAGTACACCATCACGTTCTCTGTTAAGGGGTTCGGGTCAGTACACCGACACATTGTCTTGATAGGGGTCCGGGGAAGTGCATCGGCACATTGTTTGGGTAGAGGTTCGGGTCGGTACACCGTCACATTGTTTGGGTAGAGGTCTGGGTTGGTACACCGTCACGTTCCCTGTGAAGGCTTCGGGTCAAATTGTTTGTGTAAGTTCGAGTCAGTACACGGCCACATTGCTTGGGTTAAAAGTCCGAATTAGTACGCCATCATGTTCTCTTATGTGCGGCATCTCCTGCTCAGCCATCACCAAGGTATCTGGATGGAGGTACAGGTAGTATCTGGTACGTTCTCTGAGTATGAGACGAGGTCAGCACTTGTCACGTTCTCTCTCAGCGGTGGCTACTGTCCAGCCACAACAAAGTCCTCGCCAGGGGCGGATACAGACGGCACTGGGGCACGTGCCCTCCCCTCCCCAATAGAAGGATGGCGTCCCTCCAACAGGGAAAAAGCTAGGAATTTTCGGTGAATGCTCGAGTGCATCCCCCTCCCACACATTCAACTTATTTTTTAAAAGAGGAAAATGCACCCGTTTGGTGTGTTCCAGTGCAGCCCGTATCTCAACGAATTTTTAACCGCAAGTGCCCTTCGGGGATATTCACAGCGGCGTGTGCCATCACTTCCCCCCCCCCGTGAAAATACCTAGATCCACGACTTGTTCTAGTGCGACGTGAGCAGTATTTCTTCCCATCAGATAAGATCCATGCCGACGTACCAAACGTAGAGCACATCAGTGACGCCCTCGTCAGTTCCACTCAGACGGTGTGCCTACAGAACTCTCACCTTCCCGACACAGAAGTGATGCATGCACGACTCACCGGCGTGGTCTAGGCAGTATGCGCGCACGTACTCCAGCGCACGCTCGGCGTCAAACTGTGCGTTAATCCTGAACACGTTCTCAGGTGCATCCGGTAGCTGGGCGGGCAGGAACAGGGGCCGTCGATCGACGAAGGGTCGCGGCGGCCGATGCACCGGACGGCGCGGCAGCTGGAACTGCTGGCCGCACGCCAGCAGCAGGTAGTCGTAGGGTACTTCGCCAACGTCCGACACGTGGATGCACTTCCGCTTCCTGTGAAGCATGATGAAAGGAGTCGAACGCTGCTGACATCGCATGGAAGTGATAAAGCAAGTACTGGAAGATGGAACATCTGCGTATCCATCAAACCGCTCTGATTCTTCAGTAGATCACTCGATAGTCTTGACTCTTCCTCTGCTTTCCTACTTAGCCTTCAGTTGACAACCATTTACCGCTCATCAGGCATCCTTCAGTTTCCAACCACTAATCTGCCCACCAGACGGCCTTCAACTGTCAACCATCTAGCCGCCCGCCAGACGGCCTGAAATCGCCATATCTGCATTCACCCTGCATCCACCTACCAGACCTACCTACCAGAACTTTCAGACGCCTTGACAATGATCTCCGTATCCACATCCGCAACAAACCCACATTCTTCCGCTGGCGACATCTCACCTATCGATGGAAGTCATCTGGCCTCGCACCAGGTTCACCCAGGTGGGTAGCCACATGGTCGCCAGCCGGTCCTTCTGGAAGTTCTCCGTGGAGGTGCGCATGTCGGCCGCCAGGGTGGCGCTGGTGAAGTTTCCTCGGAAGCCGTGCGGCTCGACCAGCGTCACGTTCACAAAGAGCAGCTCACGCGAGAAGACGAGTCGCTCGAGGACGGCGGTGCCAGTGTCTCCGCCGCCCACCACCACGACACGGATGGTGACACGCCTTCTGTGGCGCAGCACGGTTGCGCGTGTCACCAGCTGCAGAGCCACCCAGTCGCGCACCTGCAGTATGGCCGGCTTGGGGATGTTGGCGCCCAGCTGCGCCAGCGGATACTGGATCTGGCGCCGCCACGTGACCGGCCAGAGCCGCTGCAACGCCGCTGTCAGCGTGTGTTGGTCGGCGTCGTCCGCGCCGTCCGGCACTACCGCGTACAGCAGCACCGAGAATGTCGTCAGCCGCATCACCTCGGCCAACACTACCGGCATGAACCGCTGGAAGATCGGGTTCAGTGCCAGGTGGTACAAGTGGCCGTAGCCGTCACGCGGCGAGTGCAACTCATACGTCACGTACTCCTCCAGCTCGAAGTGCGAGCGCGCGTACTGAACGTCGGCTTCGGGCCGCACCACCACCAAGCCGACCACCTGGCCGCGGCAGCGCACCACGAAAACCGAATTATCTGCGGAATTGTCCATGAACAGCTCGCGCACTGCCAGCATCACATTCTCAGCACCCTCCATGTGCTTGACCAGAGCGCGAACGTCCCCCAGCTCGCGACTCTCCGCGCTAGCCACCTCCAGCTCCGTCACGAGCGACGCACGGTGGAACACGAATAGCTGGCCGGGGAATGTCGACCGACTGCGGTGCGGCACGCGCGTGAACAGCTCCGTCAGAGGCGATTCCGGCTCGTCGGCCGGCACCGTCAGCAGCAGATAGTCCAGCTGCGGCAGGCGCGCTAGCACGGCCGGCAGCAGGTCCAGCGTGCGGCACGCGTGCTCGTCACTCACGCAGAACAGGTTGACGGCGGCAGCGTTGGCGGCTCCCTGGTAGTGTGGCACGGCACGCAGCTGAGGTGGAGGACCTGTCGCTGGCTCAGAGCAGAGGCCGCTTACAGTCGAGCTCACCTGTCGGCCAAGCACCTCAGCAGTCGACAATGGACGCAAGGCCACGGGAATGTCCCGCAGCCAATGGTGGTCGGGAGGTGACGAGGATGTTCCACAGCCAGTAATGAACGGACAGTGGTGAAAATATTCCGCAGCTAGTAGTGGCCGGGAGGTGACGAGAATGTCCCATATCCGGTAGTGAGATGACAGTGGTGGGGAAGTTCCGCAACCGGTTGTGGTCGGGTGGCGACAAGAATGTCCCGCAGCTAGTTGTGGTCGGATGGTGACGAGAATGTCCCGCAGCCAGTTTTGGTCAGGAGGTGACGAGAATGTCCGCGCAGCCGGTTTTGGTTGGGTGGTGACGAGAATGTCCCGCAGCCAGTTGTGGTCAGGTGGTGACGAGAATGTCCCGCAGCCAGCAATGAGCGTTAGTTAGTTATTAGGGCTTTAGGGCGCATCGAATACATTGGTCATGCAGCGCCCAGCCAGCAATGAGCGGATAGCGGTTGGGGTGTCCCGCAACCAGTATTGGTCTGGAGGTGACGAGTGTCCCGCAGCCAGTAGTTGGGTTTAAGTGTACATCGACTACCGTATTGGATTGAATTGGAGTTTAGGGGCGCGTCGACATCTGCATCGACTACGGTAGTCACGCAGCGCAGCTAGTAGTGGCCGGAAGGTGACGAGAATGTTCCGTATCCGGTAATCAGTGGACGGTGGTGGGGATGTCCCGCAGCTAGTAGTGAGCGGGCAATGGCGAGAACGTCCCACAGGCAGTAGTGAGCGGGTAGTGGAGGGGATGTTCCGCAGCTAGTAGTGGTCGGGAGGTGACGAGAATGTCAGACAGTAATGCATGGACGGTGGTTGGGATGTCCCGCGGGTGGTGGGAATGCTGCGCAATCGCTACCGGGCGGGAGGTGGTGGTGATGTCCTGCAATTGGTAGGGATGTCCCGCGGCCAGTATGTGGGCGGGAGGTGACAGCAACGCCCAGCTATCGGCAGTGGGTGGGAGGTGGTGGAAAGGTTCCGCAGTCAGTAGTGGCTGACGAAAAATGGCATCTGTTCATATATCACTGGCAGCGACAATTCGTCCAGGTGAAGGAACCAAAGAAAATATTCTTGCCATCGCAGGACATGCACATGTGCCGAGCGTTTGACATTCTGGGCAATACGTTTTCACCACCAGCCGGCATATCTTGGAAATTGCCCGGAGGTAAGGAGTCAGCAATACAAACTTGACGAGATATTTTGGATTTTCTTTTTTCGGCCCAAAGAAAACGCAAATGTTCGCTGTTAAACGGGGGACGAGATCCCATGCGTCGACGAAGGTCCAACACTGCCCGACTGGCTACTGACCTGACGCGTCACGCGACCGCTGGCCGACACCGGGAAGCCCCAGATCATCTCCAGCACCGGCCGGCTGCCGTCAGGTACCGTATCGTCCGGAATCGGCTCCTCTTCCTCCACCACCTCACCAAAGTTTTCCTCAAGTACCGCTGGGCCCCACAGCTGCTCCAGCAGGGGAGGCTCACGCGGCTCGATCTCAGCCGATGCCGTTATCACCACCTGGTTGCTTGTCTCCACCTCAGTGCCGTCGGAAGAACCAACGACCGCCGAGTTTTTGTCACGCATCGCACCGGAGGTGTTCGACGTGTGGAAAGACTCGACTTTAGCGTCAGGCAGTGCAGTATTTGACTTGGGGCCAGCTCCGGGTCCTCTGGCATTTCTGTCAGATTTGGGATCGTTCGGCTTGTTACTTTCACTGAGTACGTCCGGCGTATTGTTCGATTTCGACGCGGCGCTTTCCGGTATTTTGCTGCCTGTTTCGGACATATTCGCTTTTTCATCAGGCTTGGACAATTCCGACTTGCTTCCCGATGTTGGTGCTGCGCTGTCACTTGTTTTGGAAACATTATTTTTGCTACTATCCTTGGACACACCCGTCTCTCCGTCTCCTTTAGAGGAAATCGTTTCATTGCTTGCGCTGAATCCGCTGCCTTTGGCATCTGCTTTATCCGCCACTGATGTGGCCTTCGTGGCGTCCTCTTGAAATGATACGCTTACCTTTTCGGCATTTTTCGGTTCTCCCGTGTCCCCGGCTCGGGAATCCGCGCCAGAGCATTCCACACTCCCCACTTTGGATGTCGCAGTCTCAGGCTCAACTATATGGGCCTCCTCCATCTCCTCGACGGCCTCGGCGACGGTACGCTGCGAGGAGGGACAGATGCCGAACACCTGCCGAGTCAGCCGACTAGCCACTCCGGTTACGTCTTCCTTGCATGGCTTCCGTAGGCCGTGGAAAGGTGCCAGTTCAAAATTATCGTTGAGCAGATCGAAGTCCACCTGTGTGGTGACACTCATGATACCGACAGCCTGCTTGTTGACCTCGAGCACGATCGAAAGCGACGAGTTGCGCTTGTCCGCGATCACTTCGGCCAGGAAATAGTCGCCGTAGCGCTCCTTCAGCGCACTCTCGTCACGAGAGAACATAGGCCGCAGGTCATCGTGGTCCTCGAGGCGCGCCAGGCGTGTGGAGAGGCGCGGCAAGACGCTACTGCGCTCCACCTCCATGACGAGTTTCGAGTCGAAGGAGTCGGATATAAATCGGAAGCCCACGTCCACCAGGAACCTCAGTTTATCTTCTTTGCAGTGCGTGGCGTGGAACACTCGCTCGAGGTCGGGCAGCGTTGAAAAGAGCCAGGTGAGCAGGGCGCGCAGCACTGGCCCGACGGTTGTCTGGCTGCACACTAGTTGTGTCTGGAATAAACACGTGACCGGACTGAGCTGACAGGAACTAAGCAGCGGTGCGGCGTTCAGTAACCACTGCTGCCAGCTGGCGCGAGGCGTCAGCGTCTCGTCCGGGTGATTGTTGAATACAGCGTAGCCCTGCAAGTCGCCGTCGGCATCCTCAGCCACCAGACAAAGCATAGCGTGCTCCAACTGCTCGGTTACTTTGTTGAAGCCATACACCTCCTGCACCCACTTTTCTTCCCACTCCAGGGTGGTGATGCGTTCGAGGTCGCCGCGCCAAGCACGGCGCACATCCAGCTGCGGCGTCGGCGAATGGCGCGAGGCTGACGCCAGCGCCAGGTGGCGCTTCATGCCCGCACTCACTGCCGGGCACATACTGACCGAGGCGGAATCACACGCCAACTCCCGATTTCCTCGAGATGGGAGAATCGCTACGCGTCCCTACAATACAAATCCATAGAATCCCCTAAATCAACAACCACATTGCAGTCGGTGGTTGTTTAGTAAGCTTAACCACTCTGCAGTCGCTTGTAGCTTCGTGGGGTTACTGCACATTTTTATATAAAATGTCATGATCTCACTGGCATTGATAAAGAGGATTCATTTGTTTTCTAATCGTAGTTTCTAAGTACAAAAAATGAACAGGCTCGTGACCGAGTCACAGAGTGGAACGCCCACCAAGCATATTTATTTGCATTGCGACCCCACCTCCCAGAATAACCCAGTGCAAAAATGGCGATGTGCAAAGATTACTATTTGGGGGAGGGGAGCAGCCGCTTTTGAATTGCCCTTAAAAGACAAATATGAAAAAAAACGAGATGAATGAGGAAAACGTGTTGCATAATTTTGGAAGACAACATTACCACACTGAAAACCAAACCATCTAAATTTACGTCGGGTCCATCTCTTCTATCTCCTGGCCAGAAACAGCTTTCTCATCGAGTCTTCGAAGCCATGAATTGAATGACGGATAGTGTGCTATTGTGCAGTGTGCTACACTGCACAGCTGTAACTTGTTTCAATCAGCAAATCATACTACTGGTGGGGACAGTGTACTTCCTCTTCTTCCTGGATCCAACTGTGAGAATAGCCACGTGTAAGCAAATAATCTTATATTCGACAAGCAATTGGAGAAATCAACGCAAATCGAGAACATTCGCCGCTAACACGACGTTCAAGGAGGTACGGATAGCATAAAAAGCACACAAGCACAGCTACAAGATACCATTACATTATTATACAAACCGCTAGGATACCTTCCGGATACCAGCACGGGACTTCGAAGTAAGTATTGACAACGATTACAGTATTAGCTTCCAATGGCGCTAATCAAATTAGTTTATGCGTGACCTTTACAGACATCCATCGCAAATCGGAATTCAACAGCACCATCATAAATAGGACGACGCAAATCAACAAATCACCGAGACAATTCAACAAACTATACTCGGGAAGAACTCGAAGAACCGGCGACTGGGTTTTCCAGGCATCTCACAAACATTTTTTTAGGTATATCTGGGAAGCCTTTCGACACCTAGGCCAGCCTATGTCACGAGGTCACAGCCTACACCATATCTAACATGCCTCGATTACAGAAGCACTGCGTCCAAGCATTCCTGCGCACAGTGCAACGGCACAAGAATGCAGCGGGCACTGGCGCTCAGCCGGCGAACACGCACGAATAACTTGCTGCCGGTGATCCGCTGCCAGCTGAAGCCAGCACTCGGCTCGCACCTGGGATGGTTGGGCCACGTGGCCCTACTCCACACCAGTCACGCCAGCCACGGGCAAACACAGCAGGTAAGCTAGTCACATACACGGCAGCGACGGCAGCGCTTCCACGGCCAGTCTGAAGCCAGATCGACAATGTCATCTTGTCAGCTGTTCAAGCTATATCGTGAACGTTTACTTAGCTACTTGGGCTCAGGGGCTCATCAGCTAAATTGGTTAGGCCGCTAGCGCACGCAGCGACCACTCAATCGGCCGCCCAATTCCACTGCAATGGCTAACTCAAATAAAACATATTTACACAAAGAATACATACATGCATACATACATACATACATACATACACACACACGCGCACACGCGCGCGCGCGCACACACACACACACACACACGCACACGCACACGCACTCGCACACGCACTCGCACTCGCACTCGCACTCGCACTCGCACTCGCACTCGCACACGCCTCGCACACGCACACGCACACGCACACGCACGCACGCACGCACGCACGCACGCACGCACGCACGCACGCAATGACGCAAGCACACAATGACGCACGCACACACATGGGTTGCGCATCAAGTTGTTAGTTGTGGCCTGACGTGCTTGGCTCTTGACATGCTAAATTATGCTCTGCATGTCCGCTTTTTGCTTATTCTACCAGTGATCATGGCAAAGCGTCAATTAGCGGTTAGGGGTCTAGGTCCTGAGAAAGATGTCAGAGTCCAATTCGTCGGCTAATCATGTTCCATCCAAGGAGTGTTTGGAGTGTAAGGTTGATCGATTATTTGGGCTTAAGGGCATGCCGACTGCGAGATCATTTAGTGCCCATGGAGTGTGAAGTGTGAAGTGAAGTGAGGAGGTGTGAAAAGGGACTGGCTACTGCATATCAAGGCACACCCCGGTTTCCGTGCCACCCTAAAACTAGTTAAAAGTCGGTTCGTGTGGCTCAGCATGCACAAAGACATCCGAACATGGACGCAAGCCTGTATACGCTGAGAGCGTTGCAAGGTGCACCAGGACACTGAGGCTTCGGTAGCCGCATTCAGGACACCCGACGAACGGTTCAGCGCCGTTCACGTGGACCTGGTGGGACCGCTACCGCCGTCGGATGGATGCACGCATCCACTCACCTGGGTGGACCGTTTCACCCGCGGGGTGGAAGCGATACCTCTGTGCGACACCCACATACCCGCTGTTGCCCGCGCCTTCGTCAGCACGTGGATCGCTCGGTTTTCCGTGCCCAGCACATCACGACCGACCGTGATCAATTTGAGTCTGCTCTGAAGGCCGAGCTGTCGCGCCTACTGGGCTGTGCGCACCACCGCACAACCAGTTACCACCCACAAGGGAATGTTCTGGTGGAACGGACCGCGCTCCGTGTCTGACTGCTCCCTCTGGCGTAGACTCGCAACTCCGCACCAATCCGGGATCAGTGTCTGACTGCTCCCTCTGGCGTAGACTCGCAACTCCGTACCAATCCGGGATCAGTGTCTGGCTGCTCCCTCTGGCGTAGACTCCAACTCCAGTTCCGCACCAGTCCGCGATCCGTGTCTGAGTGTTGCTCCCTCTGGCGTAGACTCGCAACTCCGTACCAATCCGGGATCAGTGTCTGGCTGCTCCCTCGGGCGTAGGCTCAGTTCCGCACCAGTCCGCGATCCGTGTCTGACTGCTCCCTCGGGCGTAGGCTCAGTTCCGCACCAATCCGGGATCAGTGTCTGACTGCTCCCTCGGGCGTAGGCTCAGTTCCGCACCAGTCCGCGATCAGTGTCTGACTGCTCCCTCGGGCGTAGGCTCAGTTCCGCACCAGTCCGCGATCCGTGTCTGACTGCTCCCTCGGGCGTAGGCTCAGTTCCGCACCAATCCGGGATCAGTGTCTGACTGCTCCCTCGGGCGTAGACTCGCAACTCCGTCCTGACCCGAGCTCTTTTATGCGTCCACGGCGTCCAGTAAGCGGCCCTCCTCGGACGAGAGGCCACCAGCCTGCGGCCGGCGGCGCCACAGCGCGATGAAGAAGCCGGCCACCACAGACTGTGGGACAGATACAGCATGAGTGTGGCCCAGCGGTCACGGCATGAGACAGCGGCTCAGTGGTCACTGCATGAAACAGCGGCCAAGCGGTCACGGCATGAGATAGCGGGACAGCGGTCACGGCATGAGACAGCGGCTCAGCGGCCACGGCGTGAGACAGCGCCTCAGCGGCCACGGCGTGAGACAGCGGCTCAGCGGCCACGACGTGAGATAGCGGCTCAGCGGCCACGGCGTGAGACAGCGGCTCAGCGGTCAGTGCATGAGACAACGGCCGTTTGATCAGGACATGAGATAGTGGCCGTTTGATCAGGACATGAAACAGCAGCCCAGCGGTCAGGGCATGAGACAACGGCCGTGTAATAAGGGCATGAGACAGCGGCCCAGCGGTCAGGGCATGAGACAGTGACCGTGTGGTAAGGGCATGAGACAGTGACCGTGACCACTCATGCCACTGGTCGAGGCATGAGTTAAACTGGTCGAGACACGAGTGAAACAGTGACAGAGTGGTCATGGCATGATACAATGGCAGATTGTTCGGGGCATGAGTGAGACTGGTCGAAGAATGAGTGAGACAGTCGTCGAGGGGTCAGGGCTTGAGGCAGTGGCGGAGTGGTCAGGGCATGAGAAATTGGCAGAGTGATCAGGGCATGAGATAGTGGTAGACTGGCCGGGGCATGAGTGAGACTGGTCGAGGAATGAGTGAGACAGTGGTCGAGTAGCCAGGGCATGAGACAGTAGCAGAGTGTTCAGGGCATGAGAGTTTCAGTGGTCAGGGCATGAGACAGTGGTCGGGTGGTCAGGGCATGAGACAATGGCCGGGCGGTCAGGGTATGGTGCAGCGGCCGTTGGTCAGGGCATGAGTTAGTGACAGATTGGCCATTGCATAAAACTGTGATTCATCGTGTAAGATGGGACAGAGGTGGTAAAAATATACCCGCGACAATCGAATGGGACATTAGGTGCTGCATGGGAAATGACAACGATGACAGGTTCAACCAAAGGAGAGAAGTACAGTGAGGATGAATTCGAGCATAGCGGGAGTAAAATACCTGTCCCAAGGCTTTCAACTTGTACTCACCCCTGACGAAGATACCATCTTCAGGTTGCAGAAGTAACCATCAAACAGTTGCCCACGACGAAACAAAAATCTAACGAAAACTGGTCAATCTAGCACATTCGTCGGCGAATCACCCCTCCCTCTACCTCCAAAGTCTCACCAGCAGAAAGAGCCAGGTAGCCCAGTAGAAAGCGGCACCGAAGATCCATGCCTTGTAGGAGAAGCGCAGCAGCAGCAGCGCCATCCTGCTGAGGACGCACTGACCAGCCGGTGCCTTGGTGGAGCAGGGCAGCACCTGTCGGACCGCACACCATGTCACACGTGTGCCGGCCGGTACCTTGGTGGAGCAGGGCAGCACCTGTCGGACCGTACGCCATGTCACACGTGTGCCGGCCGGCAGTGTAGTGGTGACCGCCTCTACAGCCGGACACCCCCAGCTTCCGGCAGTGGTGTAGTGGTGACTGCCTCTACAGCCGGACACCCCCAGCTGCCGGCAGTGGTGTAGTGGTGACCGCCTCTACAGCCGGACACCCCAAGCTGCCGGCAGTGGTGTAGTGGTGATCACCTCTACAGCCGGACACCCCCAGCTTCCGGCAGTGTAGGAGTGACCGCCTCTACAGCCGGACACGCCAAGCTGCCGGCAGCATTGTGGTGATCACCTCTACACCTCTACAGCTGGACACGCCCAGCTGCCGGCAGTGTAGTAGTGACCGCCTCTACAGCCGGACACGCCCAGCTGCCGGCAGCGTAGTGGTGATCACCTCTACACCTCTACAGCTGGACACGCCCAGCTGCCGGCAGTGTAGTGGTGACCGCCTCTACAGTCGGACACGCGATCCCAGTCCAAACGACGTTAGAGATGACCGGCATTTAGTGATCACCACAGTCACGAATGTCGTGAGAGACCAAAGTTTGCTGTTGTATGTCAACAGTACCCTCTAAACCGCGTCGGAGCTGAACAACCTTCAGTGTGAGCGTAGTATCCGACAGGTCGGTATCGATAGTCTCATACCACTGGTATGAGACATCGACTGGTCACACAGGTCGGTATCGACTGGTCTCATACCACTGGTAGCAGTCGCCCAGAATACTACCGAATCCGGAGTGCCTGAGTGGATTTTCAGTGCCAGACACAACAATGGAAGAACAGTCACTGAGCCACCATGTGTCCGTGTTCACCACATGCCTGGGTGTTTCACGCACTGCATGCACCAGGTATCTTTGCACTGACTGTGTCATCGCCTATGCGCGGACCCCAGTGCGCCATGCACACGACGTACCTGTGTGATTACAGTGCCATTGACGCCTTGTGTGGAGTTGCTGTAGTGCTGATCGCCGTACATGGTGTAGTGTGGCGCAATCGAGAGCAGCATTACGTTGAATGCCAGCAGCACGTACACCAGGGTCAGTACTAGAAGAACCAGGCCGTGCGGCCGTGTCCCACTTGGCTGTACACTGTAGAGCTGATGGAGCGTGGCAAGTGTCAGGGCACATTGTAGAGCTGATGGAGCGTGACGAATGTCAGGGCGGGCACATTGTATAGTTGATGGAGCGTCGCAAGTGTCAGGGCACATTGTAGAGCTGATGGAGCGTGGCGAGTGTCAGGGCACATTGTAGAGCTGATGGAGCGTGGCGAGTGTCAGGGCACACTGTAGAGCTGATGGAGCGTGGCGTATGTCAGGGCGGGCACATTGTAGAGCTGATGGAGCGTGGCGAGTGTCAGGGCACATTGTAGAGCTGATGGAGCGTGGCGTATGTCAGGGCGGGCACATTGTAGAGCTGATGGAGCGTGGCGAGTGTCAGGGCACACTGTAGAGCTGATGGAGCGTGGCTAATGTCAGGGCGGGCACACTGTAGAGCTGATGGAGCGTGGCTAATGTCAGGGCGGGCACACTGTAGAGCTGATGGAGCGTGGCTAATGTCAGGGCGGGCACACTGTAGAGCTGATGGAGCGTGGCAAGTGATAGGGCTCACTGTAGAGCTGATGAAACATTGGGCTGTCCGGGCACACTGTAGAGCTGATGGAGCGTGGCGAATGTCAGGGCGGGCACACTGTAGAGCTGATGGAGCGTGGCAAGTGATAGGGCTCACTGTAGAGCTGATGAAACATTGGGCTGTCCGGGCTTAGATGAAACATTGGGCTGCCGGGCACACTGTAGAGCTGTGGGCAGCATAGGGAGTGTGAGGGCACACTGTAGAGCTGATGAAACATTGGGCTGTCCGGGCACACTGTAGAGTTTGGGCAGCATAGGGAGTGTGATGGCACACTGTAGAGTTGAGGAAACATGGTGTCCGGGCACACTGTAGAGTTTGGGCAGCATAGGGAGTGTGAGGGCACACTGTAGAGTTGATGAAACATTGGGCTGTCCGGGCACACTGTAGAGTTTGGGCAGCATAGGGAGTGTGAGGGCACACTGTAGAGCTGATGAAACATTGGGCTGTCCGGGCACACTGTAGAGCTGATGAAACATTGGGCTGTCCGGGCACACTGTAGAGTTTGGGCAGCATAGGGAGTGTGAGGGCACACTGTAGAGTTGAGGAAACATGGTGTTCGGGCACATTGTGGAACCCGCGACAACACGGGGTGTTGGGACACACTGTAGACTTGGGGAAATATGATAAATGTAGAACATACTGAAGAGCTTGGACAGCGTGAGGTGTTGTGGCACCCTGCAGCATTGTGGCAACATATGGCGTCCCAACACACTATAGGGCTAGGGAAATATGGCAATGCCAGGACACACTATGGAGTCAGTGCAAGATTGGGAAAGCTGGGACGCATTGCGCAGGTGGGGCAACGTGAGGAGTGTTAAGGAACATTGCATAACTGGAGCGACATGGAGGGTATCGGACAACATCGTGGAGTCGAAGTGGCGTGAAGGGTGTTACAACACACTATAGAACTGATGCGACATGAAGGGTGTGGAGACACGCTGAAGAGCTGAGTTATCATGGAGTGTGTTAGGATCCGTGACTGTAGAGCTGGGACGACATGGAGGATGTTAGAACATACTGTAGAGTTGGGGCGGTATCGATGGTGTTAGGACACACTGTAGAGCTGGGGCGGCATGGAGGGTGCTGGACATACTGTAGAGCCAGGGGGATGTGGAGGGTGTTATGACATACTGTAGAGTTGGGGCGGTCGGGAGGGTGTCAGGAAACACTGCAGAGCTGGGCTGGCATGGAGGGTGTCACGAGACACTGTACAGCTGGGTGAAGCGAGGAAAACATATACACACAGAGTGCAACGCCAATGCAGGACGCCACATCAAATTAATTTGTTGCTAGAGTTAACAAAACCGCTAAGTAACTAAGCTGAGAAAAGGCGATTATACTACCACTGAAGAGCAACGACACTACGGTATCGATAAATCACCGAGAAAGTGAGCACCTGTCACATACAGAACGCATTCTCGGTAATACCAATCGGTGGGTGGATCGTGGAGCACCCAGGCAAGACGACAGTGTGTCCTCCGCTATATATCTTTCGTAGTGTCATGAAGCGCCTACAAGCTCTTCCTAATACCACACGGCATCAAATCCAACGCCTCCATACTATTTCAATTCAGCTGGTCGTCTTCAAAGCAATGGGCACACCATCGCTTTCATGGTGTCCCATCCTCCTATCACATCGCAGCGTCAGGCGCTCCGTGAAGATCCCGGTCGGGCCTGGATTCGATCCGATCTTACCTTGATGGCGAACACCCTGACGCCGATGTCCTGGATGCAGGTGACGGTGGCGCCGAACAATGTCCCGATCAACAGCAGGTAGAGGATGTAGTCGAGCGGGTAGAGGCGGTCTGTCTGCGCCAGCAGCCAGTCCATCGGGTTGGGCAGCATGCGCTCTGGCAGGATGTAGCCCGACTTCATGCCCAGCGAATGCAGCGCCTTGTCGATGCTGGTCGAGGGCGACCATTGTGAGGTGGGCGATGGAGATAGCCATATGCCATGGGGAATTGTGTGACGCCTGGGCGGATTATCGAGACAGGAGGGCTGGGGTAGTGACTAAGCAGCTGGTATTTTCGATGGTGACGTATCGTGAATCGGAGATGAGGATTTGTGGACGCAAGAGCAGGATAAGTGAGTGCGCATGTGTGCATGCAGGTGTACATGCATGTGCCCATGTGTATGTGTTGTTTGTATTGGAATTCTGGATTTGTATTTAAAAAATAATAATTTTCGGTTTAGCAAATTTCATGAGAACGGCATTCATTTTGTCACCAGAACCTGGTTGGTTAATTATTGGTTTTACGACACATCAACCGCTTAAGCTTGCTTATGACATCAACCCAGTGTGAAAAATTTGGTTTTTTTTTGGGGTGGGATATGAAAAAAAAAAAAAATATGAAAAAAAAAAATATAATAAAAAAAATAAAATTACATTTTTTTTTTTTTTTTAAATTAAATAAAAAAAAATAATTTTTTTTTTTTTTTTAAAAAAATATAAAAAAAAAAAAATTTTTTTTTAGGGAAAAAAAAAAAAAAAAAAAAAAAATATATTTAATTTTTAAAAAAAAAAAAAAAAAAAAAATTTAAATAAAAATATTTAAAATAACCCCACCAATAAAAAAAAAAAAAAAAAAAAAAAAAAAAAAAAAAAAAAAAAAAAAAAAAAAAAAAAAAAAAAAAAAAAAAAAAAAAAAAAAAAAAATATTTTTTTTGTTGTTTGTGGTTTGAGTTTTTTAAAAATTAAAAAAAAAAAAAAAATTTAAATAACACCAACCTGGTGGGAATGCCTGACAGCAGTGATGAATATAGCTATATTTAGTTAGACTTGGTGGACATTTGGGTTACTGAGTGGGAGATATGCTTAACCCGCGCCGTCTCTCCTGTCAGATCCTCACACCCGTCTCGGGGAGGGGATAGTAGTTGGTTGGTTATTTGGGCTTAGGGGCGCATCGACTGCTTCGGTCATACAGCGCCCATGGGGTGGGGGGGGGATAGTAACCGCCCTCAACAATATAAACTAAGCGTCACACGAAAACGAAAGTGGTGTCATCGGAAAGTGCTCCACGAGTATGGTCCGGATCGACCCCAAAACAATTTTCCCCAAAAGTGACGTCACCAGGGGGCTAGATTTTCACGACTTTTCACGACTTCCGGTATGTTTTTGGCTCTGGGGAGTTCATTTTGGGAGATATATGAAAAAACAAAACGTATTTGGAATGAGAAAAACACAGGGAAATCGACCAGGGTCATACAATTTGTTTGGCCCCCAAAAATAAAAATGTGATTTTTTGAAGTTTCAAAAAGTTTAATGTAAGTTTTCTTTAATTTTACTTTTCCAGTGGGTAGAGCAGACCGAGAAACGTTGTTGGAAGTCAACTTGCCCTAATAAAAATGCTTACTTTAGCCAGAATATTATATTTGAACTGCAATTGGCAAATATACAAATTTTATATGTAGTCAGAAACGAAAATATACAAATTCCACTCGTACGTTTTGTTGCATCCCTAGAGATAAGCAAAGGCTGAAAGTTTCATTAAAACATCTGTATCCGTTAAAGCGTGACGACTGATTGCACTTTTTTGGAGGTGACCTCACTTGACCTTGACTAACTCGTTGACCCAAGATGACCTGACTTCAAAATTTTGAAACAGCATGCCAAATTGATGTGGGAAAAGGTATGTCAAATTTGGGTGCGCTGCCGCGCGCTGTTCTTCCGCTATCCGCAAAAAAACTGAGGGGGGCGGTTGAAGACCTCCAGAGACGGCATGGGCTAAGATATGCTCAGCACCAGCTCCTCCAGCTTGCTGGAATCCAGAAGCCAGCGGGAAGATTCATCTGGTCGAGAAACCATTAAAACTTTGGTTTGTTTTGGCACGTAGGTATTTATTCACATTTACTTATTTATACTCTGGTATGGCTCAGTTCTCAGGGAAAATGAGATAATTCTTGCGATTGTGTTTTGAGTAAATGATGCACCATGCAAAAACAAACAAGACATCAATATCAAATCATTTTCCCTATTCTGAAACCAATAGGATGCACTAACACAGTGGAGGCCACCTGTTAACATTGCCCCCCCCCCCCCACACCACCACCACCCCTGGAAGTATTTCTTCGTGGCGATGCCACTGCTTCTTGTAAACGAACGAATTTACGGATTACCCCATCTAGTTTGACATGTTTGACATTGTGACCTGATCCGACACATTTTGTTCGACATGGGTAATAGATTACTGAATTGATATTCGGGCATTGTTCCTTACCTTTCTAAAGTTATTTAAGGTTGTTGGCCTAAGATTAGCTCGGATGGCATTCGTTAGTTTATCAGAACACATAGGGTCATTTTAAATCCCCACACTGGAGAGGGCTAAGAATGACACGGCGAACAAAAAACAAACATGTGTCATGCTTATCCGCTTAGTGCTTCTCCGCAACTATGCAATGTGCTATTAATGGAAGCAAATACAGGGGAGGACACATCTGTTTCGATTGTGCTATCATGCGTCGATAAGTTTTAGCCATCCCATTGTCTAACATTAGCATGCAATTTCTCAACAAGGATAAATTGAAGATGATTTGCCGGGGAGGACAATAGTGCATGGTAAGAATGTTGATTGATTGAGTATTTGGGCTTAAGAGCGCGCCGATTACGAGGTCATTTAGCGCCCATACATGGTAAGAATGAATAATAAGCATGTGGGAGTAGCAGGATCATGCCCTTCCCTACTTCTTGCCGGTATTAACCATTCACCACTTTAACTGAAGCAATGAATTATTACACATTACACGAAAATGACTCATATGAAAAGAAGCTTGAATCTATTTCCATTTCTTGACCGTTCCTACACGACTAGGATACGACGACTACGATATTGAATGACTAAGATATTTAATCTATTTCGCCTATGGGCACACCAATACCAGAATTAAAAGGGAACATGAAATGATCATGACGACACAGGCGCGACTTGATAGGAGGGTCGGAGCATCAAATTACGGTACCACATCCAGCCACGTGGACGTCTGCTAAGCCACATCGAGCGCCCAAAGTGACCACCTGATGCCTGAAAGCGACGACTGCCAGACGACTTACTTGCTCAGTAGCAGCGAAGTGAAAACCAGGGCTCCGATGCCGGTCACAGTCACTCCCAGACACAACTGGAAAGGTCGCAGGAAGCTGCTGCATCTGCCGCCCGACAAACAATTGCATGGATTTTCGATTGTCACCCACCACAGGTGGGCATCTCTAAACACGTCGCTAGGCCGAGGCTGGCAGTGAACCCGTTAATGTTGTGCCACGTAGAACACTCGCCATTCACTGCCAACTCCTGGATAGTAGCCAGTCAGTGAAGTTTTCCCCGGATCAGACTCAAATAAAGGATCTCCCACATCAGAAGCAGACATCCACCGCGCCACCGCAATGGCGCGCTGGACAGTCAAAATTGTCGGAATCCATATATATGGATCCAGACACTCGGACATGTGCATCCAGACGCCCAGGCATGTGCCTGCGACAGTGTGCGATATCATACAGTGGGTGGGAAGGATGGAAGGGATATTATGTTACCTGTTCATCCAGGCACCGACGGCTTCACTAAGCTGCTGCTCCCGCCGAGCCAGCATCGCCTCTTCCCTTTCCAACTGTGCCAGACGGTCTGCCTGCCACGACGGGAACGTCGAGTAATTGGCCTGTCGACACACAGTGGCTGTGGTGTAACCGACAACAAACCGTGCCTGTGGTAACGGCCCGGACAGACGGCCACAGCGGCCTGTCGACACACAGTGGCTGTGGTGTAACCGACAACAAACCGTGCCTGTGGTAACGGCCCGGACAGACGGCCACAGCTGGCCTGTCGACACACAGTGGCTGTGGTGTAACCGACAACAAACCGTGCCTGTGGTAACGGCTCGGACAGACGGCCACAGCCGGCCTGTCGACACACAGTGGCTGTGGTGTAACCGACAACAAACCGTGCCTGTGATAACGGCCGGACAGACGGCCACAGCCGGCCTGTCGACACACAGTGGCTGTGGTGTAACCGACAACAAACCGTGCCTGTGGTAACGGCCCGGACAGACGGCCACAGCCGGCCTGTCGAACACAGTGGCTGTGGTGTAACCGACAACAAACCGTGCCTGTGGTAACGGCCCGGACAGACGGCCACAGCTGGCCTGTCGACACACAGTGGCTGTAGTGTAACCGACAACAAACCGTGCCTGTGGTAACGGCCCGGACAGACGGCCACAGCTGGCCTGTCGACACGCAGTGGCTGTGGTGTAACCGACAACAAACCGTGCCTGTGGTAACGGCCCGGACAGACGGCCACAGTCGGCCTGTCGACACACAGTGGCTGTGGTGTAACCGACAACAAACCGTGCCTGTGGTAACGGCTCGGACAGACGGCCACAGCCGGCCTGTCGACACACAGTGGCTGTGGTGTAACCGACAACAAACCGTGCCTGTGGTAACGGCCCGGACAGACGGCCACAGCTGGCCTGTCGACACACAGTGGCTGTGGTGTAACCGACAACAAACCGTGCCTGTGGTAACGGCTCGGACAGACGGCCACAGTCGGCCTGTCGACACACAGTGGCTGTGGTGTAACCGACAACAAACCGTGCCTATGGTAACGGCCCGGACAGACGGCCACAGCCGGCCTGTCGACACACAGTGGCTGTGGTGTAACCGACAACAAACCGTGCCTGTGGTAACGGCCCGGACAGACGGCCACAGCTGGCCTGTCGACACACAGTGGCTGTGGTGTAACCGACAACAAACCGTGCCTGTGGTAACGGCCCGGACAGACGGCCACAGCTGGCCTGTCGACACACAGTGGCTGTGGTGTAACCGACAACAAACCGTGCCTGTGGTAACGGCCCGGACAGACGGCCACAGCTGGCCTGTCGACACACAGTGGCTGTGGTGTAACCGACAACAAACCGTGCCTGTGGTAACGGCCCGGACAGACGGCCACAGCTGGCCTGTCGACACACAGTGGCTGTGGTGTAACCGACAACAAACCGTGCCTGTGGTAACGGCCCGGACAGATGGCCACAGCTGGCCTGTCGACACACAGTGGCTGTGGTGTAACCGACAACAAACCGTGCCTGTGGTAACGGCCATGACACAGTCATAGTTGGACTATTAGTGGTGGACGTACTCGCTCTAGGTTATGCAGAGGCACTTGCACTATTAGTAGGGGCTAGTTAGTTATTTGGGCTTTAGGGCGCATCGACCATGTTGATCATATAGCTATTAGTAGGGGCAACAATGCTAACGTGATAGGATGGCATTAGCTCAAGGTACCTAAACTTTACGGTCCCTTCGCATTGCAAAACATAACGAAGTGTAAAGACCTTTCACAATTCTATATCCTTCCACAAATATCCTTGCACAATTCTAAGTTCTCATATGGTAGGATATATTTTGATAACCTCGCTTTGTTCATTATATTTACTCAATAAATGGCTTGATGTTTGCCGTCAGCATTCGCCATGTTAGTATTTTCCTCATGACTCTTCCTTCATTTACATCGTTTCTAAACGTTGCTTCCAATACATATAAGGAAATATACATGTTCTGATAACACTAATTTACCCAATGTTATTCCCTGATTAACTACCAGCGAGTCATCATGGTTAACACGTATATATCCATTTGACAGAGCGGCTAAGTGATCTATTTGCATTATCAATAATAATTGCTGACTTGTGACCAGATACTATGCATTTGTGGGCACTTGGAAGCCCTAAACCCTATGAAGTAATGTATCTGATTGCACTTCGCGTCTTTCACATAATAGAGATTCCGCGACACATATTGAATGTAACAACAGATTAGTGCATATTAGGCGTACTATAATTTGATACAGCATCGTGATTAGTGCTGTTGAAATGTCAGCTATAATGAGGGAATACACGGATGGTCACTCAAGACTACCAACCAGTTCTCCCTTACCATACTTTCCATGTAGCTTTGATGTCTTCGATTTGGAATAAAATATAATTTACGGATATTTGCCACCAATTATCTTATTAATATTTCATCCTGCTTGAGATTATTTGCTTTGTAATAATACGCATGTCATCATTATGTGCTGAGAGTAAATCACTGCATGCTATGTTTGAATCATTGTACTGATGGAAATTATTGTCTTGATACTAAATAGTCATTTAAGAGATGGATTCGATTGTAATCAAGTATTTCTTTCGGATAATTGGTTTCCTTTCTTTTGCCTGGGTGGTTAATATTGCAAATACTGGAAAATGACCTGAAAGGTCTTATCAGTATACCTGATCGGGAAATACATGAAAATTACTTATGAAGATATTGTCCAATAATGAACTAGTATTATGTCGTACCCGAGTAGCATTTGTGAGTGTGGGCAGAAAACTATATGGCAATAGCTAGTTTGAGAATCTCTCCACATTACTGTCATTTTGTATTTTACATTAACTGGCACTCATTGATACCACAACATTTGAACTGAAGAACTATTGGCAATCAGCATGGATTCCACATCATAAAGTAATGAACAACGACGCCGCAACTCACTTTGAGCCGCTCTACCTGCTCTACCGGCTTACTGTCCTCTCTCGCTCTCACGCCTCAGTAGATGGGGGCCGCCTGCGCAACTCGTCCTTTGTTCATTGACGCTATATCCGTATCTCTATTTTCATACACATCGTTTCGTCTTGGAAAACAAACAGTGAATGTCTCCTGTCATTGTGGGCTAAGTCAGAAACAATCATCAGAATAGAAGTCTGACTCTTAGAAGTCAGAGACTCATTCACAACGAGAGACTAGCACAATATGAATATAATACGAATTTCTTTATCTCCAGGTCAATTTTGTTATAATTTAGCTTTCAGAGCTAAACTGCTATGTTGTGGTCTTCTTCGAACCAATGTATAGCATCTGCCATCATTATCCGCATCTTCTGTGATACAATGTTTTTCATGGCATCTGACAGCCAACTGAAACTCAAGTTGGAGACACTTTGAATGTGGTCGAGGGGTGGCCGTATCTGTTGTGACTATAACGGTACCCCATTTCGTATTACGGCCGTAACCGCAGTAAGCACAGTGGCGGCGGCCATGTCTGTCGGGATCATGACCGTGACCGTGACCCAGTGTCCTAAAATTACTTTACCATTAACTGTGTGGATGAAGAAAGAAGTTGCTTCGGAATAGTGAAAGATTGGAAGAAAATAAAGGATCGCCACTTAAGGATTAAAAAAGCGGAATGACTCACTTCAGTCAGATGCATTTTACAGTATTTCGCAGTCGTGTGCATGATAACTGCCCATACATCATGTGGCAAATTCGCAAAAACCTAAGACAAGGATGAAATAGCACAATTCCATTAACTGTGAATTTCCAGGTCACATCGTCAATTATTTTACACTGCCGTGACCGCTATGGGTATGGCCGAGCCAGTCGGAATCATGGTCATGACCGTGATCGCTGTTCTTCATGGTCGTGCCTGTCGGGACCATGACCGTGGCCGCTGTTGGTTATGGCCGTGCCTGTCGGGACCATGACCGTGGCCGCTGTTGGTTATGGCCGTGCCTGTCGGGATCATGACCGTGACCGCTGTTGGTTATGGCTGCGCCTGTCGGGACCCTGACAGTGACCGCTGTTGGTTATGGCCGCGCCTGTCGGGATCATGACCGTGACCGCTGTTGGTTATGGCTGCGCCTGTCGGGACCCTGACAGTGACCGCTGTTGGTTGTGGCCGTGCCTGTCGGGATCATGACAGCCGTTGGCTGTGGCCGTGTCTGTCGGGACCATTACCGTGGCCGCTGTGGGAATGACCGCGGCGATGATTGTGACAACTACGACACACACAAGCGTGACGGTTCCACACGTGACGTCAGCTCACCTGGTCACGCAGTGTGCTGATCTGCAGCTGGAGACGGCTGCGCTCCTGGAGCACGTCTTCGCGCTGCTCCTGCACGCTCTCGGCGCCCCGCAGCAGACTCACCGGCCACAGCGACAGGCCCAGGCCCGTGTAGCCCACGACAGCGCACATGCCCACCAGACTGAGACTGTACAGCAAGATCGACACCACGTCCTCGCCGGCTGTCGGCACATAGTTAACTCAGGTTAGATCAGGTCAGGTCAGGAGGCGTGCCCGCCACAGCGACAGGGCCAGACCCGTGTGTACCATACGCTAAGGCATGGAAGGTAGATATGTAGGTAGGCACCAAGAGACCTCAATTAACTCTCAGTGCAGAAAGCGGCCATTTTGAACCCGTTTCTTTTCACAAACTCATGAACCGTTCACGATATGACTTAAAATTTGGCATACCCTCCGACAACTGATGACAGCACAGTATGTCGCACAACTGAGTTCAGATTTCAAGATTCAAGATTGCGGAGCTATGACGGGTCAATATTAGTCCACAACCTCGTCTCAATGAGCTTTTGGTGTACATTGACACATTTTTCACAAACAAACCTCACATGATCCAGTGAAAAAAACATGGTAGCATGATGAAATGATGCAACACAAGTGCAAGATATAAAATGTGACCTCAAGTCAGGTCGCTATGTCAAATGGCCTGAAGTAGACAAACGTTTTTGGTTGATGGATTTTTAGCTCAAACATTCTTTTTCACAACGGGAACATGTGTGGTAGCAAACTGCCCCATCTAACCGTATTCAAAGTTTGGTGTCAATATCTGGTCAGGTCACTGAGCTATGACCTGGAACGTCCCAAGTGTGCATGTATTTAAGATGTTCGGGGGCTAAAGTGCTGATTGTTACGAAGCTAAATGGGGACAGAAGGGTAATTTCGCACGCCTGTTTCATTTACGCTATGACCTGGCTCCCCAAATTCGACATAAATATCTTGCATTCTTGCGGGAATTTGTGTTGAAAACCGTTCAAAAGTTTAATTTTCCGTGTTTTTTTTTTACTTCTCAAA
This sequence comes from Imbricaverruca yamaguchii, assembly GCA_034440575.1. Taxonomy (NCBI): domain Eukaryota; kingdom Metazoa; phylum Arthropoda; class Thecostraca; family Neoverrucidae; genus Imbricaverruca; species Imbricaverruca yamaguchii. The sequence continues at coordinate 200,063 of JAOTOL010001230.1, forward strand.
TATGATGGACACATCTGATTTTGCTTCGGTCCCACCGATTACCTTTTCATAAGCGCCATCTGCCTCGAAAATTGTCATCTTCAATAGTTCACCACATATTTTCCGATATCTCACATTGATGGAATAGGTGACCTCGATCTTTGCATTCCCCACCTGTGCTTATATAACATCGATAGTGAAGCAAGAAATCGCATTCGTTTTGCGACCAAGGCCAGACAACTACGGCGAAGAAGGCATGCCAACTGCACCCCGACACTGACCTGCTTGATCTGATGTGCAACGAAGACCAAAAATATTGTGAAGTCGACCAGTCGTCGATAAAAATCCTGTTCACCAACTCTGAAAGTTCAAGGCTGGATGGAACCACATGATTCCGTTTACCACATCTCCATCTTGTGTCGCGCAAAAGTTAGTCGGGACGGGTCAACATGACCCTCTCCGGCGCTGCGATGGCAGAAAATTTGCCGGCACCGCGAAGGATAAAGCATGAGCGCCTGGAAGAACAGGACCTCATTCTTACGTCGCAACGTGAAACCGTAAGGGATATCGAAATATGAAGGCACTATGGGGTGAAGAAATCGTACTCACTCGGCAAAACGGTGAATTCAAGGCGACGCTAGAACTATTGTTTTTCGTTAGGGGTGAGATGTTGATATGGTACAGTAAGATGTCTAAACCTGCCATGGAAATGATGTCGCTAAGCTTGAATTATACGTTTTTCAAGCACAATGTTGATCGAACAGCATACTGATAAATGCATCTTTTTCTTTGATTTCATATACCTAATTTATCATCACTATTTTAGTACTAACAATACAAAATACCCATATTTACAAATTGATATTGCATAACAGATATCACAGGTAATCTTTTTTCCTCAAATTGTGGTCAATGATGTCCATGCATCACAACCCGCAATGGTGGGTATGAACAACTTATCAACGGATACTGTAAGATATTCGACTAAAAGCTTCATGGAAACCTACCACAACGCACCATGTCGATACATCATTAGGAGGGATGCCGATTCAGTGTTCAAAAAGTGGTATATTCCACCTTATTTCAAGAAAAAAAAACTATCACTGATTCAAGGCATAGGAAAGGAAGTGAAACAAAGCATGCAATTTGATTCTGAGTTACTTTGTGTTATTCTAGTCTTGTTCATTTTAAGCCAGCCAACTTTAGTCGGTTTAAACTACCGCGGTAGTCTAAACTGGCAAACGTTACTCCATATTAGCTGGCTCATGTTAACACCTTGCGCAACAGTAATGTTTGGATCATAAATATAATGAGGTTGTCTACAATCCCGGGCAGAAGTATGTTGCATGCCCCATACAGTTACAGGACGATCGCATGATGACTGTAGATTTCATCACCAGAAAACGAAAGTCTATGTAAACATCAGGCATGATAAGCCTATCGACGCCATAGTCAATAGCGGGAAGACCGCACACCGTATTTCGACGCGCCACAAGCCAATCACGCCATTTATCCCTATCACGATCCACACTGCAACGCCAATATCTGTCCACATCAGCGTGACGCTGAATACATACGCGTCGTGGCATGTTGGGTTACGGCTATTCGGGAGAGCAGTGTTGAGCCGCCTACATCAGACTCCCCAACAACCCCTACCGTCCGCCTTTAGACACAGGCCAATCTCCAATATACAAACTAAATACCCGCCCCGTCCCTAGACGCACACACCGTCTCCATGTTCACCTACCATCCACATTAGGGTGTGTCGCCTGAATGGTTTTTCTTATGCATAGTGAAATTATCGTGCAGATCACCTGAAAAAACCCTGTGGTCGAAACAAAATCGAAATCAAACAATAAACAAAATATGCGACGGGCCGATAAAGGAACAAATTTGCCGGGCGCCCGGCGTTGAAGTCTCCAGTGATGGCGCTCCGTCCCGATTGGCATCTAACACCACGCGTCGGCCGCCGTCGGAGCGCCGCCGCGGCGCTGTGACGAAAAAGGCGGCAGTCGGTGCTGTGGATGACTTATGGATGGATTCTGGTAATTCAAAAACAGATCAGGGGAGCCGGGATATATCTGATTGCAAAGATTAAACTTCACTGAAGGACTGATCGCTCCACTTTCCTTTGTCTCTGCTCCACCTTTCACAGTGCTATGAATCATCATTCGAATAAATTGCGTACGCACTAACGACACAAAGTAGCTTCGCATGCCATACACCCCTGTTTTATTAGTCAATCCAAGTCTCCTGTTCCTTTTCGTTACTCAAGTTTCAAGGGAAACTGGGATTATCAGCAGTAGGGACAACCTATTAACGAGGGCGACACGAGCCGGCGGCGATCGTCGCATGGCGCGGGGGATGGGCTGGGATGGGGCGGGAGACGGCCGGCGCACGGTGAGGGTAGAGAACACAAAGAGCGAGACAGGGCAGGGGAGGGGAGGGAGAGACAGGGGAGGGGAGGGCCGCCGAGACAAGGCAGTCGGCGGCGGAGACCCGGCGGGACGGCCCGAAAAAGTGGTTTGGTGTCTGCAAGTTGTGCCCACTGCTTGTGAAGTGTGATAATACCTGCGTCGGTGTGATCGGGGTAAGAGTTCGAACATGAAGACCCGCGCTTACACCAAAGGGCTTTTGGTTCCTTCTGAACTAAAAACAAGCCGACTGCCCACGAGAATTTACGTTCTGAATTACTTGAGTAAAGTGAATAGAGACTCATGCGTTGCGAACAAAAGGTTGAAAGAGAGGCTAGCACCCCATATAAAGTTTGTCGCGGAAAGTGTGATGAAAATGTGGTGCTGCGAAGGAATACCAATTGTTGGGAGGGCCCCAGTCGAACATATGGTTCGAGAATGCCGCGATCGCTACTTGCGATACATGAAAACTGCTGGAAAGAAGTCGGCATCACCAGGTGTACGTCCGTCCGGTGATGAGTGGTTTGGAAAATTATTTGATATAGCCCGCTGCAAATGTGCTGATATCGATAGCTGCAAATGTGCGATGGCCGACAAAGTGCCACGAATGAAGTTTCCCTTTGTCCAAGACCAGAGAGGACCTCGCCAAATGCAAATCGGCACCGCAGATATCCGTGAAACCACTCGTCGACGCGCCATGGACGAAAGGTCTGACCGTCGAGAGAGTCACATCACCACAACCGGGACCTTCTGGAATGGCCCAGCTAGATTTTACTTCAGACCAAGATTCCGCCACAGATTCATCATCGCTCACATCTGTAGTCAATGAGTCAGAGTATATGGTGAACAGTAACACAGACGAACTGCTAAATACGGCTCTAGCAGCAGATCGGCACGGAGTGTCTAATCGTGCGTGTGCTGTGATCATAAATGGTTTCCAAGTGGACATTGGTCGGATCACTTCTGACGATATGGACTGCATAGTGGATAGCAAAAAAGTATGGCGAGCAAGGGATCGGATTAGAAGAGAGGTAGTAGCCCAGAGCCATGAGGATCATGCAGGTCGTGTATCTGGTCTCTACTTCGACGGTAGAAAAGACGACACGCTTATGACAGCCAGTTCAAAGAAGACGGAAGAGCACATTGTGGTTGTAGCTGAGTCAGACAGTGCATATTTAGGACATTTTACCCTACAGACTGGGAAAGCGGAGGACACTTTTCAGGACCTGAACGCCGTTGCATATGAGTTTGGTGCGGATGTTTCGTGTTTGGCTGTGACGGCACGAGAGTTAATACTGGCCAAAAAGGTGGTGTTATCCGTTTGTTTGAGCTCGGACAAAAACCCCCCGTCCACTGGTTTGTGTGCCAACTTCATGTGTGTGTGATTGTGGTTTTAGGGGATCGACCATGGTTGGTCATTTAGCGCCCTGCCAACTTCATGCAAATGAACTTAATCTTCGTGCAGTATTTAGCCAGTTAGATGGAGTCACAACAGGACCTAAGTCGTTTAGTGGGCTGATTGGCCGGGCTGCTGCAGGCGCAGTAGAAACCTTGCCAGTGGTCGATTTTGAGCCAATCGATGGCGGAAATGTTTCAGAAATGACGCAGGAGATTCTCAGTGACCTAAGTTCAGATCAGGCTATTCTGTACAGTCTGGCGCGTAGTCTCCAGTCCGCCTAGTGTATCTCAGATAGAACTGCAAAAATGAAGATAGGTCCACTAAACCACTCCAGGTGGCTGACTCTGGCGGCGCGAATTCTCCGGCTCTGCATATCAACCGAACAGCCATCAGACAGTCTGAGAATGCTAGCGGAGTTCATCGTGTGCCACTATACTCCCATGTGGTTCTGCATCAAGAAGAACTGGAAATGTTCTGACGGTCCTGGCAATGTGCTGCACAGCGTGCAACTTCTCAAAAGTTTGCGACCTGAGATAGCGGCCATGGTGCAGCCGGTAATACAGCGCAACAGCTACTGGTGTCACCCTGAGGCAGTACTGCTAGCAATGGCAGCGGGCCAAGATCAAGCAACGCGGGAAAGGGCGGTCACTCAAATCCAGCAGTGTCGCAGAACTCAAGTCGATAGTGATACTGATGAAGTGCGGAAGTTCAAGCTTCCAAAAGTGAATATGGGGGCAAACAGCATCATGGAGCTGATTGATTGGTGTAATGAGGCGATACCCGAGCCGCTCTTGACGCAACAACTGTCCGATGATGACTTACTAGACATCATCGCGAGTCCTCTCGAAGTACCGCCATACCACGTGCACAGTCAGACGGTGGAACGGATGGTGAAAGTGGTGACCGAGGCGTCTTTGAAGGTAATTGGTGAAGAGGCCCGCCACGGTTACATTGTGGCGAAGTTGAAACACAGGTCAGCAATGCCAGTGCTCAGCAGCAAAAAGGATTTCATGTCGGGTTTTCTGTCGAGCATGTAGACAAGTAGTACAGTTATAAAATGATAGTTCGTAGAAAAAAAATGTGGCCGCTCGTACAAAAGGTGGCGTCACTGTATGCAAGTCTCCTTCGGTTGTAGTGGAACGGAGCATGATGCCGATTTCGCCTGGTCTATTTGTCATAACAATAAGATATCAAGTGTCTCAGAATGATTTAATTGGTCTTCGATGTAAACAGATGAGGAATTTTGAAGATGTTCAAGCTTTCAAAAGTGAAAATATTAGCATTATACGCCGATAGATCTACCGATTGAAAATGGAACGAACAAGCGACGTAAAGTGAACCTTTCTTTCAGGCGTCAGATATCCAGGCAACTTATTAAGCGACTGGTGCTTATCAAAAACATTTTACCCCACTAAACACTTTCATTTAGTTTTATTAATGAGCTTCATCACCAGAATCCATTCATCAGTCATCCACAGCACCGACTGCCGCCTATTTCGTCACAGCGCCGCGGCGGCGCTCCGACGGTGGCCGGACGCGTGGCGTTAGATGCCAATCGCAACGGAGCGCCATCACTGGAGACTTCAACGCCGGGCGCCCGGCAAATCTGTTTCTTTATCGGCCTGTCGCATATTTTGTTTATTGTTTGATTTCGATTTGGTTTCGACCACAGGTTTTTTTAAGGTGATCTGCACGATAATTTCACTAAGCGAAGTGCAATTTCCAAAAAAAGGTCCTTCGTGACGCACCCTAATCCACATACCCAGCCTCTAACCCCATATATACCTATCATCCCTGGGCCCACCCATCTTCCATACCCAGCCGTCGTCTCCAGTCCCACACAGCGTCACCAAACTCAACTTCCGTCTCCAACGGCACCCTCTATCACTAGTCCCACCCTGAGTTACCACACTCTCCACTCCCAGACTCACCGTGCATCCCCAGGCAGACTCGCCATCCTCAGTACCATACTCTATCCCCGTACTCGCCTATCGTCTCGGACTCAACCTCCCTCCTCAGTGCCACCATTCGTCCACAGAACCACCCTCCTTTCTCAGTCCCACCATTCGCCCCAGACCCACTCTCCCTCAGTTCCACCCTTCGCCCCCGACACACCCTCCCTCCACAGTTCCACCATTCGTCCTCGGACCCACCCTAGCCCCACAGTTCCATCATTCGTCTCCGGACCCACCCTTCTTTCTCAGTTCCATCATTCGTCTTCGGACTAACCCTCCCTACCCAGTTCCACCATTCGCCCCGGACCCACCCTCCCCCCTCAGTTCCACCATTCGCCCCCGGACCCACTCTCCCTTCTAAGTGCCACTCTTCGTCCTGGACCCACCCTCCCTCTTCAGTGCCACCCCGCTCCCCCGGACACACTCCCCCTCCTCAGTTCCACCCTTCGTCCTGGACTCACCCTCTGTCTCTAGCTGGTGGACAATGAACTCGAAGTGCTGCCACTCTGTAGAGTTGACGGGTGGCGGCGGCGTGAACGGCACCAGCAGACCCAGAATCACCAGCAGCGCAAACACCAGAGTGAATGCCAGTGAGTACTTTACAGCTACAAGCGCTCGCTGTCGTGACGTCGGCTGGTCGGGGTCTCTGCCGACCAACACGTAAGACGCCCCGGTAAGACAAACGAGTGCCAGCGGCCAGTCAAATACACCAATCAGCCATTGGTCGGAACAAACAAGCGTTCATCATAACAGTGACGTAATCGCCAGACCATATCCTCTTTTGAAAATTCACACACTCGTTAGTTGAATCCGACACTTCCCAGGCAAATTCGACACTAATAAGATTAATCGAACACATGACACACTAATGTAGACATTCTGAGACCAATCTGACACTCCTGAGACCAGTGGTACGTCTGAGACCAATATGATACGCGTTTTGTGAATTACGTTACGTCGAAACAGATCAAATACTTGTGAGACCAATCGCATCTGATTTCAGGGCCATTGACGACTCACTAAGCCAGCATTATTACATGGGCCGTTCTCACGACAGGTCTCCACGTCACACTGCCAGCACAGACCGCCGCGACACGTGTGTCGTGGAGCTCACGGTGACATGATCATAACTCCTCCATAAGAACACGTCGTTCCCGAGGCTATAGCGAGGAACGCAGCAGACGTCGACGTCGATCTCCGTGACGAAGAGCAAGCGCAATCAAACATCAGTGAAACAATGAAATGGGAGTAACATCAGTGAAATAGTGAAACGGGCGTAAGACCAGAGGAACAGAAAGAGCAAGCGCGAGCAAGCATCAGTAGAACAGTGAAACGGAAGTAACATCAGTGAAACAATGAAGCAGAAAGAGAAAGCGCGAGCAAACATCAGTGGAACAGTGAAACGGGAGCAACATCAGTGAAAGAGAAAAGGCAAGCGCCAGCACACATCAGTGGAACAGTGAAATGGAAGTAACATCAGTGAAACGGTGAAATAGCAAGAGCAAGTGCAAGCGAAGATCAGTTTGAGCGACATGCCATGATTCCGAGCGTATGGTGCTTTTCGTCAGTGAGGTGTGTAAATCGCTTTGAAGGCAACATTCGATAAAAAGCGAAACAGTTGTCCCGAAGTTCAAAGTAACGTCTACGCTCGTCAGCGTATGCAGGACACGAGATCAAAACATGGTGCACTGTCAGTGGTGATAAACATCTAGCGCACTGGGGTCTGTCGCCGCCGCACAGCAGGTACCCGTGCGTGGCGTAAGTGTGCCCTATGCGGAGGCGACATAATGTCACCTCCTCTTTCGATGCATATGATGGGACGAACCCCATGGTTCCAAACGTAGCTTGATGCCTCGCAGCTTGTTCGCACTGGTCTCGTCCCACATTGTTTGCCACTTTTCCAAGACGGAAATATGTCTGTAATAGTCTGTGGCGGGAAGCGGCAGCGACCGGGTGCACGGGGAATGCGCTGCTCGCCTTGCCGCAGCGTCCGCCAACTCGTTTCCAGCAATTCCAACATGGCCAGGAAGCCAACACAGAAACACTCGCCGTCCCAAGCGGTGCACAGCAGTGAGACACCTTAGAATATCACGCACAAGTGGGTTGGAGGGATAAAATGTTTTCACCGCTTAAAGAGACTACTTAAGACTACTTAAAGAGTCAGTGAAAACCACATGGCGATCACCTTCTGACACATCGATATAGCATAGGGCCATCAAAATGGTTACAAGTTCCGATGAGTATACAGATGCGTGCTTCGGGAGAGAAAATGGTCGGGTAACGGTGCCACAAACGAATCCGCTGCCAACACCATCATCAGTTCTAGAGCCATCGGTATATGTGGTCACTCATTCATGAAATGAAGCGATGCGTTCAAGGGCCAGCGAGCGTAACTCTTCCGGAGACATCGGCTTTCCTGGTCCTAGCAAGGGATAAATCCATCTCTGGTGCGATCAACTCCCATGGAGGGTTCTCCGTGTGCTCGACATTCCGGATACCTTGGAGTCTGACCCGGCTTTCCCGGAAAAGTTCACGAATGCGTACACCGAACGGAGCAACACTCAAGTTTCGATCTGCGGGGAAAATGGTCGCCAGTCGTCGCGAAAAAACATGTGCGTAAGCGGGATGAGCAGAGAGCTGGCGAAGTTTGCAGGCGTAGCGCATACCCAGCCTTTCTCTACGCAGGCAGAGGGGCGGCTCATGTGCCTCTGCTAGAAGGCTTACCGTGGGTGAGGTACGAAATGCGCCAGTTGCAATGCGGATAGCAGTGTGGTGGATGGTGTCAAGCACATGCTTATTAGCTGCAGCAGCACCGTCATAGATAAAACTTGCGTAGTCAAGTTTTGAACGTATCAGAGAACGATACAACAACATAAGCGTACCTCGATCAGCACTATAAGATGTACGAGCAACGCATTTCATGATATTCAGTGCGCTAAAACATTTTTCACGTACAATTTTCAGGTGGTGCAAGTATGTAAGACGTTGGCCAAATTCCACCCCAAGAAATCGCACCAAGGGTTGAACGGGTATACTCCTGCCGTAAAGTTTAATTTCGATATTCTGGTCACATCGGCGACGAGAAAAATGGAGGGCGACAGTTTTCGTTGCAGAAAATGAAAATCCATTGACGTTTGCCCACTTTTCCAGGCACGAAACTGCTAGTTGCAACTGCCGTTGTAATGCTGGTGTTCGTGAAGCGCAGGACCAAATGGCAAAATCATCTACGAAAAGTGATCGCCCCATGCTCCGCAGAATGGAATCGCCGATATCATCGATCATGATACCGAATAGTGGAACGCTGAGAACACTTCCCCGTGGGACACCGTTTTCCTGGATGAACCAGCGTGAGAAATGGAAGCCAATGCCAACCCGAAATCTCCTTTCTTTCAAAAACATTTGCAGAACAATTCCAATGCGACCATATATTCCTTTCTTTACGAGTTTCATGAGGGTTCCGTAATGCCATGTTGTGTCATATGCTTTCTCAATGTCGAAGAAAACAGCCCCCAGATGGCGTTTTCCACGAAAGCAACCCTTACCAAGGTGTCTAGAGATAAAAAGTGATGAGTGGTGCTTCTGTTTTTTCGGAAATCGCATTGATAATTTGCAAGAAGGTCGTGTTTTTTCTAGGAACCACATGAGGCGAACGCTGACCATCTTTTCCAATAGCTTGCAAAGGGCAGATGTCAATGATATTGGGAGGTAGTTCAAAGGGTTGGTACCGCTTTTCCCAGGTTTAAGAAGGGGGACTACCGTGGCATCCCTTCACGATGGAGGGAATAGCCCGACCTCCCATAAATGGTTAAATGCACGTAGAAGTACTGATGTAACTCCCTGCGGCAGATGTCTCAATAACTCATTGTGTACACAATCCGGGCCCTCAGCGACGCTTGCAAGAGAAGGAATGGCAGATGCCAGCTCAGATCTGGTAAACGGTTGGTTATATGAAAGTCGATCAGGCGTTGAAAAATAAATCCGAGTCATTTCACAGCGGCGTTTATGACGAAGGAAGGCTGGATCAATGGTACCAGTTTGGCATCTTGCAGCAAGTGCGGTTACAAATTCGTTGGCTACATCCACCGGGTGAGCAACTTCACGATCGCCAATAACTAATATAGGGAGAGGGATCGAACTAAGTTGGCCAGAGGTCCGTTTAATTCTGGACCAGATCAGAGAGTGGGGAGTAAAGCGGCTCAAAGAGTTCATATACAACCGCCAAGATGACCGGTTTGCTTCCTGTATCGTACGCCGCACGAAAGCCCTAGCACGTCTAAACTCTATTAAATTTGTGGTGGTACTGTTACGGTTGAAAGCTCTAAATGCGCGTCGCTTCGCTCGGGTGGCATCCCGGCACTCGAGCGTCCACCAAGGAAATGGGGTACGCCTAGAGGACACAGTGGTTCTGGGTATGCATCTTGATGCACATTCTAGAAGGAGAGAAGTAGATGTCTCTATTGAAATTGCTGGTTGATCATAGTACGAACAAAAAACACGCTGTACCTGGTCTTCAAAGATTTCCCAGTCCGCGTTTTTTAAAGTTCCATCGCTGTGGTCGTGGTTCCAATATCGGGCTACCTTGGTAATGTAGCCAGATGGGAAAATGGTCGCTTCCCAATGAGTCCTCGTCAACCGACCATTCAAAACTGTTAACCAGCTGTGGGCTCACGAGACTAAGATCCAAAGCCGAAGTAAGACCTGATGGGAGGCAAAATGGGTACCTGCTCCAGTGTTTAATATGCAAAGAGATGTAAGTAGAATGAAATCTTCCAAGAGACGCCCGCGAGAGTTACTATCAGCGCAGCCCCATATAGTGTTACGGGAATTAAAATATCCTAAAAGAAGGAGGGGAGGAGTTAGTTGAGAGAAGACCTTCTTCATATTATTGATTGGAAATACAACACAAGGGGGAGGAACAGGGAGCAGACAGTAATAGCGCGACGGTTCAGAAGTATACGTGCGGCCACCGCCTGTAAGGCGGTTGTCAACACTATTTCTTTTCCAGGAACGCTGTGGTGTACAGCCAGAAGCACCCCACCATGAGTAATGGTGCTAACTAGGACATCCTTACGAAAGACAGAATAGTTTCTAATGGATATATCGTGCTCTGGTCTATGTTTTGTTTCCTGCAGGCATACTATTGCTGGGCATTGCTGATTAAGAACTCTCTGGAGTTCTTAAAAACTAGTTCTAAAACCTCTACAGTTCCATTGTAAAAAGTGTGCATGGCGGGCGGTTTAACTCCTAAAGCATGTTTCGAAAAATATCACATATATAGTCAGTAATGGCTTCTCCATAAAAAGTCGCATGATACAATGGTCACTGGTTAGAAAATTGCGTAGGGGGTTAAAGCCGCGCTCCTTGCCCAGGAATGGAATCCGCTAGCTCATCTTGGCAGTTACAGCAACTGGGTCCTAGGGCGAAACCGCAGAGACGCTTCCGCTGGTGGGGAGCTCGACAATGGCATTCCCCTTTTCTGGGGACCCAAACGGGGTGGAGGAGGAGGAGGGCCCATCTTGTCTGACGGAGCCGGCCCTTCCACTCGACGTCCCGGCGATGGGGTGGCCGGCCTTGGGGGAAGAGACTTATCTGTCCCTTGACGTCCACTCGTTCGGGTCCTCTCCATCTGGGCGAGTCGTGCTCGCTTGGCCTCGCGGGCACGCCTTTCGGCTTCCTGGTGCTTGAAGCTTTCGTCGGAGATATGGATTGTGCGGTGGGTGCTGCGTGACGTTGATGGAGGTGCGGAAGCGGATGTTGAGGGTGAGGGCGAGGCCTGTCTCACGGGGAGGGGGTTGGATTCGGGAAGGGAGGATGTGGATAAGAAGGATTTGGAGGTGGTGGTGGTGGTGCGTGGAGGGATTTATGGGAGGTTGGAGGACGGATGGGATGTAGGAGGTGGGGATTTCAGGGTAGGTGACGGTGAAGGCTTTGGCGGGGAGGACCGAACAGGCCTCTTGGTCCGTTGGACTTGAATCCACTCCCCGCTTGCCAATGTTGGCCGAGATACATCTGGTGGGTTGTCATCGCGATCACACGTGGTGGGTGGGACACCTGTGGGCTCCCGAGTCGCCTGGTGTTGGCTGCCTCTGTGCAGCAGGTGTCTCGAGTGGAACTCCAAAAGCTCCAAGTAGGGCTGTTAGGTGTGATATCAGCTCAGATGCCTTGTTGGGTTGTATATACTGTGTGGCCGTCAAGGTAGATTTGGTTTTTGCCCAGTAAGAAATCCTGGGGCGTGATGCTTGATATAGGTCCCTGGCCTCTCTAAATGTGATCTTTCTGGTGGGCTTTATTGAGATAATCTCCCTTTCTTTAATATAATTCGGGCATGTGCGGTCGTACGCGGTGTGGGGATACTGTCCTTGAGCGCAGTTGACACAGAACAAGTTTTTGGATACGCGACTTTCACCTGTTTCACATTTCACATGTTCACCTGCTGCACGCGAGCCGGTTACGGCAAAATTTGGTGGTATGTCCAAACCGTTGGCACTTGAAGCAACGCATGGGGCTGGGAAGAAATTATCGTACCTTAACCCGTACGTAACCCACTCGTATCTCCGGAGGTAAATTTGTTCTGCTAAATGTCAGGATAACGTTTTTTGTCGTAACGAGATCTGCTCCTCTCTTTACCTTCATTTTCCTCGCGCCAATCACACCAAAGTTTGAGAGCCCATCCACGATTTCGTCCTCGGACACATCCCTTAAATCAAAGCAATTTATAATCCCACGCGAGGTGTTTTTCGTTTTATGAGGCTCCACAGTGATTTTGATCGTTTTTTCTCCTTCTTCCGTCCTTTCGCATACCGTACACGAATTCAGACATTGTAAGTGCGACACCTGCCTGCTCTGCTTCAGCAAATTCCACCTCCAGTGTACCGACCCTCAACTTCTGGCAACTCACAATCTCACTGAATCCGTGCTCTTCTTTTCTGAAATGGGGATAGAGACGTAGACTTTGTGTTTTCCCTAAGACGAGGGCTCGAGGGCCGGGGGCGTCCGTGGGGCGGTTCGTTCCAGAAGGGAAGGGTTGGTTGGCCCTACGGGAGGGGCCGGAGGATTTTTTGGTTGTGAATGCCATGAAATGTTGTTGCGTCTGGGCCCCCACCCCTGGGCCCTACTGGGTGCCTGGTCCCGCGAACGGGGGTTGCCGCGCCCAGGGCTATCGGGGCAGGGGTGCCTTGCCCGGCCGGGGAGAGATACTCACCACCCGACGGGGATTGCCCGCCCCCCTTGCCCCGCCGGCCGGGCCGCTGGGAAGAATCCCGGTCCGGCCCGGCGACCGCCCTTGGCCCGCGTGGGCCCCACGGGCCCGCCCGCCCTCGGGATATCGGGACCAAGGGTGTGCTGGACCCCGTCACTAACACCGTGCGACGGGGACCTCAACCTCGGACTCCATCAACCCCGGGGGCGGGCCAAGGGGACGTGGCTACTCCGATAAAACTGAGCTGGTGGGTAGGACTGGGGAAGCTGTCCTACCTGCTCGTAGTAGGGAGAGTACGTGTTGCAGGGCCAGGTGAGGAACATGGATGTTTGGATGAGATAGGCGTTGGAATGGGAGTGTATGGACGGAAGGACAAGTGAGGCACTCCTAGTTTCAACCCTCGCCGATATGATGGTCGCCGGGTCATTGGGGCACTCAATCCCCCCACCGCGTAAAGGTGGTGCCTCATCGGGGGGGGGGGGGAGAGAACAGTACAGGGATTCCAAATTTATATCCTGGGAACTATGATCAACTCAGAATATTCCTGGGTAAAATCTTGTGGGAATAGTTATTGATAAACTTCAATGTATACAAAATATGGGAAGTTTTAAAGGTTGTACTATTCTATCAAGGTTGTTCATTGTTTGGGAAATGTTCATTGTTCGGGAAATGTTCATTCGAACTGAACAAATTAAAACGAACAAGCTAAAACACCCTTCGTGTTTGATTAGGGAAACAAAACAAGTGCCGAAATCAATGAAGCAGGCATTAAAAATGAAATCAAAGGCCTTTCCCTCTAGGGCTAACTTGTTGGCCATATCATAGCTAGAAACAAAGCGAGGTGTGTTAGGGCTAGGTCAATCTTGACGAAGCTTCGGGAAGGTTGAAAAGTTATGGAAACTATGGCTCGAGGCTTTATTTCGGGTTATGTTCTGCAAATGTTTTTTTTGCAGCTTTTTGTTGAAATTGAATATCTTCCAACCAGTTCCATGCCCTAGAATAACCTGTAATGCTTCCGCATTTACTTCATTTATCCTGTCCGGTTTGGGGCCTCAAAGAGCATCGGTTGCATTGGTCATGTAACTACTACCCTGCCCCCTGTACTCTCCCTTGCCCTAGGATAATTTTAAATGTTTCAATATGTACTTGGTGTCTCTTTAACAAAAACTGACGAAAATTTCGTGCTCAGGAACTTCACTCCATTAGAATCCTCAACAAGTAGTTCACCGTCTATCTCCAGTGGTCCAATATTACATGTTTGATATTGAAGTTTGTACAAAACGAGGAACCTTTTCTGGTTTAGTGTAATTTCCTGGTTAGGTGCCACGATTTTCTAAGTGTATTTTTTCAGTTGTAGTTCCATTTCTTTACTCAACAGGCTCAACGCATTCAGCAAGAACGTTATAGCGTTTGTCTTCAGAGATGCTTACAGCTCGGAACGTTGAGCATTATCACGAATAATAGTAAACGGATAGGAAACTCCCCGGAATCGGCGACTAAGGAGGGGCTATTTCCACCTAGCGGTGGGAGGCTGAAGCTAATCCTGGCTAGGATATTGTTTGATTCCAGCGGCACATTCCCGCGTTGGAGAGTAACGCGTCGTTTGTTTCGCACTTCCGCTTTTGGGAAGCTAGGGACCGTGTCCTCTGCCAGCCCTGTGGCGGTGGTTTTAGACTTTGCCTCGTTTTTTGTGTCGGGCTTTGCGCATGGTGTGTGTCGTTTTGGTTGTCTGTTTTTGGAGTACTTGGTTTTGTCGTGACTGTTTATCCCTGCTTGCTCGTTTTTCTCTAATCGAAATCTGATAGTGTTTTGTTTGTTTGGTTTTGTTTGGCTTGGCATCGTCGGGGGCCGGTGTCTTTCCTTTGTTTTTGGGTGGTTCGCGCGTTTGCTCCGGCATGGGACCTTCCGGGGGGCTTGGGTTGGGTATTTCCAATTCTGACAATACTTGTATATGAGATAAATGACTAAAGTTATCCCATGGCCTCAGGTCATGTGACCTTCGATGACCTCGATATCCGTGAACTTTTTTTGTATTCATAGGATGGAAGGGCCACATTTTTGTTTGAAATATCGGAAATAAAAAAATAGCATTTTTGTTACAAATGTTCGCTTGGAGAGCGCAAAATTTGCCATATTTTAAGCTCCTCGTAGATTAAGCTTCTATCCCTGAATTGGTTCAGACCTTTTTCGATCCGAGATCAACTTAGAGGTTAAGCGAAATAGGTTAAGCGAAAAACAAATTTGTAGCGCAGGCACTAGGCTTCCAGAACTATAGCGCACATTTATTCTTCCACTGCAAGGCAAAAACTGAGTATTTGATTGATTTAGTCCTTGACCTATGATAACCTGAAGTGACAGTTCAAAATTTAAAAAACCACAGGCAAATGAAACTAGTTTGCCATATTATCACGCATGCTATCTGTTCTGTACAGGTAACAGACCTAGGAAGACAAGCACCTGGCATTCGCCACACCAAAGAGGTATCCAACGCAAGGTATTAACCACTGTATAGCTTTTGCGAAAAATGCAATGTGATTTCAAAGGTCAAGGTTAATTTGCAGGTTAAGTCGGCTGGTGACCTATAATGACCTCGTTAATGCCATGATTGCCAGGTATACTTAAAAATATGGAAAGGTTACTTATAACGATATGGAATCTGTCAATCGACCATGTATCAATATTGTTACAATATGTGATTTTCTGCAGTTTGATCCGATATGCTGCCAATACAAGCGTTGTTGGTCACTTAACTGACAAGACATTGAACCGATAATTTGTGAGCATGTGTCAAGTTGATGTAGCATTAAGATACTGTAAATTTCGGAGCTCTAATCCGAACCGTTTTTGGCTAAGGTACGAAACGTCATGGGGGCATGTATCTACCCCTCCCCCCCCCCCCGCCGGCCGTGCGAGGGCTAACATGGGAGACGTGGCAGCTGCAAGGGGGCATGCCGTTGGCCCCAGACCGTGCCTCAGAGGGCTCCAATGGCTGTTCCGGGGCCCCTTTGCCAAATTAATGCTCATCATGTACTCCTATGCCTCCTCAGGGATCCTCGTTTGTCAAAGATGTATTAGGGAGAAATGTGACTCCCAGGGCCACTCAGCCAATCGGTCTTTGGGCAATCAGCAGCCCTTTGGGGGCATCGGAATGGAATTGGCCTGCCCCCAGACGAGTCCCAGGCATATACGGTTGCAGAGGGAGGGGGCAGGTGCTCTTCCTTGCATTCTGCCGGCTCTCCTGACACTCCGCTTTCCTCAGTTAGTCAGTACAGGTTGGTTGGTCAAGAGCTTCATGGTTCTATACGGAGGGCCCAAGGGATGGCGGCTACTCAAGAATTCGTTCTTCAGTAGCTTTTTCGATGGCGTGTCCTTAGCATTTCCTAGCCAGGATTAGTTTTCCGATCGCCAGATGGATGTCGCTCGTATCAATCGGTGGTCGCGCTGGGTGCTAAATGACCTCGAAGTCGGCGCGCCCTTAAGCCCAAATAATCCAGCCCAAATGTCCCTTGCACTCCATACTGGTGCTAAAGCATCACCAGCACCGTACAACGGTATTTCGATGCGTCCAGTGCTGGTATACAGGTACCGTAATCGGCGCCGTCTTTTCGGACAGATCCTCACGCCCCGTCTCGGGTGGGGTGGGGGCGGAGAGTAACCCCCTGTAAAATCCAAACTAAGCGTCGCACGAAAATGAAAGGGGTGTCATCGGAAAGCGCTCGACGAGTAGGGTCCACCCTCCCTCCAAATAAATTTCCCCCAAGAGTGACGTTACCATGGAGGCTAGATTTTAACGACTTACATTATGTTTTTGTCGCTGGGGAGTTCATTTTTGGGGATATATGTAAAAAGAAATTATTTGGAATGAGAAAAGGACAGCGAAATTTGACAAGGGAAATAAAGCCCCCCAAATTAATCATATTTGTTAAATTTCAAAATTTTCAGTTTCAAGTTTTCTTTAATTTTCTTTTTCCAATGGGTAGAGCAGACCGAGAAACGTTGTTGTAAGTCAACATTCCCCAATTTAAAAAAATGCTTTCTTCAGCCAGGATCTTCTTTTTGAACTGGAATTGGCAAATAAGCAAAATTGATATGTAGTCAAAAACTTTTTTTTAAACTAAAAATTGTACTCATACGTTTTGTTGCATTCTTAAAGATAAGCAAACGCTAAAAGTTTCATTAAAATATCTGTATACGTTAAAGCTTGACGACTGGTTGAATTTTTTGGAGGTGACGTCATTTGACCTTGACTAACTCGTTGACCCTAGATGAAAAGACTTCAAAGTTTTGTAACAGCATGCCAAATTGATGTGGAAAAAAAGTATGGAAATCTGGGCGCGCTGCCGCGCGCCGGTCGTCCGCTATCTGCGAAAAACCTGAGGGGGCAGTTGAAGACCCCCGAGACGGGACGGGCTAACACTCGCAGGGCCGGCGGTCCGCGCCAACTTCACATGTCCGGGTGAAGATGTCTGCCCCATAAGATCTATAGGACTATGCTAGCTAACGACAAACGGAAAACGGCATTGGATAGCTGGTGACAGGCTCTATCGAAAGCTTTTCGGTCATTTTTCGTTCAGGTCAATAATATTCAGGTCACTGGGTCATCATAGGTCAAATTCGACCAGATCCGGTGGGACTTTCAGATATTGTCACGTATCTCAGGACCTGTAACAGATAAAAACAAACGGCGAACACTATTGGACAGTCCTTGAAATGTGCTATTGACAATATGTGGTTTGAATTAAGGTCAGGTCAACCGAAACTATGACTTCATGTCAAGATCCTGAAGTAGCCTAGGGAGGAAATGTAATGTATCAATCAACACGCCTTGGCGATAGAAGCACAATGACGGTAATATCAGCCTTCTAGCTCAATACAGTGCGAAGAAATGCGCAGAAATGTGTTAGTGATCTCAGGTGACTTCAGATGACCTTGGTGAGGTCACTGAGAAAAATGTCAGGGGAAACATTGAGCATAGCTTCCAACTACACGCCACAACCGTTGTGAGGTCATTCCGAGAGCAAATATGCAACCAGGAAACATTTGTATATTTTACCATAGCCTGTAATGCGGGAAGCCATGGCCGCAACCTGACCTCATGTCAATCCTACGAGAAAAAAAAAACGGGATATATATTATGGTCCCTGATGAGGTCATGACGTGTTATAAGCTTGAAATCAATCGCCCAATTGTTGTGGAAGTTATGCCACCTAGAACTCCGAGGGACGTTGGGTCACTTCGCCTGACCTGGTGACCTGACCTGAGATGACCCGGGGTAAAACATGTATGAGGATATGCGGACAAGACTAATGAGCAGCCATGCGAGGTTTGGCCTTGCTAATCCGATTAGTATGGTGGCAAATTAGGAAAAACCGCATGGGCAGATATCTGCTCCCCCGGACGTGTGCGTGTTGCTTCCAGTGCGCCAAATATCAGATGTCAGAAACCATCGTCAACTTACTCTGGTGATTCCAGTACATTACACTGGTACTTGTGTATTTCCGATTCACCACATTAGTATTCTTGTAACTCAAGTGCTCTACACCGGTACTCTGGTATCTCCAGTGCACTACACAGGTAATCTGGTATCTCCAGTGCACCGCAATTGTACTCAGGCATCTCCAGTGCATCTCACGGGTACTCTGGTATCTCCAGTGCACCACACTGGTACAATGGTATCTCAAGTACACCACAATGATACTCAGTACTCACATATCTTGAGCAGCCGGCTCCCGATAGAAGAAGTACGCGAACGGTAGCAGGAAGAAGATCACAAAGAATATCATGGAATACAGCACTGGAACAAAAAGCACGCAAATTAAACCGCGTGTACGCCATCCGATCAACATTGTCAAGATTAGCTATTCACGATCGCAGTGCACTGGAGGCTACCTTAATCGTGTAACTGTTTATCTACATGCCAATAATAATAATGAGTCATCGAATCACTCAACACCGCGAACCTGCAAAGCACTGCTCCCCACCATCGCGTCACAAACGGCTCAGTAGTACATGTACCGCTCCCCACCATGGCGTCACACATTGCTCAGTATTACATGTACTGCTCCCCACCATGCCGTCACACACGGCTCAGTAGCACATGTACTAATGGGTGTAACCATTGGGGGCTGGGAGAATATGTCCCGCAATTTCTGAAGTGGCGACGTGTCCCCTTCAATTTGTTTTCCGTGTCACCTCCCCCAAGCCTCAGCTACCCGAGTATCATCGCCACAAAAGTATACTTAGTCATTTATAAAGTGAAAATATATATGCGAGAGAATCACCAAAAATACTAAAAGCCGATCTAGCCAATCAATGGGCTTCACAGGCTATCTGTCGTCACAAAATAACCGAATGGTAAATCAGCAAACGTTAAAAATTATGTTTCCAGCCAATTCTTGAATAACATAAACCTTGATCATCTTCCGTTTCCGATTTGGTCCAAAATTGTGCTCTGCTATGCAACAAATTTGTATTATCGCAGGACTTTATACGTCTTAGGTTGCCATCCCCTGTTCATATACTGATATATCCTGAAATCGTGAACAAATGTGCTTCTGGATGTCCTAGGGTACCTTGAAGGCTGGGATTTGAGGGAAGTCTTGAGCGGTCTTAGGCACGTACGTCAAGTTAACGTCGTATACGTATTCGTATTAAGCGGCGAGTTCGCCAGAGGTGTATTTGTATTGGCATTGGCATCGAGTGACGGGTTTATGAACGTTCGAATTAATTACCACCAATGCTTGTGCCTGTACTGAACACTATGGAAGGGACTACATAGGTCTCACAAATACGCATATATGGGTGCTGGAATTCATGGTGCCTATCGAAATATATGTTTGAATCGGAGCTATGAGATAGAGACTTAGAGCTTCTGAATTTATGCCCGGGGTTTTAAGTAACGCAAACGTCGGGGTGCTATGGATTATCACGAGCCAAAAAGAAGTCTACCTGAGACAAATTTATAAAATGCCTGATGAAGGTGGGGAGAAGAAAAACTTCTCTACAGTAGTAACTGACCAAAGTTTGTTACAGTAACCGACCAACATTTGGCATAATAGCCAATCAGTACCTGCTACAGCAACAGACCAACGTCCGCTACAGCAGTCGACCAAAACGCGCTGTAATAGCCAGCCAACACCTCTCAGATCAACATCCACCGTAGCAACCGAAGAGCATTACCTACAGTAACCAATGAACAACATCAATAACAACCAACCAAAAACCGCTGCACTGGTGTAATCAACCAGCCAACACTCACCATAGATCAACACCAGACATAGGCAAGCAACAATGCCCATGATAATAGCTGACTACCACCTGCCATACCAACCTACAAATGTATGCAAATTCTAAGAATATACTACATAATTTTGTCACGTAAAATGTGAATAATCGCACACACAAATGCCTTTATACTTGCTAAGCAATGATAATAATTATCAACACGCGCCAAGGAGGGGGTGGATTCCGTCCCGCCGTAAGATCTCGGCTCCTATTAACCCGTCCCGTCTCGGGGGGGGGTCTTCAACCGCCCCCTCAGGTTTTTCGCGGATAGCGGACGAACGGCGGGCAGGAGCGCGCCCAAATTTGGCATACCTTTTCCCACATCAATTTAACATGAGGATTCAAAATGTTTGGGTCAGGTCATCTAGAGTCAACGAGTTAGTCAAGGTTAAGTGAGGTCACCTCCAAAAACGTTCAACCAGCCGTCACGCTTTAACGGATACAGATATTTTAACGAAACTTTCAGCGTTTGCTTATCTTTACGGATGCAATAAAACGTACGAGTTGAATTTTTCCTTTTTCGGTTTTGACTACATATAAATTTTATTTGCCATCTTGCAGTAAAAACACAGGATTCTGGCTAAAGTATTTTTTATTGGGGCAGGTTGACTTCGAACAAAATTTATCGGTTTGCTCTACCCATTGGAGAAGGAAAATTAAAGAAAACTTGAACTCAAAATTTTGAAATTTTGAGGAAAACATTTTTTTTTGGGGGGGGGGGCAAGAAAAATATAACCCTAGTCGATTTCGCTGTCCTTTTCTCATTCCAAATAATGTTTTTCTTCTTCATATATCCCCAAAATGAACTCCCCAGAGTAAAGAACATAATGCAAGTCGTGAAAAGTAGTGAAAATCTAGCCCCCCTGGTGACGTCACTTTTGTGGACTTTTTTGGGGGGTGGACCCGGACCCTACTCGTCGAGCGCTTTCCGATGACACCTCTTTCGTTTTCGTGCGATGCTTAGATTGGATTTTAGAGGGGGTCTTCAACCGCCCCCTCCCCCCTCCCCCGAGACGGGCTGTGAGAATTTGACAGGAAAGACGGCGCGGGTTAAAGATAAGCAAACGCTGAAGGTTTCATTAAAATATCTGTATCCGTTAAAGCGTGACGACTGGTTGAACTTTTTTGGGAGGTGACCTCACTTGACCTTCACTAACTCCTTGACCCTAGATGACCTGACCTCAAAATTTTGAATCAGCATGTCAAATTGATGTGGGAAAAGGTATGCCAAATTTGGGCACGCTGCCGCCCGCCGTTCGTCCGCTATCCGCGAAAAAAAACCTGAGGGGGGCGGTTGAAGACCCCCCGAGACGACACGGGTTAGGCGACGCGCTGGACATTTCTAAGCAGGTATGCAAAAATGGCATATATCTATCGGTAACATCTGGAGTCATGTACCAAAACAGGAGTGGGCGGAATTCGTCCACCCACCCCCAGTGCGCGTGATACTGGAAGATAAGATACTGGAAGCCACGCGACATGTTACACCCTAAGTTTTGATCCACAGGTCACTATTCAAGTATGTCAAGCACCTGTTCTCGATTTTCAAGAAACGAATATTGCCTCAACTCATTAATTTCAAGCAGGGTTGGCAGTTTTTACCACCAAACCCGTTTTCACTGGTTTTTACCACTGGTAAAAAGCGGCATGTCCAAAACAAAACGGCACCAGTTTTTGCTGGTAAGTGCTCTAAAAATACTTCTCTTAAACTTTTTGAGATACTTCCAGGCATGCCGTTTCCATGTCTAGTAGAGTATCACGTCGCATGCGCGTACAATACATGGAAGCAGGCTGGAACAAATTGGAGCTGAAGATGCACACATTAAGTGTAAGCATCATACATGTCCTCTCTGTTTATAACACCTTTTACCGGTTTTCCCCGGAAGCAACGACTGTAGTAGCTGACCAAAACGCCTATAGTAACTGACCGGCACCAGCACCCACCGTAGTAGCCGCCCATGATGGTGCGCTCTATGCGGTGTCGGGTGGCGTTGCTGGTCGCCCATGGCTCGAAGGTGCCGTCGCTGGCCTTCAGACTGCTGACCGAGTAGATGTCGATGGGGATGATGACCAGCACCAGCAGGGTGATGGAGAGACTGACGGCCACCAGGCTGCTGACCAGCCGGCTGCGTCGCTCACGGTGCTGGTAGTAGAGCACCGACAGCCACGACACCGCCGATACCACCTGTGGTGGCAATACAGGCTGGAATACTGGATAGTGCATACTGCGTAGCCATCGGATGCGCTACACCACCTGTGGGGGGATGTGCTGGCTGGACTGCAGCCAGCAATTGTATCACTATCTGGGGGTGTGGGCTTCTGTAGACTGTACTTAATTAGTTTTTGTTTTGTTTTGGGTTCTTAGGCGCATCAATTGCATTGGTTACACAGCGCCCATAACGAATGTTGTACACTGTAAAGCCATGAGATGAGCACAAGATTTCCGATCCGGTCAAACAGAGCCATCAAGTGAACGTGTACTACACTTGATGTGAAGCCACATATCATAACAGAGGACGAGTAGCCTTGGGGTAAGTTGCACGACTCACAATCGAAAGGTTGTGGGCTCGAGTCTCACCTGTCGCTACTATTCTCCCGCGACCAATCGGCGTGAGATTGGCGACGCTACATGACTCAACGGTCCATGTGTCGTAAAACCAATAGTGTAACAGTGTTGCTAGACAAGTACTGTTTTAATCGTATAATATCTAACTGTGGGTGTTGTGACCCCGTAAATCAGCCGACCTACCATGCCCCGCATATGTCACGCCCGTACTTTTCCGTCCGGCGCCGGCGACGCGGTCACCGGCCCTCGTCGGAACCGAGTCAGCATTCTCGGGACAACGCCCGGCTACTGCGACGTGTACCTGGCCTTCCGGTCGTGGTCGAGCCAGGGCGGTGGCCAGACCCCCGCTGAGACACGTGTCTGGACTGTCGAACCGCGCGGACCTGTCGCTGTCGGTCGCGTGCGTAAATTAATAACTGTATTTCGGCCTCCAAATTTACAATTGAAATCAATCGTTGTCATATTCGCTATACGTATTGTACAATATACCGTGCAGAGTATTTATCATTTTTGCCTTCGGAGTTATTGCGGCGCGCTGGTCAAGACCCTAGACTGTTCACGAGCCTAGAAGAAGGACCTTCCCTACAATAGCCACCACCACATATCAGAACAGGGGCGCGGCTCTCCCATTCAATCATATCTCAACAAGCATTGACAATAATGTTTTGGCAGCCATGACAGTTTGAGAGCTTTAAGCCTACACGACCACTGGTGTTTCTCGGACATGGGCTGAGTTCGCCGCCTGGCTCAACTTCGACGTTTTTTTTAAATTGACTGCACATGTCCGGTGTACCTTATTTATATTATTATCTTACTACTTACATCTCTGTTCATATTTGAGTAGTGCATATATCATCACTGCAATCTGACTCAAACCAGATATTAATCAATTTTATGAACTTGAGCCCAGTTTCATCTATTTTTTCATCAAATCGTAATTCGCAAGTATAAATCACGACTTCAAATTACGTTTAACGCTTCTGTCGGTTTCACCAATAAAATACGTACGTTGAAAATCATGTTATAGAATTTCTACGAATCTATGAATACGTCACATATAAGTAATTATCAACGAAGAATAAAAATATGGCGCATGCATAAATGCTGCACATTATTTCAAAAATTGGTGCTACTATGGGTTGGCTTCGTTAGTTTATTTTTTCATTTAAATAGCCATGTGGAATTATTCAGACCCACTTCACTGATGACGAAATACTTGGTTTCCATGGGCAGCTACAGAAGAAAAATAAGATGTCTGGCACACATTGTCAGATATATTTCACAAATGTCATAGCTGTGTAATTATGGAGTAGTAGTGCTATGTGTGTGATCGATGCCCGATAACCAGCAAATCATACAAGGCAGTCAGAACAAACAATGAATACGAAGGAAAGCATAATGATAACAAGAAAAAGTTATCAAAATCCCATACCAGGCCAGTCAATTACAATACACACCAGACGAATAATGGTACATCATGCAGCAACAGCACAGATCATAAGAGAATCTCTCAACTCTTTATTGGATGAAGCGTAAACAATTCGATATATGTACATATACATGTATGCTTCATTAAATATGACGGCAGGTTCAGAGTTGATCTTGCTTGTCGCTTCAATTGATAGTGTTATTTTCCTTGTTTTTTCGTTGTACTTGTATGAATTAGTTAGTTAGTTCTTTGGGTTTTAGGGCGCATCAACTGCATTGTACTTGTATGATATATTGCCATAGTTCATGATGGTTAGGATTAAAATTTACACATAGGTCATCTCTATATTTGTTCTCAACGTTTCATCTTGACCTAAAACATTTTCGAGACAGGATGTGGAGGAAGGTCACTTTTTATGAAATATTCAAACTTCATATTTATATTCAGGATAACAACTCGCGTGCGTTATGCGACGGGCGCTGGAAGTACAAAAGTGTCCGGTATTACACTGCAAAACAATAGTCCATGGGGGATGGGCTGTTCTTAGCAGTTCGAATGATGGGCTGTCCACGCGCTTCGACTTGTTCTTGATGCCTCATTCTACGCGTCTGGATGTATGTTGCATCGAAGGCAATAAGGCGTCGTTTATTGTGGGTGGGTTGAAGTATTTTAGTGTTTTCGACTAGTTAATTTCCTCGCCAGCACTGTATTGTTCTGTGTGTGTGTATGAGAGTGGCTCTCTCATTCACATAAACACAACAATGCGGTGATCCGTTGTGTTTGGAGTTTAGGGGCGAATGGACTGCATCGGTCATGCAGCACAGTCTGCTGTGTTGGTTTGTTTTGTGCTCAGGTGTTTTGTGATGGAGATCGATATTAGCTGGTATATGCGTGATATCGAGCAGTTGCTACTTGCTAATGTTTGTTTTACTTGTGTTAGTTCGTGATGCATGCGATGACATGTGGAGCTGTGCCTGAGTGCACGGTATATGCAAGATGTGAAGACGCTGTCCTTGTAACAATCAGTGCAATCACTGGTCCCATTGAGGCATTTGTCTGAGTACGTTGATGTGTGATGGACGCTGGTGATGACGGTGGTGTCCATGGCGTCGATGGGTACGTCTAGGAAGCTCCGTTCATTTGATAGCATAATTAACATTGTCGGCATACGAAGGGCGCTTTTGTGGTGCACAACCGTAGGAGGGCGCACATGATGTTCTCTGGTATGTCTGGCAAGACCAGTTCTTGATGGTACGCATATTCGGTGATGATTTGCATCGTTCTTTTGATGGGAACGTTGGTAAACAGGTTGTTCACATCGAGTGAAGCTAGTTGTCCCTGGCGTGTCTTGGCTTTTAGAAGGTCAATTAATTACGTCCATTATTTCAATGAGCATGGAGATTATATGTGATGTCTTAAAATCTTGGTTAGAGATTTGGGGAGACTGTGCGTCGGTAGTTCAAGCTGAGGAATGATGGACCCCAGTGGATTTTCGGTTTGTATTTTAACTTTGCCATAGAAGCTTGGGTATAACCACGGATTCTAAATTCGGGGGGACAAACCCAGGACGTGCTATGTTTGAACAGGATAGAGGGACCTAACCCAGGGTCACCAAAAAAAACCTTGGATTTCAGCCACTTCTTTTTCTTTTCAAACATTTAAATTTAATGTTCAGTGTATTTCAATTTTTCAGATTCACCATTGTTAAAAATGATATTTTGAGGACTAAACGTCGCACCGAAAATGGCAAGTCCCACCACTTACCACTACCTATGAACATCTAACTCTATGTTGTATGTGCTGGACCCGATTGCACGATTACCATGGAACAATTATGTATGGTAAACGCTGTTCTTGCACCAGGAAAATAAAAATAAAATATTGGACGATGGGTTGTGGTAGCAAACATGAACATGAAGTTACCCTTCACATGCTTTCCTGTTTTACGGAAAACATTCCGATGCAATGTCAACCACGACGGATCGAGGGTCTGGCACTGAGGATATGTACCCCACCCCCACCCCACCCCATGTGGAAGGTGGCGTCCCCCAGACCGGAAAAAGTAGTCCCTCTGAAAAAAGGTTCCAGTGTACCAGCCCGAATATTTCAGCCGAAGGCATCCCTTAGTTAGTTATTTTTGTTTTAGAACGCATGGACTACTAAGGTCATCTTGCGCCCATAGCTCTTGTAGCTAACAAAGTGCAGTATCAAACATCACATCGTGGGTAGCCGTCAAAATGGTCCTATTGTGGTACAAAGTTCACATGCCATGTATCAGTGAGGAGTATATATTACGGAGAATGACACTAGCAGATAAGAAGTCCATCAATCGTCCCGATTGGACAATGCTCGAGTTGCCGGAGAGAATATCGCTAAGGGAATCCACCTGGTCATTCCCAAAATGGCGCCTACGCTCATCAGTGTAATGAGGACACGATATTAAAACATGACGAACTGTTAGCGGTGCACAACATCTTGAGCACAGAGGATTGTTGCCACCGCACAGTAAGTAGCCACGCGTAGCATAGGTATGCCCCATGCGGAGACGGCATGATGTGACCTCACCTCTTCTTGTCGACGTTTGCGACAGGACGAGCCCCATGGTCGTAGATGTTGTTTCATGGTTCGTAGTTTGTTCGCCGGCGTCGCGCGCCACATAGCCTGCCACTTGTCTAGGAGGAAGGTGGACACCTCTCGGTAGTGCTCAGTGGCGGGGAGTGGCAGTGATCGAGAGCACGGTGCCTTTGCCGCTCGTTTCGCCGCAGCATCCGCCAACTCTTTACCGGAGATGTCAACGTGGCTTGAAAGCCAACAGAATAACTCGTCGTCCAAGGCGGTGCATATCGGTGAGACGGCTCACAATATCCCGCCGAAGGGGGTTTGATGGAGTTGAGACATAGTTCTGCACAGCTACGCCGGCGACAGAAATGTATCGGGGTTGTCTTTTGTGTTGAAAAGCGGAATCCATTAATAACGCCCCACCTCTTGAGTTTCTTCACGGCTAATTGGAGACGTCTAGACATGGTAGATAGCCTGGCTGCGCTACACCAAATAGCGAAGTCGTCTACAAAGAGAGACCGACCAAGATGTGGTAGAAGGACATCGCTAATATCATTTATCATTATGGCAAACAGTGCTACACTTAACACACTTCCCTGTAGCACGCCATTATACTGCATACATCTTCTGGATAGCTGGTGGCCAACGCGAACACAGAAATGTCGGTGTGCAAGAAAAATGTGTATAAAAATCCCCATTGACCCCCGGATACCGCATTTATGTATCTTTGTAAGAATGGCTTGGCGCCAGGTCGTGTCATAAGCCGCTTCTATGTAAAAAAAAAAGACAGCGCCGACGTGTCGTTTCTGCTTAAATGCTACACGAACTACTGAATCTTGTGTTAAAATGTGGTCTTCAGAAGTCCGGTCTTCCCTAAAACCGCATTGTGCATCTCAGAAAGTCATGCATTTCTAAGAACCACGTCAGTCTGGTAGTCATCAATCGTTACATTAACTTACATAAACACGAGGTGAGTGATATTGGGCGATAGTCGAGCGGTTCTAGTCCACTTTTGCCCGGCTTCAACAATGGTATCACTAAGGCTCCTCGCCAGGCTATTGGGAAGTCGCCTTGTTGCCACAGGTGGTTGAATATGCTTAACAGTATTTCGATCGCACATGGAGGGAGATACTTTATCATTTCGTTGTGAATTAAATCCGGGCCTTCGCATACGCTTCTGAGCTTCGCTATGGCGGAAGTCAGTTCGGCCATTGTGAAAGGCTTGTTATACGAGATATTTTCGGTTGTGACAAAGTCAGGAGGGAACTTTTCACAGTGCAACTCGTGACGCAAGAATTGCGGATCCCAATTGCTGCCACGGCTACGCTCTGATATGGAGGAGGCAATTTCGTTGGCAACATCTACAGATTTGGTCACGTCCCTATTACCCATGCGTAAGGCGGGTAGGGGAACGGATGAATGCTGACCTGCAATACGTTTTATTCTGGACCATACTTGTGCTGGCGGGGTATGCTTGTTTATTTGACCTACATATTATCGTCATGATACCTGTTTTGCTGATCTTATAATGCGACGTGCAAGATCCCTGGCTCTCCGGAAGGCAACCATATTTAGAGTGTTGCCATCTTTACTGAATTTACGATAAGCTCGCTTTCTTGCGCTCGCTTCTTGCTCTCTCCGTATTACTCCGTCCACCATGGGACTGGGGTACGCCGTGGAGCCCCTGAGGTGCGCGGAATACATGCAGAGGCAGAATGTAGGAGCAGTGACATAAATTCTTCCATACTGTGTGGTTTATTATGCCCATCAGTAGAGCAAGCTGTTTCTATATGTGTTATGAAATCAGTCCAGTTGGCTTTGCGAAGATTCCATCGCCGCGGCCTTTGTCCAAGGACCGGCCCTTCACGATATTACAGCCATATAGGGAAATGGTCGCTTCCCAGAGGGTCAGTATCAACCGACCAAGTAAACATTTGCACAAGCTGGGGACTACATATACTCAGGTCTAACGCATAAGTCTGTCCAGACAGCATTGTGAAGTGCGTTCTGGTACCTGTGTTTAAAATATACAATGACTCTTCGTGTATAAATTGCTCCATCAGACGTCCACGCCCATTGACATCTTCGCATCCCCAAACGGTATGATGTGAATTAAAGTCACCTAAGAGTAAAATTGGTGCCGGGAGCTGAGAACAAAGAAGTTTCACCTCAGTAGATGGAAATGAAGTCCCGGGAGGCAGGTAAATGCTGCATAATAAAATACACTTATGACCAAAGTGCACCCTGGCAGCGACGGCTTGGAGGCGTGTGTTCATCCCTATTGGTTGCGAGGGAACACTATGGTGGATGCCCAATAGCACTCCACCATGGGAAATAGTGTCGGATGCTACTTCTTTTCGGTGGAGGGTGTAGCATTTCACCTGGATTGCGGTGTCCGGCGACAGCTTGGTCTCCTGAAGGCAAAACGCCACCGGACAGACCCTGCTCAGAACTGCCTGCAAGTCATGGGCACTACTTCTAAAACCCCTGCAGTTCCATTGTAAAACAGTCTGTATAAAGGGCAATGTTAAAAGGGGGTTACGACATGTCAGTTCATGGCGAACCAGCCGGGGTCCACGGGTTCGATGCTGTGCGCGCTCGCGCCCTCGGACTGACCCCGCCAGTCGGCGAGACTGACCAGGGCGAAGCATGCTTCCGGCCTGCCTGGGGAGGTGTAGGGGGTGGCCCCATCAGCCTCCCAGTCTCTGCGGTATGGAGAGAGCTGGCTTGGAGAGTTGGGGACGATGGGGGGCAAGCCCCGAGATCCTGTCTCCCTACATTTGGTGACGTATCCCTTGACCCAGCTCTGGATGTCCGGCCTGAAGCCCTCATGTCCGGCGCCCCTGGGCAGACCTCAATCGGTAGGCGTGGTCTACACGTTAAGGGTGCTACTACCGGCACCCGACCGGGGGCCACGCCCTTCTCTTCGGAAATGGTTGGTGGGGGAGGGGGAGTTGGGGTGGTTCGGGAGGGTGTAGGGATGAGTTGGACAGGTTTAGGGCTGGTGACGGCGGCGGGTATGGATTGGATCCTCGTCGGTTTGAAGCGACTCTGAGACGTTTGTGTCTCGAGGCTTGGTCCGGGAGAGCCCCTGGGCCCATCCCTAACGGGAATAGAGTGTTGGGCGGAGGGGAGGCAGGGAGGGGAGTGCTGGAGGTAGGGATTGGAGTGGTTGGGTAGGGGTTGGGTTTGGTTGTGGATGGACGGGCAGGTCTTTTTCCTCGCTGGACCTGGACCCACTCTCCTTGAGGAGTCGCTACAGGGTCCGTAACGGAGGACTCTCTCACCCCCGTCTGGGTAGAGGACACGGCTTTTTCTCCGATTGATGTATACTCAATACCAAAGGCTAGCATTATGGCACTGAGCTGAGCTATAAGATGAGAGGCACTCATGTGCGTGTGTGACTGCATCGGCGACTGTTGGGTGATGTTGGAGTTCAGCTTCATCTTTGCTGCACAGGATATTATCGGGTGTGCTGCCTCGTAGATAACACGCGCCTCACGGAATGTGATTTTTTAAAAACTTTATTGTAACTATTTCCTTTTATCTCAAGAAAATGGGGCAAGAACGATCATAGGTGGTATGGGGTGTTTAACCTGGGCCGCAGTTTGAACAGTGCGGACTATCCGCCTTACATTTATCTTGCACATGCTCTGCTGATCCACAGCGTCCACATGTCTCTCGATTCCGGCAGTGTTGTGACGTGTGACCAAAACGGGAGCATCGGAAATATCTCATGGGATGGAGTACAAATACGCGGACCTTCACACGGACATATCTGACGAAAATAAAATCAGGAAGATCTGTCATGTGAAAAGTTAAAATGATGTTTGTTGGTTGGAATTCCTGTCCTTTCCTAATTGAAATTATACGGGCCTCTACTACTCCGTACTCTCTTAGGCCATCTACAATGTCAGCATCTGAAACATCTCGTAGGTCGTAACAGTTAATAACTCCTCTGGAGTAATTTTTGGTGCTGTGGGGCTGAATCTCGATACGTACAGTGACTGTTCGCCTCCTGGATTTATGTCGTTTAGTGGACGTTATTTCTGTTGCGTCCATTGCCCTCTTTGCATATTCAGCAGTTCCAAATTCAACTTCTAACCTTCCGTCTTTGAGTTTTTCGCACCTGAGCACCGATCCTAGCTTATCACATGCTTCCTTCCTTTGGAACGGGGTAAGCAGTGCAAATTTCAAATTTTCCTCCAGTGATTTTACGATCAGAATACGTGGTACAGGCAGACCCACTTGGAGGTCGGGGCCTCTATGCACTCCACGCATTGTCCTGGCAGGCCGGGTTGTCTGTCCCCTACTGGAGGGGGCAGGTGGGTTGTTTTTTATGTTGGAATTTGCCATGAAGTGTTTCTTAGTTTCCGCTCCCCGGGCGCCCCACCGCCTAGGGCCCTATTGAGGGGACGCCTGGGTCCCGCGCACGGGAGGTCGCCAAGCGCCCGAGGAGCTATACGGGGCAGACGGCGCCTTCGCCCGGCCGGGAGAGAGATACTCACCACCCCGACCGGGATCCAGCACCCCTTGACCCCAGCTGGCCGGGCCGACAGGCACTGGGAAACCCAGGCCCCCAGCCCGGGGCGACCTTCCACTTGACCCGCGTGAGGCCCCACGGGCCCGCCCGCCCCTCCGGGATATCGGGACCAAAGAGACGTGTTGGTCCCCCGTCACAACTAGCACCGTGCGACGGGGGACCTCAGCCTCTAGGACTCCGTCAACCCCGGGGGGCGGGCTGAGGGGGCGCGGCTACCCCGATAAAACTGAGCTGGTGGGCAGGACCGGGGAAATTGTCCTGCCTGCTCATAGTAGGGATAGTTGGTGTTGCAGGGCCAGGTAAGGAACATGGACGTTTGGATGAGATGGCCATTGGAATGGGAGCGTATGGTTGGAAGAATGAGTGAGGCACTCTTGGTCTCACCCCTCGCCGGTATGATGGTCGCCGAGTCCGTGGGGCACTCAATCCCCCCACCACGTAAAGGTGGTGCCTCGTCGGGGGGAGGCATCCTATGAAGTAAAAATGCACACCCTTCGAAAGAAAGGCGCCCCTTCGGAAAGGGTCGAGTGCATCACGCCCCCTCGAGTTTTGCAGCCAGAGGCTCCAGGTGCTTTCGCGGTGGCGCCGCTCCAAAGAAATGGCGCCCCTCCAGACAAGTGCCCCAGTGATAAACTATTCGTGAAATAGGGTGGAATGTACCACTTTCTGAGCACTCAAATGACATCCTTCTACAAGAAGTATCGGCAGCCTGCTCCTTGATGCATGCTTATAAAGTATTCGTGTTTCCTTCCTCACGTTATCTCGCTTATAAATAGCATATGCCATGCTCCTGATAAGGAATGGTAATACAAGAACATTTCACAGTGCAATTTCAGGTAAACCTAACCTAACCTGACCTATAATGTGATATGGCATATAATACCAACTTATGGCATAGGAATTATTCTTCCTACTCCGAACATAATTCTTCCTAAAGATATGAATCCAAATCAAATGACAAAAGTACACTCATAAGTACCGAAACCATTCGCTCAAATTTGAGTCTGAATGACATCAAAGTAATTTTATAGGACACTAATTTGACAGTAAATTTCGGCATCCCACTGTGCTCGTTTTGACATCTCACACCTAACGAAAAGCTATTATTTTAACCTTGAAGCGCCCCCATGACAATTCCTGGATCTACCTCTAAGTACAATATTGCCCTCTCGCGGTTATGGACTCTGGCTAGTTATAAAATTGTGCGCATTCACGTATGGCTTCTCTCGCAAATTCGAGAACCTCCATTGAACCACTAAGAGGAAAGCGGACAACTTGAGAAAAAAATTACAATTGTATATGTCCTGAACAGCAATGTGGCAGTGCAAATTAAAAACCGGTGATGAGAGCACCATCCGAGCAGGTTATGACGGATTTCTTGGGAGAGTCCCTAGTCATATAGGATACGAGTGCTTGGTATCACAACGGCTGCAAACAAAAGCAGATTTGACCCTCCTATTCCTATTCCACTCAATCATTGTAAACACGCCGGACCTTCGACAGCCTTGAAATTGTTTGGATATCTCAACATTCTGATGCCGTACGGTAAGCCCCGAGGGATGCCCCCGGGCTATCCTTTGACACTAAGCATGGGTAGCTTTAGGAGAAACGGAGAAACGTGGAGCAACCGAAGAAATGTGTTCGACCTTTGACTTTGAACAGTAATGTGATTTCCGAACAGTTTGCTAGAGTACGACACGGCACGTGGAATGACTCCACTTTTTGAAGATTGAAGACATAGCGACGAGGCGCGAGGATTTCGAACAATTTAAGCTAACCTTCGGTCGTGTCGTTTGACATTGACATGTCCCGGTTTGAAATGTCACTTGAGGTTACCACAAGCTATTGCTTGGTATCAGATGTGGGTAGGTTAGGGCGAAGAATAAATGCGGGACGACCAAAGAAATCGGTTCCACCTTTGACCTTAGAAATTAGTTATGTTTGCGAACATTATAATACACCATAAGTCACGTCGAGTGACACCCAATTGGTGAAAATTTAACCCATAGTGACAAGTCTCGAGGCTTCGAAAAATGTAAACTAAACTTTGACCTTTAGGTTTGACCTTAACGTATCCCGGTTTCAAAATGCTACTCGGAGGTTCATCATAGGCTGCTGCTTGATGTTGGATCTGAGTAGTCTTGGGCAAAACCCACAAAAAAGGTGAGACGATCGAAGAAATCAGCCTGAATTTTCATCCGTCGATATTATTTCGAAATATCAATTTTCTGATATTGCACAACAAAACAACACGAATGACATAGCACGAATAACATCAATTATCTGCAAATTTAAGCCATAGCGATGAAACGCGAGGACATCGAAGAACGCAGTCAAACCTTTGACCATAACATGTCCCTGCTTGAAATGCTACTCGAGTGCTTACCACTGATTATTGCTTGATATTAGATTTGGATAGGTTTGAGAGAAAACGAAAAAATAGTTAACCGATTGATCAGGTTGGCTTGTCCTTTAAAAAATCGATTGCTCAGCTTTCTGATATAGAATAACAAGCCACGTCGAATGACACTCAGTTGATGGACATTGAAGCGATCATAGCCGAATCTCGCGTTCGGCCGACATCGCTTCAATATCGCCATCTAATAGATGAAGCTTGACCTTGACCTTTGACCTATAAGTTTGACCTTGATATGTACCGATTTCAAATGTTGTACGATGGTTCACCACAGTCTACTGCTTGATACCAGACTTGGGTGGGTTTTGATGAAAACGAAAAAATGGGAAATGACTGAAGAAACCGGTTTGCGTTAAACCTTGACCGTTAAAGTGGTAATGTGAGACCCATAGCTCCTTATAGCGTGTTCAGCACGGCAGAAGCACTTGCGGTAATTGGTTCAAATGATCACAAACCCGTGGTTGAATGCCGATGCCAATACAAATACGCCTCTGGCGAACTCGTTGCTGAATACGAATACGAATACGACGTTAACCTGACGTACGTGCTTAAGGCTGCCCATGACTTCCCTCGATAGTCTTGGAGATACCAAAGGACCCCCAGAGTCGCATATGTTCAAGATATATCAATATATGAGCAGGGAAATGCAACCTGAAACGCATAAAGCCTTGCAATAATGCAAACTTGCTTCCTAGCAGAGTACAATTTTTCACCTAAACGGAAAAAGAATATGGTCAAGGTTCATATTATTCAAGAGTGGGCTTTAAGCAGGAATTTCCAACGTTTGCTAATATACCATTCGGATATTGTGTGACGACAGATAGCCTGTGGAGCCCCTTGATTGGCTAGACCGGTTTTTAGTATTTTTGGTAATTCCCTTGCATATATATTTTAAGTATGTAAATGATTAACTAGAATTTTGCGGCTGTTCCCTTGCAGTCTCTGGCGATTCTCTGGAGGCTTTGGAGGGACACGGACAAAATTGAGGGGGCAAATCGACACTTTTCATAAATTGGGTGACATGTTCCCCCACCCCACCCCCAATGGTTACACCATGCATAGAAGTACCCTGGCTTGTATTCTCCGGTTATTTTCTACAAGGTGTTGTTCTCAGTAGGTTTGTTTGCGGAAAGCATCATGTCATTTACTTGTCGCTTTAGTTGATTTACGGTTTTTTTTAAAATAACTGTGCTTGGTCGCCAAAAAATCGTCTGAGCTTTGTATTGGTAGTCGTTCTGGTGGAGTATGCCAAACGATTGCCTTTTGTCTGTTTTTCTGATGTCTGGATTGTTTCGTAACTCTTGTACTGCTATCCGTGGATGTGGGTGTAGAGTTGGTTTTTGTCGCTGGCTTCGGTTCTTGGTACTTTCAGATTTCAGTTGATCTTGTACATTTGGGCTCACATCTATTTTACCTTCATATTGCAGGCAGCAAATGTATTGATAAAGGAGTTTGTATTTTGCTTTTTTATGTCGTTTGGAGAATAATGGTGATATGGTGAAATGAATGCCGAAGTTGGTTCTTGCTGGCTATCGGAGATTTAGTACCAACTCAAACACCAATTATAAAAGGGATAGCCCCCCAGCGACAGTCTTCCAGTGCAATCACAGAAGCATAAATGTTCTGTACTTCCGGCGCCCGCTAACATAATACATGCAAATTGTCAGCCTAAACATAAATGTCAAGTTTGAATGTTTAACAAGCGACCTTCCTCCACACAATGCACTGTCCTTGGTTCGGATGAAATGTTGAAAAAAATACAGAGATGACCTATGTGTTAATTGGGGGACATGTCAGAACATATAATGCCCAAAATCGGTAATGCTTCACGAGCCATCATACTCAAAACGCATAGTGCTTCAGAGCATCTAAATCGTCGTCTTCGGAAAATGTTCAGCACCTATGATACTCAAAACCTGTAATGTCTTAAACCATATCATACTTGAAACATATAGTTGTTCAGAATATATAATATCAAAATATTGCAATGCTTCAAAGCCGTCCTGTGGGAATGTTCAAAACATAACATACATCAAAACATATAATGCTTCGAAACATATAATGCTCAATTCCTATAATGCTTCGCTTCGACTAATATTCAGAAAGTATAACTTTCGAAACGCATAATGCTTCAAAACCGCTAAAACTTGAAGCCTATAATGCACAGGATCTATAATGCTCAGAGTCTATGATGCCCAAAACATATAATAGCAGCTGACGACTGGATACCATAACCGGCGATACGATTCACTTCACCTCTCCACCGTAGTCTGCCAATGGGAGACACCGCGCGAAAGCTCCCAGGCGCATTCGTCAGAGCGGTGACACATGCGAGTAGTACGTGGATTGCTCGCTACATTGGCTGCGTTCATGCATTTGACTTGCAAAGAGCGGTGGATTGGTGTGGATGCTCTTGAATTCAACAATTTGTTGTCGGTGATTTAACTAAGTCGTTGATTTTTGCGGGTGGGTAATTTCAATGTCTAGGCACCCTAGGGGCGGATCGAGCTTTTATAGGAGCAGGGCTGATTATTCTGCCTTGACCGCGGCCTGGCTGAAGGAGAAGAGACCTGGCGCCGTGGTGCTCCCTTGCGTGGAATGGATATGCTTACACTGAAGACCAATGACGTACCTATAGTTTGTGTCTGGCGCGGGACGGATTTTAAGAATGCCCAGGTTTGTCCAGAAACTCATACAACGCTTCAGTGGCATAATCAGGCAGTCGCGCAGCCAAGAGTTTCTTGAGGGAGAATTGATTTAACAAAATATCATGAAGCAGACCGCTTTAAAAACTAACAAAATACATACGACACCTCTGTTCAGGGTTGCTGTTTCATGTGCCCATGTCTCTGTGGAATGTCTATGTCATCTGGAAAGAGCAAGTTTAGCTGAAAGTTTCTTCTAACGACTGAGAAATAAGCAAGGTGTCTGATGATCGGATAGGACTGCGATGATCTTTGGATTTGCAAGTGTCCTTGACGGGAGAACAAGACCACCAAGAGCAAAAGTAAACTAGTAAGAGTCCACCTCAGATCTAAAATGTCCACGAGATAAGAGCACGGGCTGACCCGGGAAGCATTCGAAAAGCACCTAACAGTTTAGAAAGACGTCTTTCATCTCGGCAGAGGAGCATATATAGCCGATAATGTTCCGCATATTACGAATACCGGTGCCCGAATGGCCCAGGAGGGTGCCTACATTCTCCAGGAACACAGCTCTCCGGAATAGCACCTGTATTAGCGAGATAGGCATCTGGCCTCAAGGACGGGTACCTTTGTCTTCAAGCTGCCTTACTGTTTTACTGATTTTCCTCGGCATTACTGCTAAAATTAACTCATGGTTTATCTTGTTTGCAGCATCTGAAGTCAAACCTACAGTAATTTCACCCGGATAACCTTGCCCAGTGGTGGATCCAGCGGAATTTATGTTGATATGCTAGTCTTGTCAGTGACATATCAGAATGTCCACAGCTCGTAGTGTCCACAGCTCACAATGCCCGCATGTTCATAACTTCCACAGATCACAATGTCCACAGTCCATAATGTCCACAGCTCGCACTGTCCACAGGTCACAATGTCCACACCGTTTCGGCGAAAATATGCTACGTGAAATCACTTTCAACCTTATCGTACTGGCGTGGCAAAGCGGTAAATTTAGGAACCTCTAGTTCAACTCTAGTCAACAGATGGCAGGTCGATGAGTTCGTCCAAAATGCAGCATGCCGAGGAATTCCTACCAGATACGTGTCCTGTGATCCAAGTTGGATATTTTTGTAACTTTGGTTTTGAGCCTGACGTGTTCAGTCATTATCGATGGATCATAGATCGACTGACTATTGTGAATAACTTCTTAAATAAAATTTGTTCGAGAGTAGATAGTGTACCCATTGGTAGCTTTCCGATTCTCATTCATATTGGTGGGACGCTCAAGAGGTCGACCCGCTAACTTTTTTGTTTCTAAACCGAATGGCATGAAATCTGGTGGGCATCATTGACGGCTGGGGACCTGTTTACGTCGAAAGATTCAAGATAACATATCTTATAAAATTTAAGTTACAAAATGGTTATTACGAACATCTACGGGAATACACAAGCGTTTACGGGCAATTACGCATGTGTCAGGGCCATTGCCAAAGTGTGCTGCACCTCTGAAAGTATGCGGTCCTTTATGTACGTCCACGGGCCCTAACGAACGTCTAAACCAATGCAACTATATGTTAGCAAAAAGTGAGTGAACAAACACAGTAAAGTGCATAATTAACTAAATGCTTCGTAGACAGCCCCATTCCTATAGCTCTAATATATAGTTTTTCGAAGACAAATCTATCAATATCTCTCTTCGGTGTACCAAAATCACGATCACAACTGCAGAATAACAAACACATGGGTAAGCATGTCATGCGCGATTACTGCACAAATCTTCGTGCGCCTTTGGAACGGACAAAACTAATCTTCCGATGCAGTAATATTAGTGAGTAATATTTTAACAGCGGTTCCTCTTCCGACGCGACAAGCACACAAAATTGACAAAAGTTTAAATACGCCTTTAGATCGGTGAAATGTACGAAGCCTCTGGATAACTAATATCACGCTGCTGGGAAATTAAGCCTGGATTAGCGGTCAGGCAGTTCGAACAGAAAGGCGAAGGGATTTACCATTAACGTAGGTATTAGGTAGATTCGGCTAGATTAGAAAAGGTTATGCAACAATTACCGGAATGGTGTACTAGGATGATTTGGCGGTGCTTTTAGGTCTTCCACCAAATGCTGTCACTCTCACAGATACAAATTATATGTTGAGGTCATCCTATGCTAGCGGATGACTAGCATAGTACTTAGTCTCCCACTGACACTTGAAGTGATATTTAGCGCCGAAAATCCATCACAGGTCACCTGCCTAAGCTCACTCTGAGATCGACCATTTCATATGTTACACATTAGGAACGTCTTGCAACGATCTCATCGTTAAGCTAGTTCTATGGACACCGGCAAAGAATGGGCGCGTTTGACTGGTTCCGGCACCTGTATCGAAT
The DNA here is from genome assembly GCA_034440575.1 of Imbricaverruca yamaguchii. Classification (NCBI taxonomy): domain Eukaryota; kingdom Metazoa; phylum Arthropoda; class Thecostraca; family Neoverrucidae; genus Imbricaverruca; species Imbricaverruca yamaguchii. The sequence continues at coordinate 238,836 of JAOTOL010001230.1, forward strand.
TTCGGCCCATTTCGGCCAGTATTCCCTGGTAGCGGAAAAGTATCAGCATTGTCAGCCCGGCCGCCACTCCAGTACCGCGGGCACTATTTCGGTACTGGCTGCCGCAACCGTGATACAATTGTACATTTCTTTTGTGAATGTGGCTGGCGTTAAGATACGCCAGGTATATAATAGTATCATATGTTCATAGTATTATAACATTATTATCATATTCGAGGGATATTATAAACGACGTCATAGCCGCGGGTATATACCCAAACATAGGTATAGGAGCATTGGTGAAGGCGTAGACAAGAGGGGCGTGGGCGCAATGGCACCCACTATTCTTCGTGAAATCTGAACATTAACCCCATGGCGATGCATCTAAGAATCGAACCCAAAAGGCCGACGGATAAAGAGCGAACCAGGGTTTCTGTGAGTTTGGAGAATTCCCCTGTCATTGGCAGAACTCACGTGCCGGACCCCCACCCTCCACGCAACGGTGTCGCAAAGATAATCAAACGGAAGCAACATTTAACAATAATGACAATTAGTATGTTAATTAACGGTGTTTTCAAATGCAATGTCTATTTAGCGTAGGCACCTCTCGCGCCGTGCCCGTGAGGGGAGAGGTCCAGCAGTTGGTAGCGGGATTCGAGCCCACACAATGTGGAACACGGCCGTGAAAAACAACAGTTGATGCATATACGTAAACGTATAGATAGCATTCGGTGCTAAATACAGGCTTGTTGCCAGCTGGCCAGGTTTTCCCCATGTGATTATATGACCCATTAACCCGTCACCAGTGAGAAGCAACACGATTACCGTTTTCTCAAACTCGACTTTGCTCGTGTCCCCTAACTACATTTTATTCTCGCGTTCCTAGCACGCTGGACACGCCCGATGACACTCCGTTGACCTCAGCCTTTTACTGGGGCTGCATATGCTACATCTGGACTTGCCCGTCACTTGCAGCATTTGGCTGGCTGGAGTAAGTTCATGATGAACCTCGTATAGCAAACAAGCCTCTCGCCAATGGAAGTCATCGTTTCTCGCGTGACCGCTAACCTATTCATAAGTTAGTTTCGTGTTGGCTCGCTGACGTCCTATCCGTCAACGGATCGCCGGTGGAAGTATTCAGCTAAAGCTCAAAATCATATCATCTAGCACAAGCGCCAAAGCAGCATTCTATGTCACCTAATCAGGTCATTGGGTTGAATACGTGCATGAACATTGAACAAATGAAGGGCTTGAGCCATCAGAGCAAATTACGTTGGCTGAAGCGTGGTGGATAAAAATATATATTGGCAATCCGCATTGGTATTGGTCATAACCACGTCCCAGGAATTACGTCATAACCACGTCCCAGGATGACATATCAGAATATAAAGGGAAGACAACTGGGGTCTGAATGGGAAAGGGACAAACCTGATATAACCTGTGTCTTTAAATTGAAAATTGGATATACATATATATATATATATATATACAATGACTCGAGCACCATGAAAAAATATAAATTGAGCACAGGTTTCACACGAGCTATTCTCTCAACACCACCTCATCTTTTGTTAATTCCTGAAGGGCCACTCACATAAACAAGCATATTCTCATCTGACAATCTACAAGAACCGTAAAGCACTGGATTCTCGCATCTACATCGAAACGTGTTTACACTCCCCCCCGCTTTTTGGTCATGCCTTAGTCCAGAGTGACAATGTGACGTGTGTGGTTACTTTTTTAAGCAGAGGCGATTTGAACTCTGAATCACAAGAAGTGGTGTATATTCTGACTCTATTCCACCTCAGGGCAAGTTTTACAAGTTGGGTGGACTCCATGCCTAACTCCGTCTTCAAATTCTGACTACTATGTCTGATTACGGGGGCGACTCCAGCCATAAATATACGCACAAAGTGATGTGCCATGGCTATCCAGCACGCACATGCCACTTCTTCGCACACAAATTCCGTAAATGCATTCTTAATTACAGTGAAAGATAAAAGCATATTTCACATAATAAAAGCATCATTCACCTTTAAACAATTGGGTTCCTGCACCGGACAACCAACGGGTGACACCGCCATGCGAGCGATTTCAACCTACGTGGGTGCATATGGTAGTCGTGGGTGCTGAATCAATATGTGAAAGCTTTAGCTTCATACTGGCAGCGACCTCGGAGACATAGCTTGAGGAAATTTCCATAGGCCACATTGCAGGTCAATATTTGAGAGCGATCATCTCCAGTACTTTAAAAACTAGCATAGACATATAGCGTATCTGTAGGATTGCAAAGACCTCTTCGTTTCATTTCTGGGATCGGTTTTTACTTTTGAACAAATTTCAAAACTTTGGCCATTTGACCTCCGGTCACGTGACCTCCCGTGACCCCAAGCCACTTGATATTCACATTTGTAACCTCATTTACTATAGGGGTCATCGATTGACATTCGAAGCAAAAAATAAAAATTGTTTATTTCCTGATAACTATTCATAATTTTCTTCCATTTTACCCGAGTATATTGATTTTCGCACGTTTTGTTGAGTGGTCGGGTCAGTCTTTTGCTAGCGATTGACCCCCAAAGCTCATAGGGCTATGATTTGAGATACGCACTTATCAGGCATGATGAGACAAATCCCAACATGCCCGATTTCATGACCTCAGTTCACCAGGTCACCTATCCAGTTCAGGTCAAATACATCAATGGAGGTGAATATGGTAAAGTCGGAAGACGTTTTGTACCCATAGTATGTAGTGAGATAGGTGCTGATATACACCTAAATAAATATTCAATGTATGCCTGTTACGTAGTCAATGAGAATGATTGGCAAAATCATTCAATTCATAGTTTTGGTACTTCCACCTGTGTTGCGGCTCGCGCGGTCAATCGCAGCTAGTCGACCTCGAAACTGGTAACGGTCTGTCGAGATTTAAGCAGCGACTGTATGGGACAATAATTCAGTCGGTGTGGGCGAGGCAGTAGTTGTAGGCGATTTTGTCGATAACTATACCTGTGTTGTACTGGATGAGATACAGAGTTATCGTTGGGACGCTCCTCGAGTGACGGTTCATCCCTTTGTAGCTTATTGGAAAGAGAACAACTCCACAGTACATCAGAGTTTATGTGTTTTATCCGATACACTGAAGGACAATGCTGCTATTCGTCACGCGCTCTTACAACAGTTAGTTCCTATTTTCAAGTCACGCGTCCCTGGTCTCAGAAAGTTTCACTACGTTTCAGACGGATGCGCCGGTCAGTACAAGAACCGTTTCAATTTTGTGGACCTTTGCCATTACCGTGAAGATTTCGATGTTGACTGCGAGTGGCACTTTTTCGGTATCTCCCATGGCAAGAGCGTATGCGATGTGTCGGTGGTACAGTGAAAAGAGCGACGGCTATGGAGAGCTTGAGACGACCTAGCCAGGACCAGGTTCTGAGTGCTGAAGACATGCACCGATTTCTTGGTGAAAAATTAATTTCGGTCATTCACTTCCTACTCGTTTCCAAAGTGACTGAATCCCTTAAAGAGCGGTTCGCCAATGCTCTCACCGTCGAGGGCACACAAAGGATTCATAACACCAGTTCACCGGTTTCACATCATTGCCTCCGAACTATCATCCAGTAATGCAGGAGTTCATGTTCGCGTTTATAGGGATGAGATGGTAAGCGTTAACATGTGGTTGATTTTAGGCAATCAAGTGTGAGCGAATGTAGGGATGTCAATAAAAAAACGCTTGATGATATTTGCATTGGCTTGTGGATACGTAATTTTGTTGTTGGAGGATTCGTCTGATCTTATGTCGATATTATTGTTATTATGCATATAGGTGCATATGGTGGTATGTTGCCAAAGTTTGTCTTTGACTTTGCATGTGAATGAATAAATGTTGGCATATTAATGTTACCATTAAAAACTATTCACGCTAAGAGATCAGGAGATACATAGATCAAGAGACACAGAGATCAGGAGATACAGAGATCAAGAGATACAGAGATCAGGAGATACAGAGATCAAGAGATACAGAGATCAAGAGATACATAGAACAAAGATACAGAGATCATGAGACACAAAAATATAGATATACAAAGATCAAGAGATAGAGATCAAGAGATACAGAGATCAAGAGATACAGAGATCAAGAGATACAGAGATCAAGAGATACAGAGATCAAGAGATACAAAGATCAAGAGATGCATAGATGAAAAGATACAGAAATCAAGAAATACAGAGATCAAGCGAAACAGATATCAAGAGATCAAGATAGATGCAGACAGACGCAGATAGATAAATATTGATGAAGAGAGATCAAGAGATATGCAGAAAGATCAAGACAGGTCCAGAGAGATCAAGAAAATACAGAAATCAAGATATCTGGAGAGATCAAAAGATCAAGAGAAATCAGATCTAGAGAGATCAAGAGGTGAAAATAGTGAGGGAGAAGGGAGAGAGGAATATATGGATATTATAAGGATGTAGATATGGATATATATACATATATATATATATATATATATATATATATATATATATATATATATACATATAGATGAAGACATACACCTGTATTTAGATATAGACATATAGGTTAGGTACACGCTGCGCATTCAGTTGTTCTGGTTCTGGCTCTTTAACCTTGGAATCATACTGCTCGCATGCTAGGAGCTAGGAGAACATGTAAGCCAATTAATAGAATCAGTTGCTCAGTTTGCATGTGCCGCGATAATTCAAATTTCTACCTTAAACAGCGCAGCGTCGCATTTGTCGTCCCATGAAAACGTTTTTCCTACGTCATTAAGTTCAAATTCAGCGCGAGCGTAAATCCTGCCCCCACCCGCCCCCCGGAGAAGGATTTTAGCAATAGGAACGGATTTAGTTTATACTTACGGTGAAAACAAAAACGCGACTCATCTCCGTGTCGCGTTAGACAAAAAAAACTGCCTTTTAATATATTTTCATGTGGACAATGAAAAAGCTTCGAGGGAAGGTGAACTTCAAGTGATGCTAGGGCTGGTGCGAGGTCACCAATTATTTCGTGCTACCATCGGCAACAGGCATCGCAATGCACACGTTAGTTCGTGCTAAGAGCGTAAATCGAAGTTGTTCGAACAGGACAATTTGAATGGTACCCCTATAGTCAGAAAAACTAGAACAATTAGGTATATTTAAACCTTCAAATCCATTTTATTAACCGCAAATAAAGCAAGAACTAACGCAATGAAGCCGTGATGATCGCTTAGGATGTAATATGATATCGGTACTACTTATTGTACTTTAATGAGGTGAAAGACAACATCATCAGTGTAGATACTGTGATGCCAGTATGGAAAACTGCCCCTCCAACTTGAAAATCGGGATGGCAGGGCCCCATGAACTTCCAAATGCATGCTTGATTTTTACAGTTAATACAAATATTTTTTTAAATACCCGATGTCTACAATAAAGTGGTCGAAGTCTGGCTATTTTTTTAATGTGTGGGCGTACTTTGACATAGCATCTACTGTGCTTATCTGGTGAATTCGTGTGATAAGTTCATGTTCCTCTGTCTTGCTACAGTGTTCAAAACAAAAGTTTCCCATGAGGTGAAACAAACCTTAAGTAAAGACGTCATTGTTGGAATCATTGGGTAGGGGAAACCGGGTTTAGTTGATACAATTGTGACGAAACTCAACATAACTCATCACTTTGGAGGGGTAGCGAGGAGATAGCTACATCAACGCCAAGCCTAAACCTGGTAATATCACGATATTTTGTTTTCGTGGCGCCCTCTGCTTTCCATCAGGGAGCAAATCACCGCGCAACTATCGGTTCATTAACTTACCCCGCAATAGGGTTAAATCGTTACTAATGATAGGTTAAGTTGATATAATGTAGGTTAAGTTGATATAATGTAGGTTAAGTACACTATGTTGTGCATATAGGTGGTACCGGTTTGCGCCTTTTCAAAAGTCCATATTTCACGCTTATAGTAATAAGTCTGGTGTGAGTCTTGACTGACCATAGCTGATGGTTTATGCTATTTATGGAATGGTCAAACGTTCATTCCGTAGATATCCTCATACAGTTTTAGCAGACACCTTAATAAAAGTAGGCAATTGTATGGTCAACTTGTTCCATTTTCAATCCATAAAACGTTGAAACAGGCTGCACGTTAAGCACGAATCTAGACACATTTGACGGCCGCAAAGTTGAGGGAACATGGTAGTGATAGCCGACACTTAAAAAGTGGCCAAGTGGACAGCGAGTTATAAATTAAGGGCAAAGCAATGGCATTGAAATTTTACTTTCGGTCCAAAAATGTGTCACATCGTTACCATTCTGTAGTCCCGGGTCGGAAGTACTTCGGCTTGTTTTTGCCACGAGAAGAGGGTGTTCATAGCAACAGTAGCAGCAGTAGCCATGGCAACCGGCTTCATGCTTTTGGAGAAAATGCTGTTGTACCAACCATCCCGTGCATCAACTAGACCCGGTCTCCCTGCTCCTATTTTTCACGGCCATTTAATGTGTTTACCTGACAACCTCGCAAGCTGTCACCTGGACTGTGCCATTTGGATCCTCTGACATCAGTGGTTACATAATCATAGACATCATATTTGGTTTCAAAACGCTGCGGAACGGACATTTCAAAACATTGTGATAAAAGATCAAACCGGCTGGGTGTATGGCTAGGTGTTACGGAGACTGGGACGGTATCTTGTAGTTACATTGAATGAGCCATTCGATCTCAAAACAAAACCGCTGGGAATAACTCTTTAAAAAAAATATCACCAGACCCCACAACGGCGATAGTGCTAAAACAAACCCTGCTAGGTTCCATACAAATTGCGCCGCGGCCTAAGAAAATCGTATCAGAGTCCACAAAGTCGTCGGTCACCATCCTTCCGAAAAAATCGCGATATAACTTTTTCCAAAATATCCAGTAGAGTTTAAAACAAATTACACTGTGGCTTACAAACCGATGCACCGGACCAAAAATCGCACCGACTGGGGGCCCAAGGTTCAGGGCCCTCCAATGTTGGTGTCATTGCTGAACGTGTGGCGTAACATCTCCCAGTCTGCGTCTGCTAACGCAAACATGACCCGTGTTACTGAGGAACTAGGAGTCATTCAAGTAAAGTTTAGGGCAGATGACTTTAGGTTTAATAGACGTTTGTAAGCTACGTACTTGTCGATCAGCAGTCGTGGGTTGCATATTTCGGCAAAGGATGACACCTACTATCACCCCGCAAGGCATTAATGTCCTCGCCCTCACTCTTTTGGTACACTACATATAAAAGTTACATTGTTTCACTACATTACCGACGTATCGTGCTTCAGACTTGATCACTATATATCAGCAATTGATTATGAAATCCAAAACGTTGGTAATTTCTTGAAATAATAATCATTCATTTTAAGAACCTTTTCATGGTTATGAAGACATTACAAGTTATATTTTCCTCCCATGTATGCTTAGATTGCACTCCCCAACGAAAGCAGGTGTCTACACAATTTTTGGTGCCGCACAATTTGATTCCTTATCTATAATACTTCGTTTATACTTTATCCCTCCCCTCTTTCGGAATCAGGGATTAACTAGTGGTGCGATGCATGGGTATAACCATTGAGGGGGCTGGGGAGGGGACATGTCCCCCAATACCTGAAAAGTGGCGATTTGTCCCCCTCAATTTTGTTGTGTTCCCTTCCCTCAACCTCAGCTCCCTGAGTATCATCTCCGCAAAATTATACTTAGTCGTTTATAAAGTGAAAATATATATGCAAGAGAATCACCAAAAATACGAAAAGTCGATCTAGCCAATCAACGGGCTTCACAGGATATCTGTAGTAAAAAAATATCCGAATGATAAATCAGCAAACGTAAAAAATGTTTGCTTCCAGCCAATTCCTCAAGAACATGAATCTTAACCATCTTCTGTTTTCGCTTGTGTGGAAAATTGTGCTCTGCTGGGCAACAAATTTGCATTATCGCAGGGCTTTATACGTCTTAGGTTGCCTTCCCCTGCTCATATGCTGATACATCTTGATAAAAAAAATGTGACTAGGTGTCCTTGGATATCTTGAAGACTGTTGAGGGAAGTCATGGGCAGCCTTAAGCACGTACGTCTAGTTAATGTATTGTCGCCCCGGAAGCGCAGTTGGTTGGAGCGCTGGTCTGCGCTTGTCTCCTCTGTCCTGGCAACACGGGGTTCGAATCGCTTCGCGCGCCCGCATTTATCCCCCGGCCGGGAGTGTCAGTTGGCAGCTGGCCCGATAAGGCCGGGGACGAGTTACCGGGAGGCCGCGTTGAGGCATTAACGGCACATTTTTTTCGCAAAATTCCGCCGTTGAACTGGAATTCATGGATCGGGTGGTGGGGCCAGGGTTCACGCAGCAAGCTCTACTTAGCAATAGGATCCTGGTTTCTAAAGCCACCCCAGCAACAACTGGAAATATTTCTTCTTTTTTTAAATTATTCGTATTCGTATTCAATGACGAGTTCGTGAGGGGCGAATTTTCATTGGCATCGGCATTCAGCGATGGTTTTATGATAGCTCAAATCAATTGCCACGAATGCTCATGCATGTACTGAACACGCTGGAAGGAACTACATAGGTCTCACATTACCACTTTAACGGTCAAAATGCAGATGTGTTGTCTAGCAGAACACAATTTTTAACTCAAGCGAAAACAGAAGATGATCAAGGTTGCTGTTATTTTGAAGAATGGCCTGGAAGCAGACATTTTTAACATTTGCAACTTTACTATTTGGAGGTTTTGTGACGACAGATAGCCTGTGAAGCTCATTTATTGGCTACATCGGCTTTTAGTATGTTTGGTGATTCTCCTGCGTCTATATTTCGACTCTATACATTATTGAGTAGAATTTTGCGGAGATGATACTCAGTTTGCGAGGCTTTGGGGGGGGGGCACTGAAAAAAAATTGGAGGGGTACAAATCGCTACTTTTCAGAAATTGGAAGGGGGATTGGAACAATCCCCCACCCCAATGGTTACACCCACGAAAGGAACGATTAGCATATAAGGAAAGTTGGAACAAATTGAACATGTTTTCAATGAGATATAAAAGGCTGAGAGGAGATCTCATCGAGGTCTTTACATTTGTCCATGGTGAGGACCAGGGATATCTCAGGGACACGTTCGAATTTGACAGAAGTGATGCAATTAGAGGTCATCAATTCAAAATTAAAGTTAACTATAACAGGACAAGGTTAAGACAGACTTTTCATCAACAGGGCAGTTCAACATTGGAATCTTACCAGAGTGAGCTACTCCATTATCGGTAGAAGTACCATGAACATCTTTAAAAACAGCATAGACAAAAATTATAGGCATACAGGGGTTGTTTTTCGGTCACTCAGAACCTCAGAATCCCCGAGAGGATTGGGCTCGTGATGCTACCTAAAAAGGTGAAGAATGACATATTAAGAATGACATATAAAGAATGATGATGTGACGAGTGACGAGTGATGCTTGTCATGTGACCTGACAAGGCACATCACGAGCATGGCAACTGACACGAGTGGATCTTTAGCTTGGTAGCTACCTTGTGGCATTGACAGCATGTTAAACATTTAATTCAAATTATGTCGTTCAACGGAAACGGTTCAGTCACATGGTGGTCTCATGGTATATGCAACAATCTCAGCTTAGCAAAGACTGATCGCAGAATCTATTCAATAGACATTTTGACTGAATATGCTAGAACACCAATTTGCAACGGATATTACTACCAAGGCTTTTCATCGTCCAGTGGTGTGCGCGTCCAGATTGAGATTTAAGAACCCCAAAGATGATGGGATGAATTTAGGCCGATTATAGGTCTCTAAAAATCCTGCTGGTGTCCATGACAACCGCAGCCGGGCCCATAAAAATAATATTTGGGACCACAAAATGTCGCGCGAAGACCCCTGAAAATGATGCTAGGGCACCAAAAATCCCACCAAGAGCATTGGAAATCAAATGCATGGGCTAAAAATCGTTCCGAGACGCAAAATATGACGCTGAAGACTTCAAAATATTGGACCGGTCTCCCAAAAATATCGCTGGGATCCCAAAGAGTTGCGTTGCGCTGGGATCACGAAAAGTTACGACCGGGCCCCTAAAATCACGCTAAGGCCTTCAAAGGTGGGTCCTGGATCCTGGAAATCGCACTGGGGGCAAAAAAGTATCGCCGGGCTCAAGAAAATCACGCTGGGCGCCAAAAAAAAAACTGGCCAGGCTGTCGAAATCACGCTGGGTCTCAAAAGGTCGGGACGGTATCCTTGATAATCGCACTGTGCTCCACAAAAGGTCAGACCGGGGCCCCTGAAAATCACGCTGGGAGCACAACAAAAGTCGTGCCGTGGTCCTTGAAATCACCATGGGAGCTGGAAGAAGACGGGCTGGGCCCTTCAAAATCACACTGGGGCCTCAAAAGGTCTCACCTGGGGCCCTAAAACCACGCCGGGGGGCGAAAAAGTCGTGTCTAGATTCTTAAAAATCATAATGGGGACCCCAAGGGGTTGGCCGCCCCCGACAATTACGCTGAACATGAAGATGCCAAAAAATCGCGCCCGGGCCGTCGAAAATCACTCCAGGGGCTCAACAAGTCGCACCGGCGTCCCAACAGTGATGGAGAACACCTACTAAATAAAGTCGGGGCAACGAAAAAGAAACAATCCCGATATGGATAATAATTATGGTGTCTCAGCAAATGCCCCCAAAAAACAAACACGTGTTGGGTCCCCAAAGACGTGTCGATGCCATAAAACTCGCGATGGGCATCCTAAATAATGACAACAAGGTCTAAAAATCGCACTTAGACCCAAAAACGTCGCACCGCTGCCCTTGGAAATCACAATAGGGGCGCAAAAAGTCGCGCCGGAACCACACAATTCGCAGCTGGCTTCCCCAAAACCAATTCCTACTCGAAATGTCACTTTGCGGCCACAACAATTGCGCCGAAGACCCCAGAAACGTGTCGGGATCCGGAAAAGAAACGCTTTGGAACAACGAAAAGATGCACCGGAGCTCGAGGAATCGTAACGTGGCTCAGAAATATTACGCAAGAGCCTTACAAAAATAGAAGTCAATACCAAAAATCACAAAAGGACTCTATCGAGAAGACCTGAACACCGGAAAATTCAGGACAAGTCCCGAAAGAAAGTTATCATAAGGGCCTTCCTTTCTACTCTGAAGGGTGTCATTGGATGAAAAGAAACACGTTGAGCAGCCACCGTGGCATACCAAGGAGACGAATCCCCCTCCATCCTGAAGATGTGGACTACCAAAAACCCAAGAATTGCGCCGGGGTACAAAAAAATGGTTCTGAGGCCCCATAAATTCGCATCGAGCCCCCAGAATTAGGGATTACAAATGAATACCGTGGGAACCAAAAACTTGCACGGGGCCTAACAATTTCCACTGGGGAACGCAAAAATCGCACTGTGGCACATAGAAGTACAACATGCCCAGCGAACTAGCGCCGAGCCCCTCAAATATCGCGATTGGGACCCAAAATTCCTGTTGGTAATCTCATAAGTTCTGGTCAGGGCATCAAACATTCCCCGCGGGTATCCCTAAAATCAGCATCGATTGCCCCAAATAAGCACAACGTGGCCCCAAAGTCGCATTGGAACCAGATAAGAATCAAGCTGAAGTTCTCCGAAATAAAGAGAGATTAAGAAAACTAAATACGAAGCCAAATACGCAAACTAAGTACGAGCCAGGAAAATCACTTCTTTGTCCAAACATACCACCAGATGCCTTAACAAATAGCATACCGGTCACCGAAAAACGTATCCGGGCTCGAAAAAACGTGACGGGACATGACAAATCGCCGGGAGCCGAAAAAGCCGGTGGCTCGAACTTTGCATTCTTCAGAAGTTACCAAAAATTACATTGAGCACAGAAAACTGGCGTCGGATCTATTGGAAACTACGCGCCTGGGCCGGAAAGGTCGTGACGGGACCACGTTAAATTATATTGGAGCCCCCAATATCATGCTGGGGTCCCACAAATGTGAGCGAGGAACCCAAAATAAACACAGCGGGATCCTAAGAGCACAACTGAAGGACGAAAATGCACTAGGTCTTCCAAAACGTACCGTGTTTGGCAAAAACCAGCAAGACCTTAAAACATGAGTTGCAGCTCAAAGTAGCTACACCGGAAGCTAAAAAAGCAAACACAACTGGTCCCTCAAAGCATACCGAGGCTTTGAGACCGCATGGGAGCCTCAAAAGCAGGCTGGGGCCCTTAAGAAATCGACATGGTACTAGAAGAGGGACACAAAGACCGGGCACTAAATAAACACTTCGGGGATTGCGAAAACGCGCTAGTACATAAAAAGTATCGTCTGTGTAAAAACAAACAATACAACATTTTAAAAAGAACTAGGATCACAAAAATGTGCCGGGCACCTGACAATAATTGTCTGGAGCCACACATAGCATCCATAGACACAAAAAAAAATAGAAAAGTCCAAAAAAAGAACACCAAAACTCCGTTCGGTAGCCAATCTGGGAGCGTATCTAACCAAAGAGATTTGGTGCATCAAAGCTCAGCGGTTATCCGGATTTTTTAGAGAACAGAAAACGTGGGAAGAGAACTAAACATCAAATTGCTTTCTGGACGGTATCTTATGGTGGTTAAGTCTGAACACGTTATGACTTTATGAGGTACAGTGTGTTGTCATCTGTCAGCTATTTTGCACTGAATTGTTGGTCCCTATAATAAGCGCTTACATTCTGTTTCAGCCGGGAATCACATGATGTAGTAGCATTTCGTTTGAAGTGGCGGATATTCTAAGGTGCACGACGTGTATTACCGATGTGATTGAGGTGGCTGATCACCTATATGTTGGAGTCAGGCCGTGAGTACGAACAGCATGCCATATATTTATATTTATTACATTTTTCTTCCCCTCAGTCTGTCAGCCTGCCAATATTGGTCTGCAACACACCGGATGAAATAATGTTCAACCAGCGTTCACTCGTCTTTCTTGTTTCTGAACCTCCCCAGCACCAATCATGATACTTCTTTTGCAATGCGCCAGCAAGTAAGCTACGTTCTTGATTGTTCTTTCTCCTCGCCAACATCGGTGAACATGTACAGCGGTACAACGGGGGGCATCTTTAAGACGTATTGTACTAAATCATGGAAACCAGGGCACACCACATGCCCATTAGTGAGGCTGTAATGAGCTTGCCCCACCTCCCCCACACACACCTAAGCATATAACGGAAGTTGAAGAAATTTTATTTGAACAGTAATCTTAAATGGCTTCACCCGCAACAGGAAGATAAACCTATCATTACACCAGAATTAATCGGTCGTGAAAAGAGTTCCAAGTGCAGCAAGAAGTGTAAATCTGAAAGTACTTATACTGCGATAATCGTTCTTTTCAGGACCACATGCTGCTGTAGCCATAGGCGCGCCCAGGGGGTCTGCCCCAACCCCACCCCACTTAGCGGTGAAAGTTGTGTTCATTATTAAAATTATAGGATTTCCTATCCAAGTGCTCAAACACGGTGTTTTGCGAAATTCCTGGGTGCGCCCCTGCTGTCGACCCTGGCCAACCCACTTTTTGAGACGTTCATACGCCTATGGTCATGGGTAGTCACGTGATCTGAGTTCAAGTGACCATTTTTTGTGTTTGTTCAGAATTGAAAACTGACCCAGAAACGAAAAGAAGAGGTCTGCGATTATAAAGATGTGCTATGTATCTATGCTGGGCTTTAAAGTACCGGAGATAATCGCTCTTAAATATTTACCTGCAACGTGACCTATGAAAATTTTAGCAGGCCATATATCCGAGATCGTTGCCAGTACGAAACTAAAACATTCATAGATTGATTCAGCGCCCATGACTACCCTATATACCCACTTAGGTTGAAATCGCTCGCATGGCGGTGTCATCTCCCCATAATTGTGATCGTCTGGTAACAGACCTCCCGTAATGCTAAATGGTACAGTCACCATGGCAAGATGTTCAAGTGGAGTCCCCCAGGGGTCAGTACTGGAACCAATATTGAGACACTGAGAATGGTTGTGGAAATAAATAAGAATGAATCGTACACAAGTGAAGAGATCATCAGGAAGCTTTACTGTGTCTGTGTCAGGCCGCATTTGGAATACTAAGTTCAAGTTTGGTCCCCTAGCTATGAAAAGAATTGTTGTCAACAATTTGTGTTCATAGCTAGGGGAAAACTACAGAAAACTACAGAAATGGTTAGTGGCTTCACCTACCTTGTCAATTCCTGGTACCAAATAAAGTTCAAATTCCATGTGTATCCATTCGGGTGCCCTACACCATGCATTTGGTGGCCTTCATAGAACAGCCTTGAAATTAAGACCATCATAAATCATGGTTGGTTGGTTGGTTATTTGTTTAACGACACATCGACTGCTGAGTCATGTAGCGTCACCAGTCTCACACGCCGATTGGTCGCGGGCGAAGAGTAGAGACAGGCGAGACTCGAACCCCCAACCTTTCCATTGTGAGACGAGCAACTTACCCATAGACTACTCGTCCCCCCATCAACAATCATGGCAAATTCTACTGATAAAGTCCTTCAAACTTCATTTTCTTCTCCGTCATATCAGGACATATTATTTGCCACCAAGAAACAACTAGGGACAGTTCGGAAAACTTCGGAAAACTCGGAAAACTCGGAAAACTGCTTCGGAAAGCCCAGGTGAGTCCCGTAAAAATAGAAAAACAGGGGTGCCGAAATCCGATTATTTTTGTGTTTTTTTTTCGTGGGTGCAGTGGTTACTCTACCTCACCCTATTTCGGTACTCAGACCGCCCCTGAGTGGTCAGATGCACAACCGAAATGTCTCGAGTGTTCCTAAAATCCTGTGATTTTTTATGGGGGAGGTGACCGGGTGGGTGGGACAAACAATTTCCGAATTTTAGAAACCAAAAAATACAGTTGCCGAAATCCAACGATTTTTTTTCGTGGTGGTGGGGGGGGGGGTGCAGTGGTGAGTTCCTCACCCGTTATCGGTGCCTCTGACCGCCCCTGGTTGTAAGAAAATGTCCTGACACTTTCACTTTTACGCTCTAGTTTCCGCACCTACGATGCCCAGGATCTGACACATGACCGCGCTAGATCTTGCTGACCGCAGGATCTAACCGTGAGAGCACAAGTTTTATGTGGCTCACATGAATGACTTTTATCGGAACGTGAGAACGCACTATGCGCATGGTTCGCACCACCCGCGCGCCACCTCCTGGCGTATCGTAATCGGATGACTGCCAGGTGATGAGGTCGGATCGCGTGACGCGCGCGGACTTCAATGGCCACCCCTTAGGCACAATTTCGGTGCGGTCGAGCAAATGTGCTGCATGTGAGCGACGCCGATGTGGTTGGAGAACGGGTTCCGCCGAAGTCCTCTATCGTCAATTGGTTTAAGGTGTGAAACGTGGATTTTAAAGTAGTCGGGATATCATCGATTTTCGTGCGCTTAATCGGCTCGGTTTCAACTGGCGTAGCTCGCAAGCAAATGAACTGATGGACACCAAACCGACACCGTGGTGTAGCCGAGACAATCTCCAAGCTCGGAAGTGCAAACGTTTTCGTCGTACGTGGCACGTGCATCCAAAGGAGGGGTGTAAAGAACAGCCGGCCGTTTTCATCGCTTTTTCCGATTGGGTCTGGTACTGGAAAACGGATAAAAGTGACGACACGCAGTTGCGTGCATTAGCTGGATCCATGTACCGGCTACACTTTCCTCATTGACTATGGGCATCTACGACATACCAGGGGTCAGCCAATGCGACAAGAGTGACAAGTGTCGTGACCCATAAAACGGGCTCTTCTCCCCACTCCATCAACTTCTCGGTGAGGCCACATTTTGGATAAAGTGATATACACGCATAGCCCAAACGATTGTGATTCACACGATACCTTTAGATTTTCACCAACGAAACAGCTTTTCATACAATCAAGGATGTCTTAAAGCATTACCCAACATCATTTTCGGTCTTCCCAACCGGCTCATTGCATGGATGAATCGTTCGATTTGCTGGAGCCAACTTCATCGGTCGAAAATAATGCAAGTCGCACGTGCTACCACACCAGTTAAGCTACCGTGTGAAGGAGTTTATATAGGTGGATACATCTTATGTTGTCTGCTGGGAAATACAAATGTGCTACAAAATAATATAGAAATGAAGATGGAAAAGGGCAGGACAGCTCACATCAGGTGAGGTCAGCTTAGGTCATGTCAGGCCAGGTCCTGCTAAGTTAAATTAGATTTGGTGATATTCTATTCGATTGGGTTTTGCTGTGTTGTGTTGTGTTGTGCTGGGTTTGGTTAAGTTAGGCTAGGTTAATGCAGATTAGTTAATTTCGCGCTACCTCGGTTCACAACTGCTCGGAGAAGGGAAGTATTATACACGGTCTATATGTAAGCTATGCATACTTTTACGATCAGTCGCTCTTGCTGCCACGCCAGCCAGCTGCCGTAGGAATGATTTGTCAGGTGAATGTAACTTACGCTGCATAGCTGGAATTGTAGCTGTTCTATAGGAAGTATGGAAACAATGTTTCTAAGGAATACGTAGATGAAATTGGAAAATGGCAGAGCAAATCATATCAAATACGGTCTGCTTACGTCAGGTCATGTCAGCTCTGGTCCTGTTAGGTTAAGTTAGGTTTGGTGGTATTGGGTTAGGTTTGGTTGTATTGGGTTGGACTGGGCTGGGCTCGGCTAGGCTGGGCTTGGCTGGGCTGGGCTGGGCTAGGTTCGGTTAGTGTAGATTAGTGAACCCGTCCCGTCTCGGAGGGTCTTCAACCGCCCCCTCCCCCTCAGGTTTTTCGTGGATAGCGGACGAACAGCGTGAGGTAGCGCGCCCAAATTTGGCATACCTTTTTCCACATAAATTTGACATGCTGTTTCAAAATTGTGTAAGGGTCAACGAGTTAGTTACGGTCAAGTGGGGTCGCCTTCAAAAACGTTCAACCAGTCGTCACGCTTTAACGGATACAGATATTGTAATGAAACTTTCAGCGTTTGCTTGTCTTTACGGATGCAATAAAACGTACAAGTTGAATTTTTCACTTTTTTCGTTTTTGACCACATAAAATTTTGCGTATTTGCCATCCTGCAGTTCAAACACAGGATTCTGCCTAAAGCATTTTGTATTAGGGCAAGTTGACTTCCAACAACATTTCTCGGTCTGCTCTACCCAGTGGAGAAGGAAAATTAAGGAAAACTCGAAAACTCAAAATTTGGAAGAAAAAAGTATTTGTGGGGGGGGGGGGTAGAAAAATATTGTAGCCCTGGTCGATTTCGCTGTCCTTTTCTTATTCCAAATAACTTTTGTTTCTTTTTCATATATCCCCCAAAATGAACTCCCAGAGTAAAAAAAAAACATAATGCAAGTCGTGAAAATCTAGTGCCCTAGTGACGTTACTTTTGGGGGTAATTTTTGTTTCTGGGTGGACCTGGACCCTACTCGTCGAGCGATTTCCGATGACACCTCTTTTCGTTTTCGTGCGATGCTTAGTTTGGATTTTAAAGGGGGGTCTTCAACTGCCCCCCCCCCCCCCCGAGACGGGGTGGGAGGATTTCACAGGAAAGACGGCGCGGGTTAATCTCGTGTCAACTCCATTCAAATCAGCTTGGGGATCCTACATGATTTATACTTAGGATATGTATACTTATACGATCAATCGCTCGGGCGCTACATGATCGACGCAGTCGATGCGCCCCGAAACTCCAATGACAACTACGATCAATTGCTCGTGCTGCCACGCCAGCCAAGCTACCGTGAGAATGAATTTTTAGGTGAATGTAACCTACGCTGCCTACCGGGAATTGCAGCTGTGCTATAGGAAGCATAGAAATGAAGGTAGCCAAAAACAGAGAAGGTGGGATCAAATGAGGTTTGCTTAGGTCAGGTCAAGTCCTGTTAGGTAGGTTAGGTTAGGTTGGGTTAAGCTATGTCAGGCTAAGTTATGCTTAGTCATGTTAGGTTAGGTTATGTTGGGTTATGTTAGGTTAGGTTTCGCTTAGGTTTGGTTCAGTTTGGCCACATTTCGTTTAGGATTGATTCAGTTTGACTAGGTTTGTTTAGTTTTGGTTAGGTTTGGTTAGATTGGGTAAGATTTAGTTTGGTTATAGGTTAAGCTCGTGTTAGGTTAGTGTAGACTTGCCAATTTTGGGTGAACTCCGCTCAAATCCGATCAGGAGCGAAATAGCCTGGATAGATTTTGGACACACTAATATGGTAGCGTGGTTGGTGTGCATCTAGTTGTAATTCAGGTTGGTTGTCTGGGCCGGAGACGGCGGTTGGCCGGCGTCTTTGTGATGATAAAGATCATGCCACGGTGGACGAGGGCCGGCCAGGTCCTTGCTAAATCAGGTGGTTTGCACACTGTGCGGTTGTCTGCGCTCGAAGTCAACTTTCCCAATAAAAAATATTTACTTTCGCCATAATCACCGATTTTAACTCTAAAGGGCAAATATACCAAACGAATAAGTAATCAAAAACAGAAAAATGACAAATTCCTCTTGTGCAACGTTTTGTTGCACCCCTAAGGATAAGCAAACGCTGAAAGTTTCATTCATATATCTTCATCCGTTAAAGCGTGACGATTGGTTCAACTCTTTTGGAGGTGACCTCACTTGACCTTAACTAACTCGTTGACCCTAGACAACCTGACTTCAAAATTATGACAACATGACAAACCGATGTGGGAAAAGGTATGTTAAATTTCGGTGCGCTGCCGCGCGCCGTTCTTTCACAGTCGGCGGAAAACCTTAGGGGGATCGTCACCGACCCCCCCCCCCCCCCACCACCCCCCACCAAGGTACAGCGCGGGTTAATCAGCAATTTGCATAAATTGCTTTACCAGTCGCCGATTTAAACACTACATCGTCGAGCATTTTGGAAAATGCGCCAGTTTGACAATGTTTCGCTTATATTGGCAATCGTGATCACATCACCTCACCACGCAGACAGTGCTTTAGGTCGCATTCGAGTACAAACTTCTTGCGGCTACCTCGCTCCTTTTTTGTAGCTGATGTTTGGAAAACCATGCCAATAACGCATCGAGTACGAACACCCAGGCCAGAGGCAATCGAACACGTGCAACTGTTAACACTGAATATTATATTTGGACTACCAAGCAGATGACAATCTGCTTGGTAGTCCAAATATAATAGGTCACAGGGAAGCGAGCCGATGAGCCGCGAAGCAGACCACCATATCCTCGTAGAGCCAGACGGAGGTCGGCGGCTCCGGCTATGAGCCAATGCTGGCCGTGAAACTCGACAACCTTGGCCTTCAGAGCCGATGGCAGACCTCGAACGAAACGAAGGAATGTGTACTGGGAATCAGGTCAATGTTCGACCGTGCAGCAGCGACAGGACGATGGCATGTGGCACTTCGGACCGAGCTGGAGACCTACAGGAGTACAAGGGGAGGGGAGAAACACAACCGCCTGGCGCCTATGACTGATCTGTGTTGAATTATCAGTCTAATGGTGTCCAAACCGTCGCAATTTGATGGATGGTGTAACGTGCGCGAGCTGGTAAACATTTTACGAACCGGACCCCCGGGCCCTGCCGGGCGGCCGGATGTGGCAAATCGTCGGCTGTGCCGGGCAGCCGACGAGAATATTGCAATAACTTGAAATATATCAGGTATATAATCTTACAATTTCTGGCGTGAGGACGTCCCGATGCATCGATTGCGTCCACCAAATTACATGTCATTCGGATCAGAAACAAAGTTAGCCGGTTGGCTTCTAGAAACCGCTACCAATACGAATGAAGACTGAAACGTCACCAATGCGAGGGTTAAGACTATATCCTATTGTATTTAAGAATTTAGCCACCACATTAGGTGTATTTACCCACTATGCATCGATGCTGACTAAGAAACGCAGGCCAATATCCAACTCGGATTCCGAGAAACGTGCCTTGAATGAATGCATCGCCCTGCAGCATCTCGCGCAAATTCATCGACCTGCAATCTGTTAATAAGAGGTGAACCAGAGGTTTCTACGTCTGCCGGTTTGCCGCGCCCCCATATGCGACTAGGTCGAAAATGATTTCACGTAGCATATTTTCGCGGAGACGGTGTGGACATTGTGACCTGTGGACATTATGAACTATTGACATTATGAACGCGTGGGTATTGTGAACTGTGGACAGTATGAGCTGTAGACTTTATGAACTGTGGAAGTCGTGAGCTGTTAACATTATGCACTGCGAAGATAATAAACGTGTGGAAGTTATGAACTCGAGCCCGTGGACATTATGAACTGTGGATAGTATGACCTGTGTACATTATGAACTCGTGGACATTATGAAGTTGTGGACATTATGAACTTGTGGTACTTATGAGCTGTGGGCACTGAGCTGTGGACATTGTGATCTGTGGACAGTTCGATTTGTAGACATTAGGAACTATGGACATTGTGAGCTGTGGGAGTTGTGAACATGCGGACATCGTGAGCTGTGGACACTATGAACTGTGAACAATTATGAACTTGTGGACACTGAACTGTGGACATTATGAATGTTCCGCCTTGTCTCTCCTGTCAGATCCCCGCACCCAGTCTCGTAGGCGGGCGGTCGATAGAGATCCCCCTCTAATCTCCAAACTAAGCGTCGCACGAAAACGAAATAGGTGTCATAGGTGATCCCCCCCCCCCCAAAAAAAGTGATGTCACTACGGGTTCTAGAGCTTCCCGACTTACATTATGTTTGTGGCTCTGGGGGGTTCATTTTTTAGGGAGATTGGAAGAAAAAGAATTATATGGTATCAAAGAAAGTATGCGAAATCGACCAGGCCCATAACATTTTTCGCCACCCAAAAATACCCACTTCATTTTTTTTTTAGTTTTCAAGTTTTCTTCAATTTTCCTTTTCTTATAGGTAGAGTGGACCAAAAAAATGTTCTTCGTTGTGAACTTCCTCCAATAAAAAACTTAATTTGGCCAGAATCTACTATTTTAACTCTAATGGGCAAATATACAAAATAAGTAATCAAAAACGGTGAAGAAAAATCCTTTGGTGCGCTTTGTTGCATCCCTAAAGATAAGAATACGCTGAAAGTTCCATTAAAATATCTATCCGTTAAAGCGTGATGACTGGTTCAACTTTATTCGTAGTGACCTCACTTGATCTTGACTAACTCGTTGACCCTAGATGAGCTGACTTAAAAATGTTGACACCGTATGCAAAATTGATGTGGGAAAAGGTATGCCAAATTTCGGCGCACTGCCGCTCGTCGTTCTTCCACTCTCCGCGGAAGACCTTAGGGGGGGGGTGTCAACGACCTCCCACGAGACGGCGCAGGTTAACCGGGAACGAAAATTTTGCTAACCCAAGAGGTTAATCATTTGGAATTAAATTCACATTCACATTAAATTCTTCCGGACCAAATTCCTTATTTTCGGCAAATTTTGTCATCATCGCTACCCGGTAAAAATGTCCTTACGGGAGCGCAGTCAGGAATTTCCTAAGGTAGTCCCCCATATAAGGGATATATGATTCCTAAGGGAGGGAGATATAAATATTCCTAAGGGAGTCCCTCATATATGTTTTGTCAACATGCTTTAGGGTCGCACAGCCTTGATCCTTAAGTCATAATTTGAAGATAATTATCCGCCCGTCCCATGTACTCGATCAGCCGAATTTACACGGCAGTGTGCGAATATGTTTGGAATGTTCCTGGTGTAAACAGTAGAGGTGGCATATCATAGTCCTGAAATATGCTTTCCACCAGTCATGAGACTAATTTAGTTTGCTCCTTTTTAATCATCCTACTTGTACGCTATTTTTATAAGACTGTCTTACTATGAAAACTGTTGGTACCGGTCAAGTATTGCCTAATGATCGTTGCGCAGGGGTGGAGCTTTGTGTACTGGGTGTTCCCGGACCCCTAAAAGCGTCCTTCCCCATCCAATAGTTTAGCCTTCAGCATGGAACTGTATGGAGCGGGCCCCTGAAACAGACATGAGTCCCCCAATAACCCCAATGCATTCCATGACACCGTGATCGTGTTGATAGTTACACCCTGTGCGTGCGATAGTATTGGCAAATGTATTTGCATTCTAAGGGCAGATCCAGAAATTATGGGGAGCAGTCATGGCCTGGTGGGGCGCCACTTTACCGTCTAAGGGGTGCTGAAAAAAAGACTGAAAAATTCGACTGATTGAAAAATTCCAGTGAAAATATTTTAGGCCGGTGAATAAATTAACCGCTTTCAACTCTGAACGGTGGCATAAGAGTGGAAAGCAGTTTTTTTTCGGAATCCGTTCTGAATTTTTCGGTGCTGGGGCCGATTCGATGTCTCGGTCGAGTCTCGGTGTGATACTTCTGAGTGTTTTTAAACCCCAGCGGGATAAAATTTGCTTCGGTATAGTTCCTGGTCATACCGGGGCTTCCGGTGCGAATTTCTTTCAGTGTTCCGACGCGTTTCTTTTCCGGGTACGACGGTTTTTAGGGTCTTCAGCAGCGATTTTTTAGCCCGCATAGACATTCGGGATAGAAATTTATATTGGGGACCAGCTACGTCTTTTGGGGCCACCGCGCAACGTTTTGGCCCTCAGTGTGATTTTGAGGGGCTACAATGTGACTTTTTCTGGGTCCCGGTGCGCTTTTTGGTCCCCAGCGTCATTCGTTGGGATCCCTAGCGTGAGTTTTGGTGGCTTCGACATGTTTTTAGGGACCCAACACGTTTTGGGGGCCTTTGGCGCGATTGTTGGGACACCAGAGTGATTGTGCATGTAAGGAATGCTTTCTTAGTTGCTCCGGCTTCGTTTTTGGAGGGACCCCGGCGGGACGTGTCGATGTCATAGCGTGATTTGCATTGGCTAGGGCGCGACTTTTCGGGATCTCTAGGCTCAGCGTGAATTTCAGGGGCCCCGTTCCGACATTCTGGGCCCACATTGTAATTTTGAAGGACCCAGGCAAGACTATTTTAGGTTCCCAGCGTAATTTTCAGGGGCCCAGACGCGAGCTTTTGAGACCTCAGCGTGATATTCAGTGCCCCGTTGATATTTTTTGTATGGCCCCAGTATCAATTTCCGAGGCCTCAGCGATACTCTTTTTTTTTGGTTCCAAGCGTGATTTTCAGGGGCCTCCGCAAGATCCTTTGGGGCAAACAGCGTGATTTCTGGAGGCCCCGGTCCGACCCTTTTTGGCACACAGTGTGATTTGCAGGAGTCCCGGTTAGCCTTTTCGGCCTCCAGTGCAATTTTCTGGGGCGCCGGCCAAGTCCTTTGAAACCACATCGTGATTTTCAGGGCCCCGGCTCGACTTTTTTGGATCCCAGCAGTATTTCCAGGTGTCCCTATTCCACTATTTGGAGCCCGGGAGTCATTTTTTCGGTGCTCTAGAACTATATACTTTGGAGAGGGTAATGTGATTTTTCAGGAGCCTCGATGCGATTTTGGGCCCCGGCAACATTTCCAGGGCACTACTATAGCTTTAAATTCCGCAGCGCTCAGCCGCCGCTCCACACCACCACACACCAGCTAGGAATTATTAAATGCGGGAGGAACATGCTGATAGTAGTGTCACCATGGAAACATATGGGATATTGAAGCCACCACATCACTCTGAAATTCGGTCTGCTGAATGGCCCATGAGTTCACCTTCCACCCGATTTCCGTCTAGAAGCACCTGTATCAGACTCTGTACCTGGCGCGAGTATTGGAATACGGTGGAAAGGTGGAGTAAAGCGATAAGGATGATAATGGCGTGCAGTCAACAGCTGGTATTATAGGTTTTGAACATTACAGGCTCTGAACATTATATATGATACCATGGTTGGTTGGTTGCTTATTGGTTTTACGACACAGCGACCGTTAAGTCATGTAGCCTCGCCAATCTCTCACGCTGATTGGTCGCGGGCGAAGAGTAGCGACAGGTGAGACTCGAACCCACAGCCTTTTGACTGTGAGACGAGAAACTTACCCCTAGACTACTCGTCCCCTATGATTCCATGCATTAGAGGCTTTGAGCATTAGTGGTTTTGAAGCAATAGATGCTTTGAGAATAGCAGTTGGAACAAAGTATTATAGGAATTGAGCATTATATGTTTCAAAGCATTATAGGATTTGAGCATTAGATGCTTTGAAAGTTTCCATATAGCATAGTATTAGAGGCTTTGAATCATTATGCATTTGAGTATTATATGTTCTGAAGCATTATTTGTTTCTGACATTATAGGTTCTGATAAGCATCCAATAATTGTAATCCTGACCATCATGAACTATGGTTATATACCTTACAAGCACAAAGGAACAGCAGCAATAATATGATCCATTGAGGAACCAGCAGGAAGACTCCAACAACTCCACTCCATCAACTCCATCAACTCCACATCAAATTTGCAATGCTGATACTGAATGCATTAAAATACTTACCGCAATGGATATTATTATAGGAATCCATTTGGCTGCAAAGAATGATGGAGGTGCTGAATTCTCCAGGAACAGCATGCCAATTTGAAAGTCCTTCAATTCAATGATATCACAGCCTGGGGAAAAGGCAACAAATGTTTGCATTACCATAGAAAAACTAGATCAAAACCATAGCAAGGAATGCAAAATGTACAACAAAAAAAGAAATTCCAGACAGATTTCCATTCCAACAATTAAAAGAGCTTGACATTTTTAGCAATGAACACAGCTTGGGAATATTTTCAGACATTTAAGTGTTGTGGAATGGGCTGGATTGCCCCAAAATATAAATAATGAATGTTCATGGTCCCACCCGAGAGGGTTCCAAATCACAGCAAGGTCAGATTTTGAGCTTTTCATGTAAAACAGCAGTAAACTAGACACAATACCTTCAGATACTTAGTTTTATAATCACCTACATCTCCAATAACTGATGCAAATGCCCTCCCTGCTTTAACATGTCTCTCAAAACCTGCCCAGGGCATATCTGAAAATCATCTCCCTGTTGCATGTGCCACCTCAGGATAGTTCCACCTTTATTTTATTCATCAAAAACTGTGTTCTGATCATTTACATTCCACCCAGTAAACATGCCAATGTTAGCCTGTTGTCTGCATGTGTCTGGGGCAAACCCAAGATTTTGTAAGCAGCATGCCAGCATCATGTTGCTCTTGGCCAGGCATCATCATATTGACCTGGAATATCAACATGTGTCAGGTTTAATTTGGCATATCAATAGTAGCCAGCTGACATTGGATGTTGTCTGAAATTTCATTCCCCAGCTGACAGTGGGCTGCTGGCAGGGTGGGAAACTTACTTTCCAGGTTTGGAGTCAGAGTGCAAACATACCTCTTCCTGAGTAGATTTTCATGGACATATTATTTTTATGAGTGGAATCTATTTGCCGGTAACCAACTGGAAAACCATATGTACCTAGTGGGTACCTACATAATATGCATAAGTAATACACATCATCTTTGGTCACATCAAAGGATAGAAACAAAGTGAACAATGGATGGAACTGCAAGACAGGGAGTTGTGATAATCAGCTCAGCTTTGTCTCTCATAACTCACAGGAGCAATGTGCTTTCCTTTCACTGTTGGTCTCAGTACAAGGCTAGCCAAATGAAACAGACGAAAAATTCACGCTTCAACCTCAGATCAGAATGCACACCTAACCACATACGCAGCTAATTCCCAGAACGATATGGACCAGACACCACCACCTCACACTAGACAGTCAGAAGCGATGGCCGATGGCCATGCTAAAACCTTGCATTAATTGGTTGAAAGACAGTTTTAGGAACAGAAAATGCTAACAAAGGAAAGCAAACTTCGAATGGCAGTCTCAGGGACTCAAGAAGTCATCTCTTAAAACAGTCAGTTTTTCCCACTATGGGGTGGCTCGAAAGCAGGTTTATGGAGATGCATCTGCCAAATTTGTGCCAAATTCGTAGTGACCAGAGGCCGCTGTTCGGTGTGCAGGCCCAAGGTTTGGCATGCTATAGTCGGCATTTCCACTGATTGTGGTGTGGTGTGGTGTGTGTTCGAGTGTTGTCTGTGTGCTTGATGGTACAAAACTGGCTAGTTTATTTGGTAATCTAAGTAGAATAACATGTTTGGTAGATGTTTTGTTCAATCTTGTATTAGTTTTTTAGTGGTATTTTTGTTCCTTCTGCATGTTTGTGTCAGAGTACATGTGGAGCCCATTCTATCTAGTATGAATCTGGAGTGCAAAATGTTTTCAGGGATGACATCTCTTAATAAGTGCCTTAATTCCCATCCTGCATGCCACCATTCAGCTGTGAGCATGTCCACTAGGCAATGATGAATGTCCTCCCTGTCACTGGCCAGTAGCATAGTAACATATTGTTTAATGCACAAACATCCTACTTGTGGGATGAATATGCATGAGTTTTGTGGTGTGAGCATGTCAGGATTATCAGGTATGGATTTAAAAAACTTGGTTGACATTGATTAAGTATACTTTTGTCATCATTTTTTTATACCATTGCTCAGGAAGTTGGCTTACAACCCCATGCTTCACTAATTTAACCACAGCATCAATTTGTCATCTGTCAGTCACTTGTTGGCTGTCATTCTGTAGTGCTGTGTGCAGTCTCCATGTAAATCAAAAGGACTATTACAATTTGCAGATGTTACTAAATTTATTTCTACTTATATTCAGGAGCATCAATGGAAAAACCACTTCATTACTAAAACTGATGAGTTAGATTCTGTGGTCACTTTTAGTTTATACAATCATTAGGCTGGATCTTCTCCCTTCATCTTGTCCCATAGGCCATGTGACCTGGGAGCAAATTTACCCCATAAAACTGGCTAGAGTGGGAAGCTTACTTTCCAGGTTGGGAGTCAGTGTGTATCGATATCGTACGGAGTACATTTTCATGGACATAATACTTGATGCATATCATCTGCTCACCAGCAATGTACTAGAAAATCCTATGTAGCCAGTACATAATATGCATAAGTAGGTAGTATGCAATGCCATTTTTGGTCAACTCAAATGTCAAACCATAAGAACAGAGAAGTGAACAATGGATCACACCGCCTGCCAGTGCATCGTGATAATCAGCACAGCGTAATCAGCAAAGCCCCGTCCCCATAACTCACAGGAATAATACGCTTTCTTTTCACAATTGGTTTAGTAATTGGCTAGACATGAAAAAGAAACAAAAATAATTCACACTCTGCAGTCAGCTCGGACGCGTGTCCACTCACGCTCTACCTAATTCAAGATGATAAAAACCCACCACCGCAGCTAGCACACACACAAAAAACGGAGATGTATCATAACCTCCACAGGTCGTAACCGCCACAGGTCACAACCTCTACAGGTCACAACCTCCACAAGTCCGCAGCGGTCATAACCTCCACAGGTCGTAACCTCCACAAGTCCGCAGCGGTCATAACCTCCACAGGTCGTAACCTCCACAACTCCGAAGCGGTCATAACCTCCACAGGTCATAACCTCCACAGGTCGTAATCCCCACGGGTTGCAACTTCCACAAGTACGGAGCGGTCATAACCTCCACAGATCATAACCTCCACAACTCCGAAGCGGTCATAACCTCCACAGATTCAAGAACTACATAATTTTATAGAAGGATCATTTCGGATAGCTATCGCTAGGTAGCAGCACGGTCTAGGTATTATAGCAACGGATATTGAATGAATGTCATGCGATTGAACGTTGAAGTATATATAACAATATTTCTCACTAGATGGCAGGATGTGTCGTTGAATACGATTTTTCTGTGTGCGCACATTGTTAACTTTTCAGACGTCGGGAACCGGCCGTCGCCCCGTAGGAAGCTGATATGCGGCGCAGTGGCGGATGCAGAGTACGAACACCCTGCTCAGACCTGTTTGTATCAGATTTGATGGCTACCTAAAATGTTGAATACATTGTTATTCTCGCGCAATATTTGCATTGTCCGCCCTGAATATGCCGACTAGTCGTACCCTGGTGACGCCATTGATCAGCTGACTTGGGAAGGAACGGAGAAAGCGCAGCATCTGCGGCGCGAAAGTGGACGGTTCGCGTCGCGAACCAGTCACGGTGTCGCTGATGAAAAGTTAGGGAAGCCGAAGTGGGTGATTAGGAGTTGACTTGGCGCTTTTGCCCGGAGTGGGTGATTCGGAGTTTGGTTTGGGAAATCGCTGACATATTTTTTCGGGGGTGAATATGGGATCAGGGGTCGTGGGCCATTTAGGAACTCTCACAGTTTTGGGAATTTTTTCCCAATTTTTTGTCTTCCAAAAATTGTGATTTCTGCTGAGTCGGTGAAGTAGGGTGATTTGACGGTATTTTCTTACCTTCTGAGTGGTTGCGATGCCCATTATAATACCATAAGCGTGTAATTCAAGCCGGTGATTCGGAGTTCGCGTCTCGGAAAAAACATTTTGCCATAGCAAATATTGATATTAATGTCCAAATATCCAAAAATACCGGCGGAGAAAGCCCCATGTCGCATCTTTTGTGCAACTTTTGGAACTTTTTGTTGAAAACTTTTCTTTCAGATTAACAATTATATTCAAATAACGTAGGTAATTGTAGAGTGTACTAAACGAATGTAGATCATTCAAAAGTACATATTTTCTTCATTTTTGATTATGGGATGCACAGCTCCCGTGGCAACACATTTTGTCTAAATGGAAACTTCATCTTGAGTACAAACCTATCCGCTGTAGTGTTTCCGTTATAATTGTATGTTTCTGTGGGTGTTTTGCTTTAAAATCCGCTGGCAGCCGAATGTTTGTTGGACCAGAATTTCCTCCTATAAAGCATTTTTTTTTTCGATTAAAATCCGATGATTGTTCGCATCGTGAAACCGTCACGGTGTCGCTGATGAAAATGTGCATTAACCTGCGAGAACGGGTTACCCATAGTTTATTATAGCCTCCTGCCTCTTGTGCACTCGAGTTGCATTACGAGTTGGCTCTCTTTTACCTGCACGGTGTTGGAATTTTTTATGTCGCGATAGCGCTTGCTGGACGAAGCAGCTGCTTTTTGTAGGTAAGCGACCACCAGGCTAGACCACCGTTCCAAACCCTCAAGGAAAGAATTACTCATGTATTACTCATCATGTACGATTGTATTTGCGTACATCTAAAGCACCTCGGCTTAATCAGTTAAACAGTGGTAAAGTTCTACAGAATGCACCGACACTGTATATCTTGTTAAACTTTATGCGATGAAGTGAAAAGCTCCGGGCTATTTTTGTATAGCATCATTTGATTTTGCGGTTGGAAATTGCAGCTGAATTTAAGATTTGTCCTGTCTTAATCTTGTCTTGTAGTTATGTTCTCGGAACATATGTGTGTGATTCGGTAAGAATTTGGTTAATTCCTTCTGTGTTTTCTAGCTCTTCCAAACAGCTACTGTTCCGTTAAGAAGCAGAATGGAAGATTCCAACCATCACATAATTGGTCGGTATGCGTTGTATCGCAGTGTGTGCAAGTTTTGTAGCAGCTGGCATGTGTTCGCAGACTTTATTTTGTTTCAACCGACCTCTGGCGATTCTATTCCCGTTCAAGAAATAAAACATCACAGCGTCCGATGCGCAGTCAATTATGCGAAAAATGCAGACTTCCTAAATCTGTTACTTCGAATTTGTGTCCATCAATTCCAACGACTCCAGAATAGCCATAGAATACTCCCGAATGTAATGATAAGAAAATACATATTCACTAAATCATTGAAATAGATCTCAATCCCCCAAAAAAGATACCGGTGTGCATAATCGTGATATGCCATACCATTGGTTAACATGACCTCCCAGCATGCTATGAAACTGGTGGGTCTCTCTAGGCCCAATGCGCCCTCATGTAGTATCCATCCCCGGGGTGTGACATAAAATGTCCGCTAAGCTTTAGATTGTGATATCTTGCAAACGTAAAAGAATCGGGCCCTCTGGATCGGCCAATCGAGCTAAAAACTCCATGACGTGCAACAGTTCATGACCAGATTCTCATTTTTGGAAAGCTGAATGTTTCCAGCTTCATGTTTTCATACCCAGAAACAGAGATCACGGACACAGCAGACAGCATTTATTTCCAACCTTCCCACCACTCCTGGGATCTCCGGCAGTACACTGAACTGCACATTGTATACTGATGAATGTACGGAACACTCGGGGGGACGGGGCAAGAACAGGAGAAAGCTACTCTGTAGACGTCTCTGGGTTCAGCAACAGAGATGGGATAATATCGACTACTTTAGCAGTTCTATGCTAACGCCACTGCCATAGAACGTCTTTTATGCGAGGGATTCGAAAACTGTTTGCTGGGCGCGAGATAGGCTATGTTATGCAAGCCAGGGTTTTATGTTGTTAACTGTAAAGAACATGCCTAGGAAATCTATCGTCCCTCTTCTCCCAAAACAACTTTCGACTTCCCAATCATAGACAGGTCTAGGAAAAGGAAAAGATGAGACATTCGCCCCCACCCCCAGGTTGTGAGGGCCAATAAAGCGCCATATTATGAAGATGGCAGGCCGATGTCATGTGTATGGCGCAGGAATGATTGTGTCTGACCCCGTATTGGTAGGGATTTGTCACCTCTTTCCTGCTGAGTGTTTACTTTTGTTGTTGTTTCGACACTCATGTTCCCAAGCACCGAGTGTTGTACATGCACTGCGAGTCACCTGATGATCCCGGAAAGTGCGCCCGGCCGAATCAGTTTGTGTGAATGTGCTGTATTTCATTGGCTTTGCGTACTTTGACGTATATGCATGCTAATTGTGCGCACACTCAAGTCTGCGTAAGCACGAAAGCACACATGCGCAAATGTAAGTGAGCGCAAATGTATGGAGGCCAAAGTTGCGTATATGAATATAGGTCAGCGCAAATGTACGTGAATATGCGGAAATGCACATACACAAACAAGGGAACTTACCCATAAAAACCCAATAAAAACCCAATAAACGGAAATGCACAAACAAGGGAACTTACCCATGTTTCCATGCACAAGCGTGCTTCGAAGTAGCTGCACGTAAGCAACCGTACGTTAGAGCACAGGCGTGCTCAGAATATTGTTAAAATGTAGTTGTATCAAGAAGGCCAGAGGTGTCTGTGGATTTATTACATTTACTAAAGTGGGGCTCGTTTATACTTGAATCTATGGGGTGGATCCCCCCATCTAACCCCTCCATCTCGAAATCTATTGGACACATATCGAAACTGGACAGCTCAGGTTCGTCTAATATACACTTTAAGAATGTCGAAATGTCAACCTTCCCAGTGGAGAGCTCAGGAGGTTAAACGATTGGTGGATTGATAAAGGCTATTTGGGTCTGCGTTTAAATTTTACGTCGACAAAATTGTCATAGCTCGGAACAAATGATTTTTAATGGTGTAAAGCACTAGATGTCCATACATGCACATGCAAAACATCCAATGGTGCAGCCAGAAGCATGAGGATTTGAAGGTATCATTCGTTCCTTGCTGCTGATCTTCGCAGTCAGTGCCACAAACTTGGACGTAGCTAAAAGGGTGACTGGATCGATCACCCCATTCTTGGGATTCAACGGGTCCATGACACGGCCCGAGGGCCATGCTGGTGGCCCATTCGCACTCCTCTACGCTATTGTCTTGGAGGAGACAGAAAGTTCAACATAACTTTTTTAGGTGTTGTTTGGGGCCTAAAAACGCCTCCAAGCCCTTGCAAATAATAATTATCGGGGATCGATATGGCATGTCCATTATGGCACCAACACCGCCGGTCGGGTTCAGTGTGACCCGGCGAAGTAGCTGATGACTAGCGATTGCAGTAGAATCCCACAACTTGTGGTCGACCACGAGTCGCTAAAGTCACGGCACCAGCCTACCCCAAGGCTCCGTGCCGTCTGGCGCGAGCCGTTCCGTGGCGGCGGCACCTAGTTGTAGACGTGGTCAGCCAATACACTGACACGTACATGACGGCGCACACGTGGCCGGCTGGACCTAGCTGCCGACGTGGTCAGCCAACACACTGACAGACACACGTGGCCGGCTGGACCTAGTTGTCGACGTGGTCAGCCAACACACTGACACGCACATGACGGCGTACACGTGGCCGGCTGGACCTAGCTGCCGACGTGGTCAGCCAACATTCTGACACGCACATGACGGCACACACGTGGCCGGCTGGACATAACAAAACGTTGGATTTCATCCACTTCCTTTTCAATGCCATTTTCAGACACTTCAATTCATTTCAATTCCAGTGTATTTCAATTTTTCAGATTTACCATTGCTAAAAATGATATTTTGGTGACTAATGTTGCACGAAAATTAGCAAGTTTCACTACTTATCTCTAACTATGAACGTCTAGTTTTATGTCATATGTGTTGGACCTGATACACTATCACCAAAGTGAATCAGGTCCAACAATGTTAGAGCAATGTTTTAAGTGTGTTTAACGTTGCCCTCTTGTTCCAGGAAAAAACAAAAATTATCGGACGATGGTTTTAGGGTAGCAAAGATGAACATGCAATTTCATTTCCCATGCTATCCTGTTTTATGGGGACACATTCCCCCAGGCCGGGAAATGCGTCCCTCTGAAAAGGTCCCAGTGTTCCCGCTCGCATTTTTCAGCTTGAGGCGCCTCCATGAAATAAAAAGGCTCCCCTTGGAAGGAAAGGCGCCACTTGGGGAAGAGCCGAGTGCAACCCGCCCCCTCGAATTTTGCAGCGAGAGGCGCCACTTCAGGCGCTTTCACAGTGGAGCCGATCCAAAGAAATGGCGCCTCTCCAGACAGGTGCCCACATGATAATTCCTGGGTTCTACACCTGATTACAACATTGCTCTCTCGCGGTTATGAACTCGGGCCAGTTATAAAATTGTGCGCATTCACGTGTGGCTTCTCTTGCAAACTTGACTACAGTTGAGTCATTAAGAAGAAAGCGGTCAAACTGAAAATAAAGTTATATGTTTTGTATGTCCGTAACAGCAATGTGGCAGCGTGAATTAAAAACTAGCGATGAGAGCACCATCCGAACAGGTTACGACGGATTACTTGGGGAGCCCCTAATCATATAGGATACGAGTGACTGCTATCACAAAGGCTGCAAACAAACATAGATCTGACCGTCCTATTCCTACTACACTCAATAATTGTAAACACGCCGGACCTTCGACATTTTTTAAATTACTTCGATATCTCAACTTTCTGATACCGTACGGCAAGCCACGTCAAGTGATACCCACATGACGCAAATTGAAGCCATAACCACGAAACGCAAGGACTCTGAAAATTAACACACGCCCTGGAGGGGGGGGGGCGAAATCCGCCTACCCCTCACGTTTTTCGTACAACACTCCAGATATTTACTGGCAGATAAACACCATTGTTTGCGTACCTGCTTAGAATTGACAGGCGCGTTGCTTAAAGCATGAAAAACGGAAATCGGACAAAAAATTTCGAGTTAGGGGCCGTTAAAGTCCAAAAATCTCGCAGCGCCAATCCACAAAAATCGGCGCTGGTGCGCTTCCCATAGATTGGCAAAAGGGAAATGTTCTTGACAACACTAGCGACTTGTTTCATGTATATTATTATGCCATATAGTTTCAAAGTTGTGTTAGGTGACCGAGGTCAAGTTAGGTCCGGTTCATGACAGGTTAATGGAACCAAACTTGGTCAACTGGAATGCTGTCATAAATGCAAATGACTGTCATGCGGTTGATGTCACTTTGTGTGTTATTCCCCACACATCTTGAAAACTACTATTTGTCATTGTGTTCCTAAGCGCTTCCATACTTTATTCATGTACTTCACTCCATTCTTTGCGAAGCCGATTGCAACGAGCCGCCCAACGGAGATGTCAGGGGGCGGTCCGGTCACAGTAACCGCAGCAGGTAATGGCCCGATAAATTGCTGCTACATTGATGGTCTGAGGTCAAATGTCGGGTCTAGCATCTGTACTGCATCAGTAGTAATGTCCAAAACACATTGATGCTCATTTTGGAGCGTTCAAACACAATCACAGCGATCCATAACAATGACAAGCCAAGCCACGCAAAACCAGAACATTTTAACATATTTTGACCTAGTATGTCCTTGAAGATATTGGCCATGAAATTTCCACACAATAGAGTTCACTATCGTACCCATCTAGCCTGCGGAATTCGTTTCACCAGCTTTAATAGGAGCCGTGAACTTAAGGGCGGAATCCGCCCCTCCAGTGCGTGTAATTTTCAGACGCTCTCCAGGGCGCATGCTAAACTAATCTTTGACCTTGGGGTTTTATCTGACATGCCCCAGATTGACATGCTACTCCAGAGTTTCCCACGGGCTATCTCTTGATACCAAGCATGAGTAGCTTTTGGAGAAAACGAAGGCACGTTGAGCGACAGAAGAAATGAGTTCGACCTTTAATTTGGAAATTAAAGTGATTTCTGAACAGTTTGATGGAGTACGACACGACACGTTGAGTCACCCTACTGGATGAGAATTGAAGACATAGCGACGAGGCGCGAGGACGTCGAATCATTTAAACTAACCTTCGGTCTTGTGCTTTGACATTGACATTGATCCGGTTTGAAATGTTGCTTGAGGTGCACCACGGGCTATTGCTTGGTATCAGATGCGAGTAGGTTAGGGCGAAGAAGAAAATGCGAGGCGACTATGGAAATCGGTTTGACTTTTGACCTTAGAAATTAGTTATATCTGGTAGCATTATGATACGGCACAAGCCACGTCGAGTGACACCCACTTATTCCAAATTGAACCCATAGCGACGAATCGCGAGGACTTGAAAAAATTGAAACTAGCCTTTGAGCTTTAGGATTGATCTTGCCACATCCTGGTTTAAAAATGTTACTCGAGGGTTCACCATGGGCTGTCGATTGATAGTGGATCTGGGTAGGCTTGGGCGAAAACCACAAAAAAATATGAGGCAACCGAAGAAATCAGCTTGAATTTTGATCCGTCAAAACTATTTCTAAAATTAAACTTTATGATAACGCACAACAAAACAACACGAGTGACACAATACGAATGACATCCATTTTCTGCAAATTGAAGCAATAGCGACGAAACGCGAGGA
Source organism: Imbricaverruca yamaguchii (assembly GCA_034440575.1). Taxonomy (NCBI): domain Eukaryota; kingdom Metazoa; phylum Arthropoda; class Thecostraca; family Neoverrucidae; genus Imbricaverruca; species Imbricaverruca yamaguchii. The sequence continues at coordinate 273,773 of JAOTOL010001230.1, forward strand.
CATCGAAGAACTGAATCAAATCTTTCACCTTGACCTGTCCCGGTTTGAAATGTTACTCGAGTGTTCACCACTGATTATTGCCTGAAGTCAGATTTGGATAGGTTTGAGAGAAAAAGAAGAAAATAGGCGATCGAAGGATCAGATTGGCATTTTCTCTTGAAAAAAAGAGATTTCTTAGCTTTCTGATACTGCATAGCAAGCCACATTGAATGATCCTCATTTGATGCAAATTGAGGCGAATGCAACCGATTCTCCCGTTCGGTCAATATGACTTCAATGCCACCATCTAATAAATCAAGCTAACATTTGACCTAGAAGTTTGACCTTGACATGTGCCGATTTGAAATGTTGCACGACGGTTCACCACAGGCTATTGCTTGATAACAGATGTGGGCAGGTGTGGGTGAAAAAAATTGGACACGACCGAAGAAACCGGTTTGCGTTGAACCTTGACCGTTAAAGTTGTATTGTGAGACCTATGTAGTTCCTTCCGGCGTGTTCAGTACAGGCAGAAGCATTCGTGGCAATTGATTCGAACGATCTTAAAACAGTCGCGGAATGCCGATGCCATTACAAATACGCCTCTGGCGAACTAGTCACTGAATACGAATACGAATACGACATTAACTAGACATACGTGCTTACGTCTCCCCATGACTTCCGTCAATAGTATCGAAGGTACCCAAGAACACCTAGAGTCACATTTGTTCAAGATATATCAATATATGAGCAGGTGAATGCAACCTAAGACGGATAAAGCCCTGCGATAATGCAAATTTGTTGCCTAGCAGAGCACAATTTTCTACCCAAGTGAAAACAGAAGATGGTGAAGGTTTATGTTCTTCAAGAATTGGCTGGAAGCAAAAAAAAACGTTTCCTGATCTATAATTGGGATATTTTGCAACTACAGATAGCCTGTGAAGCTCGTTGATTGCCTAGGTCGGCTTTTAGTATTGTTGGTGATTCTCTGACATACATATTTTCACTTCCTAAATGACTAAGTATAATTTTGCAGACATGATACTCAGGTAGCTGAGGCTGGGGGGACACGACAAAATTGACGGGGCAAATCGTCACTTCTCAGAAATTGGGGGACATGTCCCCCCTCCAGCCCCCTCAATGGTTACACCCATGCAGCACACCAATAGTTAATCCCTGATTCCGAAGCAGGGGGGGGGCAATTACAAACGAAATGTCATCATAGATAAGGAATCAAATTGTGAGGCACCAAAAGTGTGTGCTTGCATACTTGTGTGTGTATAAGTGTGTACTTGCATACATAAGTGTGTACTTGCGTACTTGCATACTTGCAACACTTGCATTCGTAGCGGAGTACAATCTAAGCATACATGGGAGGAATATACAACTTGCAATGTCTTCATAGCCATGAAAAGGTTCTTCAAATGAATGACTATTATTTAAAGAAATTACCAACGTTTCGGATTTGATACTAAATTGCTGATATATGGTGATCAGGTCTGAAGCACAAAACGTCGGTAATGTAGTGAAACGATGTAACTTTTGAACGTACTGTCCCAAAGGATTGAGGGCGAGGGGGACATTAATACCTTGCGGAGTGATAGTACGTGTCATCCCTTTCCCAAAATATGCACCACACGACTGCTAATCGACAAGACCGTAGCTTATAAACGTCTATGAAACCTAAAGCGATCTGCCCTAAACTTTACTTCCATGACTCCTAGTTCCTCAGTTGAACACGGGTCATGTTTGCGTTGGTAGACGCACACCAGCAGATGTTACGCCACACGTTCAGCAATGAAACCAACATTGGAGGGCGCTGAGCCTTAAGCCCTCAGTCGGCGCGATTTTTGGTCAGGTGCATCGATTTGTAAGCCTCAATGCAATTTGTTTTAAACTCCATTCGATATTTTGAAGGTCCCTTGTTTTTTATGTAAACTGAACCATTCCGGAACCATGCGGAAGCTTTCAGGCCACGGTGCACTTTTTCAAGATCCATCGCGTTTTTTTCTCGGGAGGATGGTGTCCAACGACTTTGTGGACTCCCAGCCTTACACCCAGCCGGTTTTATCTTTTATCACAATATTTTGCAATGTCCTTTCTGCAGCGTTTTGGGAGCAAATATGATGCCTATGATTATGTAAGCACTGATGTCAGAGGATCCAAATGGCACAGTCCAGGTAACAGCTTGCGAGGTTGCCATGCAAACACATTAAATAGCCGTGAAAAATAGGAGTATGGAGACCGGGTCTAGTTGATACACGGGATGGTTCATACAACAGCATTTTCTCCAAAAGCATGAAGCCGGTTGTCATGGCTACTGTTGCACATGTTGCTACTGACACCCTCTTCTCACGGAAAAATCAAGCCCAAGTACTTTTGACCCGAGACTACAGAATGGTAAAGATGTGACACATTTTTGGACCGAAAGTGCCTTTGCTTTGCCCTAGATTTATAATCTGTCGCCCACTTGCTAACTTTTTAAGTGTCAGCTCATTACCATGTTCTCTCAACTTTGCGACTGTGAAATGTGTTTAAATTCGTGCTTAACATATAGCCTGTTCCCACGCTTTATTGATTGGAAATGGAACAAAATAACCATACAATTGCCTACTTTTATTAAGGCCTCTGCTAAAACTGTATCAAGATATCTATGAAGTGAACGTTTGAGCATTCCATAAATGGCATAAACCATTAGCTATGGTCAGTGAAGACTCACACCAGTATTGTTACTGTAAGCGTGAAATATGAACCTCTCAAAAGGAGCAAACTAGTACCATCTATATTCATAACATAGTTTCCTTAACCTACATTATGTCAACTTAACCCATCATCAGCAACAATTTAACCCTATTGCGGGGTAAGTTGATAAACCGATAGTTGCGCCATGATTTGCTCTCTGGTGGAAAGCCCAGAGGACGCCACGAAAACAAAATATCGTGATGACACCAGGTTTAGGCTCGGCGTAGGTGCAGCAATCTCCTCGCAACCCCTCCAAAGTGATGAGTTATATTGAGTTTCGTTAAAATTGTATGAACTAGGCCAGGTTTCTCCTATCCAATGATTGCAACAATGACGTCATTAAGGTTTGCTTCACCTCAGGCCCAACCATTGTTATGAAGACTGTAGCGAGACAGAGGAACATGAGCTTATCACACGAAGTCACCAGATAAGCACAGTAGATGTTATGCAAAAGTACGCCCACACATCCAAAAATCAGCCAGACTTCGGCCGCTTTGTTGTGGACATCGGGTATGTTTGAAACATTTTTACCAACTGTAAAAATCAAGCATGTATTTTGAGGTTGATGGACCCCTGCCATCCCAACTTTCAAGTTGGAGAGGCAGTTTCCCATATTGGCATCACAGTATCTACAATGATGATGTCTTTTACCTTATTAAACTTAAAAATACAATAAGTAGTACTGATACCATATTACATCATAAGCGATCACTACAGCTTGAAGGCATTCATTCTTGCTATATTTGTTGTTAATAAGATGGAATTCAATGTTTAAATATACCTAATTGTACTAGTTTTTCTGATTATCGGGGAACCATTCAAATTGTCATGCTCGAACAACTTCGAATTACGCTCTCAATACGAACTAACGTGTGCATTGCTATGCCTGTTGCCGACGGTAGCACGAAATAATTAGTGATTTTGCACCGGCCCAGCATCACTTGAACTTCACCTTCCCTCGAAGCATTTTCATTGCCCACAGGGAAGTAGATTAAAATACTTTGTTTTTGTCTAACGCGACACGGATATGAGTCACGTTTCTGTTTTCACCGTAAATCTAATCTAAATCCGTTCCCATTGCTAGTCGGTTGGTCATTGTTTTTTACGACACATCGACCGTTGAGTCATGTAGCGTCGCCAATCTCTCACGCCGATTGGTCGCGGGCGAAGAGTAGTGACAGGTGAGACTCGAACCCACAACCTTTCGATTGTGAGACGAGCAACTTACCCCTAAGCTGCTCGTCCCCGTGTTCCCATTGCTAAAATCCTTTGGTGGGGGGGGGACGGCAGGATAGCCCGCGGTGAATTCGACGTTATTAACGTATGACAAACGTTTTCATGGAACAACAAATGTGACTCCGCGCTGTTTAAGGTAGACATTCGAATTACCCCGGCCCATGCAAACTAAGTAACTGATTTTATTAATTGGCTTACATGTTCTCCTAGCTGGGTCGAGATTCGGCCCATGACCAGCCTCGACCCTTGGAAGGTGGAAACTGAGGTCACCCGTCGGACACAAGCTCCCCTACACGCACGCCATCTAAAATCTGGGGAGCACTTGATCCAGGCCTGCGACACCACGGACGCACACATCTTAGAGCAGATCACACATCTCTTAAACACACAGGTCACTATAACACCAGACACACACCGCAACACATCTCAGGGGATAATACGCGCATGGGAGTCGGAATGGATACCTGAGGAGAGACTGGCTCGCAGGTTTGCGACCAGGGGATCTCCTCGGTGTACCGGCCCCCTCCCCCACAAACAAACCAAACACTCACATTCTCATCCTGACTTTCACATCCAAACAACAACACACACACATGTCACAGCTGGTTACATCACATACAAAGTAACACCACGTGCACCCCTCCCTCGTCGCTGTTCCTTTTGTCAAGGATATGGCCACACGAGGGGGGGCTGCAAACACACAAACCCCACATGTTGCCTCTGTGCCGAACCACACTACACTATCGAGTGCACTAGTGAGGTTAGGAAATGCGTGGGCTGCGGCGGGAACCACTCCTCCCGGGACGGGGCTTGCCCTCGGTGGAGGAAGGAGGTCATCCTCCGACCCATCCACATCGAGGGTGTGGCCCCGTCGCGGGCACGGGAGTGGGGTGACGAGCAGTACCCGATGCTCACCGCCTGGCCCACGCAGACACACACTCACCCTACAGCCACCCCTCAGGAAACCCAGACGGACCCTACAATTGTCATTCAGCCAGAACCCACAACAAAACTTACGGCACAAGCACAGGCACCTCCCCTCTTACCACACCAGGAAGCATACAAACCACCACGCCTATCACTCCCCCCAGACCCACCCCAAGCACGCAAGGGGGAGTTTTTCAGACTCCCCCTTCACCACAGACCACCCACAGACTCAGAGGAAGAAGACGTTAGCTCAGATAGCACAGGAACCACTCTACAAACCACCCAAACACCGACAACACGAACAACCAACAAACCAAGCACTACATCCACGAACAAACCAACCACAACACCCATGAAAACCAGAACACGTAATAAACTTACTCGACACTAGACAGCATAGGAGCAAACATCTGAACAACTCCTCAACCCAGTCTCTCCCAACTCTGCCCATGACATGTGTTTATATTTTTTTTAAATCGAAAGAAGCTGGTGCCAGACCGACATCAGAACCTCAAACAAACGTAAAAAGGAATTGACAAAAAAAAATCAGAAGAAAAAAAAACAAACAAACAAACAAAAAGAAAGGAACAAAAAAGTACAAAAAGAACCGAAAAAAACAACAACAAACAACTAGATAAAAGACAAAAAAAAAAGAATGTAAGAGACAAATAACAGTGTATGAACATGCATGTTTGCAATGTTAATACCAAAGGCGATGACCCCCAGCCCCCTCCACCAACTACTACCAAGCACCGTCCGGACCACCACCTCCAACCGACTTCAAAGTCGTAAACAGCCGAAGTCACCACACGGTGGCAGGCTGTTATAATTCACTTGCACACACACACTCCTTGATGGATGTTGCATGCGAGCAGAATGATTTCAAGGTTAAAAAGCCATACATTTGACATATCGTTCAACACCTTGCACTATGCATATGTGTATCGACCTTAAACCAGTCAACCACGTCGGCCATTGAATAAGCCAGACCACGCATTGTTGTGTTGGACTACGTTGGAAGACCACGCACCAACTACCCCTCCCCTCCCCCAGGCGACAGCACGATATAGTGTCTCACCCTCGTCGTATCCAGTGACATGTGCACTTTGCCAGTGGCGTCTTCAGCTTGATCTCCAAGGATACCTCCACATGAGTGACAGGGAAAAGATGATGCGCCAACAGCACAACAGCATATAGATCTGAAGATACTGTACATGTTGACAAAATGATGAATAGTTAAACAACTGTGTCCGCCACTGCAGTCGTCCGATTCCCAGCCTGCGTGGTTAGGCGCTCGACCCCGCAGCCCGGCTCGGATTTCCCAGAAGAGGCGAGCTGGCCGCGATCTGAACGGCCAGCCTGCTTCTAAAGCAGAGCTGATCTAGAAACGGCTAACTAATGGCGATCTTGCAATTTCTAATGGAGCACTGAATCGATACAAAGTAAATGAGAGTACTCCATATCGGCTTACAATTACCTCTGGTATTCTCTTCCTCAATCAACAAACATAGAGATGTGTCATTTGTGAAGGTATTACTGAAGAAAAAACACTAGGTGGTCATGAATATTGCGGAGGATCGAGGAGGGATGCTCTGACTTATTGATGTCTCCTGGTAGATCAAGAGAACCAGGGGATAAACAGCATATTTTGTGCCGTCGCAACAGACTAGATGACAGCCTGCCCCAGCTCTGCTGTTAACGGACCAATAGATGACTGAGCCACAGCCGAGCTCGGCACCTAGTAATATGCAGCGTGAGTGTAAATGTGTGTGTGTATGTGTGTGTGTAGGTATGTGTGTATGTATGTGTGTGTGTGTGTATTTGTATGTATGTGCAGTTGTGTGTTTATGGCAGGAGGTGGCTTGATCACTAGAAGTCACTATGATCACTAGCTATCCGCTCTTCGGCGAGGGGTGACGTCGCGAAACACGAGTCTCTGGGATGGCTGCCGGCGTCCAGCGCTGAAACAAACGCATGCGAGTCTTGCAAAACTATCGTGAATTTAACGTCGGCGAACACAAGGCACAAGAACAACTGAAGGCGCGGCATATACCTAATCTATATATCTCTATCTAAATACAGGTTCATGTCTTCAACTACAGATATATATATATATCCATACATACATTGATATCTATATCCATATATTCCTCTCCCTCTCTCCCTTCTCCATCACTCTTTTCATCTCTTGATCTTTGTATCTCTTGATCTCTATATCTCTTGATCTCTGCATCTCTTGATCCGTGTATCTCCTGATATCTGTATCCCTTGATCTATGTATCTCTTGATCTCTGCACATCTGTATCTCTGCATACATATGTGTATCCAAGCCTCTCTGCATCTCTGCACCTCTGTATCTCTCTTTCTCTCTATCCTAATCAAGGAGAGCCCACATCTGTAGGTATGCCAATCCCCTAAATGGAAGAAAAATAGTTATCGGATAGAAAGGACAACCAAAAGGAACGTGAAAGTGTACCTGAAGGAGAATATATATGCTTCGAGTAGCCACTACATCTGGTAATAGATAGTTTCCACACAAGATATATAAGGTGAGTTCAGCAAAATTAAATCCAAAGTAAAGCTACTCTTCCAAGTTTTATTATCATGTTATCACGGCTAATCTGTTGAAGATATCCATAGAACAATGTCCAGATATTGAATGCAATGCAGCTTAAAATATAGCCAGGTTAGTTAGTTATTTGGGTTTTAGGGTGCTTGAACCAAAATCTAGCCGAGTTAATTAAGGTTACTACATCATCTGGTAATGAATTGCATGTGGAACAACATATGAGGAAAAACAAAAATATTTTCACAAAACCACTAATACATGTCTGTGAGCCAATTTAAGTGAATGTCCACATGTGTTCACAAATGATGGCAGGACAAACATGTGCACCACAATGTGGTGGTACATTTTTGCTTTAGGGCATATAAACTATGTCAGTAACTTTGCCCCATTACTCATATCAGACCTCTCTTGGAGCTTTGCTCATGCATTTGTAGTGGACAATACATATGATTTTCAAAAATTAGAATTGTACACTATTGAAGGTATACTAATTCAAGCACTCATGACAAGATGTTGAAGACTTTTTGTGACACTGCCACCCAGATCTCTGGCATATCTGGGCGGACACCTTAGACAAGCACACCTTAGACAAATACAACATAGCATAAAAGGAAATGTTTTTCATGCAACATTAACTAACTTCACTGAGTTTAGCCTTATTTTGGATAATATTCTTTTTAATGAAAAAAAATGTAAAGCAATTTATTTCATGAAATTTTAGAAGTTAAATGCAGTCTAACCTACCCTAATGTTAGCTGCTTTCAGAGAAAAAAGAATTATTTTGAGTTTTTATCTAAAATTTGTGAAACTTAAAAACCTAGACTAACCTAGCATAATCAAATCTAACCCATTCATTTGCTTTCTGGAGGAAAATGCATGTAAAAACTTGTCCTGTTATACCTTTGTTCATTTATTTGGTGATTCACAACAAACTTTATGCACATTCACTACTAATGATGCTTCCCACTGTTTTGCTGGTGGGCTGGAGGACTGGAAAATGTCTGGAGCTGTCAAACCCAGGACCTTTGGTACTCAGAGCCCAACATCTTAACCACTCAGCCACCCCTGCCATCTTGTCACACATTAAAGCACAATAATGCACAATTGGATTGGGTGGCATGGCATGCCACATGGCATCTGATTCTAAATGTTATGATCATTGGGAGGCCAGACAACATTGGGAGGGGGAAAGAACCCTCCCAAAAGCATACAATGTAACAATTTATACCCTGCAAGTCATCCATAACACTCATATGACACACCTACATCAATCTGACCTTATCCACCCAGTTTCCATCTCCCACCTGCACCCTACCTTTAAGCACACTCAAATGTGGACTCTCTATTACAACACCAGTTACCCAATTCCAATAACCAATTACTCATTCACTGAAAACGTGCTAGCATTTAGCTGCTATACACCTCACCTTGTGCAACCTGAATCGATGACCCCTGTGTGAAATGCGATGCCCTAAATAGAAGGGTGTCATTCTAGTTGACATTAGCTGATCCTCTCACGGTTTTAAACATCTCACTCATAGGTATTACTCCTTAATCACATACATGAATGATTACAAATCCAATGTTCACAATTCAACCACTCCATATTCATCATCACCCACAATTGGAGTCGTCATTTTCCCAAAACGCATCAACACCCCGGTCCGTTTTAAAAGTTATCGCTGGATGATCTCACCTTAACCAGAATTTTGGGTTTGGGGTTCAGCCAATATCGAATCTCACTAATATGAATCGTCAAACCATCCAGCTCCGAGAACTTCAGCAGCTCAACTCGTTCAACTCATTTAACCTACGGCAATTTCACCACCTTCCACTGTATCTATTGGAATGTCCTGCCACCTATGCATGCAAATAACAGCTGTCGTCACTGCCTTGAGCATACTGTCAATAAAGGCCACAATTTTCCCACCTTGTCGAGAGAATTCCAACTATTGTTAAACTTCTTGATTTTTGGATTTGGGACGTTTCGTCCTTGGACGTTCGGTTTTTGGACTTTGCGTCTTTGGATGTTCGTTTTTTGGACTTTATGATTCTTGGACGTTTGGCTTTTGGACGTTATGATTCTTGGACTTTATGATTCTTTGACTTTCTGCCTTTGGACTTTATGTCTTTGGACTTTATTTTTTGGACGTTTCGATACGGACCCAAACTGATAGCCGTGTTCGGCATGCACAACGCGAAGGATCAAGTTAAGGTCGTATTTGCGCAGCACATCCTCGAAAGAGTTTCAAAAGCATTGTTAAGAAGAGAGGAAGTGAGTTTAGTAATATTGCTTTACTAAATTTTTTTAACCTTTAGTAAGCATTGCTATTAAAGTTTCATATCGAGATATGTACAGTGTGACCGGAAATGATGACGTGAGGACGTGGATATTTTATGTTAGTGCATCCATAACCGTGAATTCTCTTATGTAAGCAAGGGTTTCGAGCCGCGGGCACTCATTGTCCTGTTTTTCTTGCTTTCGTATGGAAGTCACGTCGAAGAACAACCAATGTAAGTTGAAGCCATGGCCACGAAGCCATAGGACTCTGAAAATTACACTAACCCTTGACTTCGAAGTTTGATCTGATATGTCCCGGCATGAAATTTTACTGGAGGGATGCCTACGAGCTATCTCTTGATACCAAGCATCGGTAGCTGTCGGAGAAAACCAAGAAACGTGGGGCGACCGAAGAACTGAGTTCATCCTTTGACTTTGAAGATAAATGTGGTTTTTGAACAGTTTGATACAGTACGACATGGCACATTCAATGACTCCGCTTGATGAACATTGAAGACATAGCGATGGGGCGCGCGGACTTGAAACAATTTAAGCTAACCAATCGGTCTTGTGGTTTGACTTTGGCACGTCCCGGTTTGAAATGTTACTTGAGGTGCACCACAGCCATTGCTTGGTACCAGATGTGGATAGGTTTTCTTAATGGCAGATAGCCTGTGAAGCCCGTTGATTGGCTAGCATTTTAGGTGAATCTCATATACACACACACATATATATATATATATATATATATATATATATTTGTAACTTTAGAAATGATGAAGTATAATTTTGCGGCGATGATACTCCGGTAGCTGAGGCTTGGGGAAGGGGACACGGAAACAAATTGATGGGGACAAATTGACACTTTTCTGAAATATGGGAAATGTCCCCCAACCCACCAATGGTTACTCCCATGCGTACATGCGTACAGTACTATCATATAGGTAAAAGTAACACAATGGTCCGAATATCACTGAACCCACCTCAACGCCGGATTTAGCGACGGTAATCTAGCATCTTCGCACGCATATTAACCCGTCCCGTCTCGGGGGTCTTCAACCGCTCCCTCTCTCAGGTTTTTCGCGGATAGTGAATGAACGGCGCGGGGCAGCGCGGCAAAATTTGGCATACCTTTTCACACATCAATTTGGCATGCGGATGCAAATTTTTTAAGTTTGGTCATCTAGGGTCAACGATATAATCAAATCGAATGAGGTCACTTTAAAAAATTGAACCAGTCGTCACGCTTTAACGGATACAGATATTTTAACGAAACTTTCAGCGATTGGTTATCTTTAGGGATGCAACAAAACGTACAAGAGGAATGTTTCATTGTTTCCATTTTTGACTACATCTAAAGTTTGTATATTTGCCTACTACAGTTCAAATCGAATATTCTGGCTAAAGTAAACATTTTTTATTAGGACAAGTTGACTTCCAACAACGTTTCTCGGTCTGCTCTACCAATTAAAAAAGGAAAACTAAAGAAAACTTGAAAACTCAAAATTGTTAAATTAAAAAAAAACATTTTATTTTGTGGGATCAAAAACTCCTATGGCCCTGGTCAATTTCGCTTTTCTTTTCCAATTCCAAATAATTTTGTTTTTCAAATGTCCCCTAAAATGAACTCCCCAGAGCCAAAAACATAATGTATGCCATGAGAAAATGGTTAATGGCATAAGCAACCTGGCATATGAGTAAAGATTGAAGAAATTGAATATGTTTTCACTTAGATATAGAAGGCTGAGAGGAGATCTCATCGAGGTCTTTAAATTTGTCCATGGTCTGGAGAGGGGATACCTTGGGGAAATGTTTGAATTTAACAGAAATGATGCAATTAGAGGTCATAAGTTCAAAATTAAAGTTAACCACAGCAGAACAAGGTTAAGGCAAACTTTCTTCACCAACAGGGTAGTAGAACACTGGAACCAGCTGCCAGTAAACATCGTCAGTAGCAGCACATTGAACATCTTTAAAAACAGCATAGACAATCATTATAAGAATAAGGGGCTTGCTTTTCAGTATTACAGGGAGGGCTGATTGACAGATTTGGTGGGCAACTGGTTCAGTGTACAGAGTGCAACCAAGAGGGGCCCTTGTGGCTCAAAGTTGCACTAATCTTTTATGTCTTTATGTGTTTATGTCTTTATGAGAAGTCGTGAAAATCTAGCCCCCTAGTGACGTCACTTTTTGGGTAAAAATGGTTTGGGGTGGATCTGGACCCTGCTCATCGAGCATGTTCTGATGACAACACTCGTTTAAGTGCGACGCTTAGTTTGGATTTTAGAGGGGGTTACTATCCGCCCCCGAGACGGGGTGTGAGGATCTGACCGGAGAGACAGCGCGGGTTAAGCCCTTCGCTCTGTTCGACAATCATATTATACTTGCACATATACGAGATGGTGTGGCTTCGGTTGGTATTTACAGTCATCCGATTTCGCTTTAAAGCACATTAACATTCATGTCTTTTTTGGAGTAACTAGAAGCATCTCACTAATCAGCACGGGACTGTGGGACTCTGAGAAGCTTAGCTCGGACAAACAGACGACAATCGTTGATAACGAACATTGTAATCCCAGGCTTGCGAGGAGACAGTTGCTATACCATGGATGTACTCTTAATAACTTCGAAATGAATACAGAAGGCAGGCTGGAACATCGCAGAACCCTACATGAATATGGAAGATACCTGAGCAGAAAATTAGCTTCATTTATGGTTGTATGACTATTGGTTCGTGAATGCAATTACGGCTGGCGATTCGGCGTGTGACCCTTATTTTAGTAGCTCACGCATACATTCAGCCACGTGGGACGTACAAACACACACACATATGCATACACCCATATATATATATATATACATATATATATATATACATATATATATATATATATATATATATATATATATATATATATATATATATATATATATATATATATATATATATATATATATATATATATATATATATATATATATAGACAACGAGTGCCCGCGGCCCGCCACCCTTGCTTACGCAAGAAAAGTCACGGCTATCGAAGTACTAACAGAAAAAAATCCATCTCTATCACATCGCCATTTCCGGTCACTGTATATATCTCCATAGGAAACTTTAATAACAATGGCTACTGAAGTTATGAAATATTAGTTTTTAAAAAAATCCTACTAAACTCACTTCCCCTCTTCATTGCAATACCTATGAAACTCTTCCGAGGCGTGTTGTAAAAGAACACAAGGTTCCTCTTCTTCGTCGCAATTAGGTACGTGCCTTTACGGACTGGGCCAGAGAGGGCAGCTAGTTGTAGTCAGCCCACACGTTTCCTATCTGACACGGCACCCGAGCCTGTGGCTGGGCCGGAGCCCCAGTTGTAGTCAGTCCACACGTCTCCTATCTGACACGGCACCCGAGCCTGTGGTTGGGCCGGAGCCCCAGTTGTAGTCAGTCCACACGTTTCCTATCTGACACGGCACCCGAGCCTGTGGCTGGGCCGGAGCCCCAGTTGTAGTCAGTCCACACGTTTCCTATCTGACACGACACCCGAGCCTGTGGCTGGGCCGGAGCCCCAGTTGTAGTCAGTCCACACGTTTCCTATCTGACACGGCACCCGAGCCTGTGGCTGGGCCGGAGCCCCAGTTGTAGTCAGTCCACACGTTTCCTATCTGACACGGCACCCGAGCCTGTGGCTGGGCCGTAGCCCCAGTTGTAGTCAGCCCACACGTTTCCTATCTGACACGACACCCGAGCCTGTGGCTGGGCCGGAGCCCCAGTTGTAGTCAGTCCACACGTTTCCTATCTGACACGGCACCCGAGCCTGTAGCTGGGCCGGAGCCCCAGTTGTAGTCAGTCCACACGTTTCCTATCGGGACATGGCACACAAACCCGTGCCCTCAGTTGAGGAACTTCATGTCCCGTCTCTTGTCATCGCCTGCCCAACAGCCATACTGACGTCCAGTTATAAATACGCCCTGGTTCATTCAAATCGTCACAAACATGTTCTTCCGTTTGTCTGGCAAAGTTGCTGGTCCCCAAAACTGGTTGAGGATCCGTTTCGGCTCCGAACAGTGGGCTATGAAGTGCTTTCTAGCTCACATAAAAATTGTGTATCAGCTCCATCACACAAACTTCATTGCGCGTGCCGGAGCCCGCCAAGGTCAAGGTCACCGCCAGAGGGCAGCATGAATCATAGTCCTACCGTTCGCCAGCTGGGAAGCACCCGCCCCTCTCAGTATCGCCGTCCGAGGCGGGAGTGGAGCTGCCGGCTCCCGGGACGGTGACGTGTTTCAGGTCAGCGCGTGTCGTGCCAAACTGGCCGCGTCGACCTGGCCGCCTGGTGGGACGCAGTGAGACGACCACGTCTCAGCTACACTGCCCGCTGTTGCCGTGATAAGTCGCCATGTCGCGGATGAGACACCTACTGCAGATATCGTATAGGTCGAGGTCACTGACCCCGACTGGCGGCTGCTCGCCGTCGCCTCGTGGCACTCGAGCCGGCCGGGGCCAGCGACGCAGCTCTCTGCACGTGCCGGCTGCGGTAACGCCGGTGCCAGTGCCGGCCAGTCAAGGCAGGGCCAGTGCTCGAGTGACGGGTCGGAGGGGGTCAGATGTGTCGCCGACAGCACTGCTGTTCCAGTTAGCCCCGACGGCCAATCGGCCGTCCTGGAGAAGGTACGTGGTGGCGTTGAGCATACAGGACTGATTTGACTAAGATTCGACTCTTATGACTATGAGAAGAAATAGCTGTTCTCGTGATATGACGGAAGTTCTCAGTCATGAGAAATAACCAAATCGGATCAGGTTTACTCATGTAGACATGACGTCGCCACCACGAGAGGTTAGGAACACCAGCCAGATAATATCTCGTAAGAGTCGCCATTACGGGGGTGGGGTGGGGCAGGATCTCCAGCCTAATGTCTCCCAAGCGTTGCCACCACGGGTGGTTAGGAACCCTAGGGCGCTAATATCTCGCAAGCGTTGCCACCACACGAGGTTAAGAACTCCAGCCCGGTAATATCTCGCAAGCGTTGCCACCACGGGAGGGCAGGAACTCCAGCCCGATATCTCGCAAGCGTCGCCACTGCGGGAGGGCAGGAACACCATCCAGGTAATATCTCGCAAGCGTCGCCACTGCGGGAGGGCAGGAACACCATCCAGGTAATATCTCGCAAGCGTCGCCACTGCGGGAGGGCAGGAATATCAGCCCGGTAATATCTCGCAAGCGTCGCCACTGCGGGAGGGCAGGAACACCATCCAGGTAATATCTCGCAGGCGTCGCCACCGCGGGAGGGCAGGAACACCATCCAGGTAATATCTCGCAGGCGTCGCCACTGCGGGAGGGCAGGAACACCATCCAGGTAATATCTCGCAGGCGTCGCCACCGCGGGGGGGGGGGAAACCACCCAAAAATATCACACAAGGGAGAAAGGCGTCGCCACTGCGGGAGGGCAGGAACACCATCCAGGTAATATCTCGCAGGCGTCGCCACTGCGGGAGGGCAGGAACACCATTCCAGGTAATATCTCGCAGGCGTCGCCACTGGCAGGAACACCATCCAGGTAATATCTCGCAGGTCGCCACTGCGGGAGGGCAGGAACACCATCCAGGTAATATCTCGCAAGCGTCGCCACTGCGGGAGGGCAGGAACACCATCCAGGTAATATCTCGCAAGCGTCGCCACTGCGGGATGGCAGGAACACCATCCAGGTAATATCTCGCAGGCGTCGCCACTGCGGGAGGGCAGGAACACCATCCAGGTAATATCTCGCAAGCGTCGCCACCGCGGGATGGCAGGAATATCAGCCCGGTAATATCTCGTAATAAAATATCCGTATAAATATTGAATAAGGTTACCTTCAAACAGTTAGCAAACTCATTACTACAAATATGGAGTTATGTCGTTATTTTATTCCATTAACACTACAGAACATTGAATTAGGCTGATGCTGATACAAGCTGATTAATTTGATGTAGGCTATATCAATTTACACCAGTCTTTCTAGTGAAGGCAGCAACATGTTTTGGAATATCGCGAGTATAGCGTAGCGGTGAACGATATAAGAATTTTACCGTTGCGAAGCTGAGAGAACATCGTAATGATAAGAGGCACATAAGAAGTTAGTAAATGGGTGTACCATTGAAAACTAAGTGAGCAGTACAGGCATTGAAATGTTACTTTCGACCCAGAAACGTGCTACCTAGTCACTATTCTGCAACCGCGGTTCGAAAGGACTTCGGCTTGTTTTTGCCTCGAGAAGGGTGTGTCCATAGAAGCATATGTGTTAGTGATAGCAACCGGCTTCATACTTTTGGAGAAAATGTATCAACCATCCCGTGTATCATATAACCCAGTTATCCCCTATAGCTTTCGAATGGGTAATTACGACGGTAAATAATTTGTCATGCCTCATAACTTGGTAGGGCTTCACTAACTTTAGTCATGCCAGAACACTGCCAGAATAACAAAATAGAAAACACCACTCGTGATTCGTATGAGAAACGAAGTGTTTGGGCCGATTGAAAAAAAAAAACATATCTTGTTTCATAAACATCCGGAGTTACATATCTTTGTTTTCACCGACAAAATGAACCGGTAGTGTATTTTTTGCCGTATTATATTATCTGAGGGGTTACCGCCAAATGTGCATATGTGGAGATATGTGCAGACCGCCGTGTGCCCGGTCGGGACTTTGTCATGAAGAACAACACCCCTATCCCCAGATCTGTCTGCGCCACGCCTCGTCTGCTGGTGACACCGGGCTCCCCGCCGGACGAGCTGCCACCGCTACTGCCTGCAAACCGACCTGTCGGTGCTGGTATCGCACGGTGCCATGGACAGGCATCGATGTGTAATTCTGCAACCACGTGGTCAGTTGGCGAACCGCCACCTCCTGTCGAGGGGCTCAAATTCGACACACCGGAACGAGTCAAGGTGGCCGAGTACGGTCTGGACGCCCACCCCGAGGCCCCAGTGCTCGGGCGTGGATCCTTCGGCACGGTCGTGCTGGGCATGCGCAGAGGTGGGTACTGGTCAGCAAGTCGCATCTAAAAACTCTCATCGGAGGAGGGGGCGGGTACCCATTTCCCCGGATGCACCTTTTCCTCTGAAAAAAAATTAACTGCCCGACTGACGGTATACTCCAGCATTTATGAACGAAAAGCTTTCTCGACCAGAGGCGCCACCTTTCTTGGGGTGCGGGCCACATGACTCCAGTGCCCATTCCCTCTTGGGATTAGACGACTTGCGTATCTGAGCAGTCGGCTGTTTGAAGGCAGATGCGAGAAGTCGGCCGTGAGAAGAGAGGGACGGGAGCGATAGCGAATCATTGGACGGTGACAAAAACGTGCCGCATCATACGGCGTGAAGCTGGTTGTTTTATGCCTGCTTTAGTGGAGGACTTAATCACAGCACGTGTATCAATCTTACCTATAGGTATAAATGATTAACGCACATACTACTGGCCTATGCACTAACGATACCACCGATAAGTCCGCGCAATATCAGTCATAGCAGGACAAATCTGTGAAGAACGTTCGGTATGATGAATGCTGTCAAGCGTGGGAACAATTTGACTTGCTGGAACTCAAATAGTTCCTTTCCAATCTCCATAGAGCATGGTGGTAGGACTCCCCTAAGCCCGTGAGGGCGCTGCGCCCTTTGCAATTCATATTTATACAATTAACGGAGGAATGGTGAATGCGTCCTTTAATCTTTATGAATGTGCACTTTCAACCAATGCGGCATTTCGCACCACTTTAGCGATCGTGATCTCTTCGGGTCAATAGTACAATGATTTTTACGTGGCGTTGCGCACAGACCGGCCAGTTGCCGTGAAGGTGATGCGGGGTCACCAGCCGTCAAACGGGGAACTGCTGGCCCGCCGGCTGCGACATCCGCACGTGCTCGCCGTGTACGGCGTGTACGGCCTCAACTCTGCCTTCTCCACGGTCGAGATGGAGTTCTGCGGGGACCTGACACTGCAGGCACTGCTGGACACAGCCTCTGCGTCATTGTCTCGCTGTGCCGTCGCCAGGCGAGTCCGTGTCACTCCCCATTGCACTGTCCGGCTCAACTGTAGCGGGGAAAATCCGAATCACTCCCCGCTGCACTATCCCGCTCACTTACAGATGGACGAGTCCAGTGTTACTGTCCTACTATACTGTCCCTCTCAACTGCAGCCAGGCTGGTCCATGTTACTGTCCCACTGTACTGCCCGGCTCGACTGCAGACGGACCAGCCAGTGTTACCGTCTGGCTCAACTGCAGTCAG
Source organism: Imbricaverruca yamaguchii (assembly GCA_034440575.1). NCBI lineage: Eukaryota > Metazoa > Arthropoda > Thecostraca > Neoverrucidae > Imbricaverruca > Imbricaverruca yamaguchii. Next base: position 291,774 of record JAOTOL010001230.1, read on the forward strand.
ACTGGTCCATGCTACTGTCCCATTGATAGCTTCTGCATGTGTCGGAGACGCGGCCGGGTGGCGGGCGCTTGACAGCGACCTCCAGCCGCTCCACACTCTTTCATAGATTTATCCGGAACGAGACAACATTGTTGTGTCATAGTGTGATTCCGTACATCCTGGACATCGAACCGTGAGTGTGTGACGCCGCCAAAAACTGTGAGTGCCTTAATCATCTGAAAACCGCTATATTAAGTTTTAATTCCTCAACGGATACTGATGCTTGCAATGTGCCAGGCCGAGCCACATTACCCAAGAGAACCCTCTGAAGCATGAGGAAATATTCGTAATTAAGCCAAGTTCCCGGTCCTGCCATCAAAATTTCATAATCAGTGCAAGCATATGAGAAAACGGCAAAACAAACAAAACTATCGCCATGTCCACCGTCAAACAAGGGATCTGTTCGAGTCACTCCCACATATTTCAACGACCACGACGTCATCGCTGCATCTGTCACAATTGACAGGCGTCGCCCTCAACCCACCGTCACTACCGTCCGATCGACAAGACGCTTAGATCAAAACGCTTTGTGCCTGGATCTGCTGTTGGCCGACTGGTCGGGCGTTTATCAAGCGATTACCACTTCGGACAAATGGGACGCATGGCCGGCTGCATGGCAGCCAATCATCGACCATCACATGCCTCTTCGTCAAATCAAGCTGAAACACCGGTCGCCGCCTTGGCTGCAGCACGATGACGTCCATACAGCAAGGGCAGCATTGAAACAGGCGCGCAAGCACAGAGATGCAGCACGAAGCGAAGAAGCCCAGCGGAATTACCGTGGGCACAAGAGCGCACTCCGAACGACCCAACATAATGCATGCGCAGAATACTTTTAGACAGTTGGTACCCGCACACCGTGGAAAGACATTCGCAAGTTTATTATCGCTTCCAGCAAGTCAAAGATACAAGAACCTGGCACAACCATTCAACCGACTCATTGGCATGAACGGCTCAACCGGCATTTCACCGGCGTCGGTGTCGCGGTAGCTGCTGATCTAGCGATGGCGCCGCCCGGATAACCCTCTGGCCAAGACCCCACGTTTCTGTAGCTGCGCATTCACACCGTATCCTGTGACTATGCCAGAGCTGACCAAAGCGTTGCAGCGCATGGGTGGCTCACGAGCGTCCGGAGCTGATGGCATCACCATCCAGATGCTTAAAATGACGTTTAGCGTGGTGGGTCCGCACCTCCTAAACATCAGCTCATGCATCACAAGTTAACTGCCACCATCATGGAAAACGGCAATGGTAATACCCCTGCACAAAAGTGGTAACGAAGACTACCAAAGCAACTACAGGCCAATATCCATATTGCCAGTGGTCGAAAAACTCTGCGAGAGTGTCGTGTGTACACAACTGATAGACTATCTGACTAGTTGTCATTTGGTGTGCCCAAAACAGTACGGCTTCCGGCCCGGCCTGTCTACCGGGATGGCTCTGCTTTACACGATCACCCACGCCACGGCTCGGATGGTACGAGAACTCCGCATGGTTTCGAGCGTGGCTTGAGGGCCGTACGCAAACGGTGAAAAAAATTATAGCCAATTGTCGATAACACATGGTGTGGTGCACGGCTCGATCCTGGGCCCGTTCATGTTCTTAATATTCTCCAATGACCTCCCGCGACATATCCCACACGGCAAGATTGTCATTTATGCCGATGATGTACAGTTCATCGACTCCGGGAAGCGAAACGAAATCACAGCCATTAGCCAACGATTGAATATATCACTGTAAGTCGCCCTGAACTGATTCGTCCGGAATCGACTAAAAGTAAATCCCTCCAGAACTGAGATGATTGTTCTCCAATCTTCTAGACAGCATACGCCTGTGGAATTACCTGTTCGTGTGGTAATTCCACAGGACGTTTCGACAAAGTCTGTGACGTTATTTGGTGTGAAAATTGACTCGCACCTGTCCTGGGATGTGCATGTATCTTCTGTTGTGCGTCGGTGTAACCGCATAATCAACGGACTCGCCAGACTGCGTCATTAGTTTGCTCGCATTACGAGACGGGTGCTAATTGAGGAACTCGTGTTCCCCCACATAAGATTCTGTGTGTCTGTCTGGGGAAGTTGTAGCAAGGCTCAAACGACGCATTGAAAAATGCATAAACTTTGGTGCAAGGATTGTCGCCGGCTTGCACTACCGGGATCATGTGTCGCCAATGTTGAAAGAACTAGGATGGCTCAAATTGGACGACTGCATATCCGAGGAAGATGCTCATTCAGCTTTCAAAATTATGAACGAGTTCACTGGCTCAGAATTCATTCACGGTCAACTTAACTGTCGCTCAACTGTGTCACAACGGAATACCAGAGCCACGGCCAACGGTGAGCTCCAGGTACCACGATGCCGCACAGAATTCGCGCGCCGCTCCTTCATACAGAGAGCTTGCCGAATGTGGAACAATCTGCCTCCAGATGTGAGGTGGTGGATTGGAGTTTAGGGGCGCGTCGACATCTAGGGTCATTTTGCGCCCATAACTGAATCGTAATCAATTTACGGTGTTGCTATCATAATTTGCTACCCATCTTCACGGGTGAGGGTATATCACGTCAAGGCGAGCTTGTCGAATGAACATGAAAATATTCCCAGACGCCACGGCCTCAGAGTCGTTCCCTATAAGCATACGTAAAGAAGAGTGTATTCAACCGTCCTAAAATCTGGCGTCGTAGAGGATCTAGCAGTGTACAGCCAACTAAAACATGGTACACGGTAAGCGGGTTAGAACAGCGCGGACATAGAGGTCGGTCATCACCGGTCAACATATAACTATGTGTTGCAAAGGTATGGCCTATTCTCATTCGGCAGAGTATTACTTCTTCCCGGCGTTTGGTTCGGTGAGAGGACAGCCATTTTCCTAGTGTCGGTTTTAAAACCCTGAGCTTACTACACTTCGAATTCCAGGATCGTTGCAATTCTGACTGTATACTTGACAATATAGTAGGGTATATGTCCCTTGGAGGGAGCCGTAGATTGACCACACGGCCATTGCTAATGGCGTGCTTGGCGGTTATGTCAGCAGCTTCGTTTCCACATGGCTAGGAATCCAGCAGAACACTAAAATTCTTCCGATGTTATGCAAGGATTTTACTACTTTCATAATCCTCCGAACAAGTCTGTTATCCTGGTTAAAGATGTTCAGTGCCTGGAGACTGCTCAGAGAGTCTGTGAAAATCACGTACTTTGTGGACTGGTCTTTCTGTATAAAATGGAGGGCTTGTAGAATGGCATACAGTTCGGCAGTAAAAATCGAGGTTTGCATCGGTAAACAAAAAGATCGAACACCTTGTCGACTTACGTAAGCACACCCTACACCAGAGACCGACTTTGAGCCGTCTGTGTAAATGCGCGAAAAGTCGTGATATGTATCTTTTCCAATGCTAACATGCGGAGTTCCTCCGGGTTTACCTGTCCTATCTTTGAGCAGGTCAAAGTCACGTCAGTTTTCACTGGGACAGCATGCCAAGGGGGAGTGCTCGGTGTGATTACACGTGCTACGGAACGCGGCCCGATATTGCATTCTCTAACAATCGAGGACATACGAATGGAAAACGGTAATCCACGCTGGGCCCTTTGACGTGCTCTTCATGTCCCTGAGAATATCCACCTATAGGCAGCATGGTTCCGGTTTTGTGCAACATTGCATGCGTATCTAGCGCCCAAAAACTTACGGCGTAGCGCAAGAGGTGGCTAGTCAACTTCTACCATTACACTAGCAGCCGGTGAAGTGCGAAAGGCTCCAGTAGCGATGCGAAGAACTGCATTGTGGATCACATGAAGACGACGTTTGGTTGTGGCACAAGCTCAGTCATAAATAAAACATCCATAGTCAATTTTAGGACGTACGAGCGATCGATACATAAGAAGCAAGATAGACCGGTCTGCTCCATACGAACACCTAGAAACTGTACGCATTACCTGTAGTCGCTTTGCACATTTCTGTGCAAGATCGTTGATGTGGGTGGTGTATGTCAGTCGGCGGTCCATCCACACACCCAGAAACTTGGCAACTGGCTTGAATAGTATATGGCGTCCATTGAGCATAATCACCAGTCAGATGGGGAGTTTCCTATTCTATCGCGAAACGTTCTGGAAGATAGAAAATTAGAAAGGAAGCACCCATGGGACCTCTGGTCCCCATATTGTGTAGCTTCAACAGGATACCGTGACGCCACGCCGTGTCATATGCGCCGTCAATGTCAAGAAATATTACTTCTGTGGGGTGGCGTTTCATAAAACCAAAGCGCACAACGGAGTCGAGTGTTAAAATGTGGTCAATTGTGCTACGGGGTTTCCGGAATCCACTCTGTATCCCAATAAGGAGATTATGTTCTAAAAACCACATCAATCGGACATTCACCATTTTTTTTCTCGAACATTTTACATAGAGCAAGTCAGGGAGATGGGACGGTAATGTAGTGGATCATTGCCAGATTTATTTGGTTTACGTATGGGCACTACAATTGCCTCCCGCCATGGTGGAAATGTGTCCGATGCCCACATTGCATTTAGGGCTTCCAAACGTGTTTCTAAAGCAACAGTTGATAGACGTTTTATAATATCATTATGCATAGTGTCGGGACCCTCTGCTACGCTCTTGAGTGTGCCGATTGCTGCGGTTACTTCGGAAATCGAGAATGGTATGCTGTACTGGAGGACGTCCGTGGTGGAAAAAATCAAGGACGTGCCTCGCACCGATCCTTGTGTCTCGAAAATTGTTCGTGTTTTCCGAGCGTGCGGACAAAGCACACCCTATCTTGTCAGCCACTTCTTCCGGGTCGATAATGTCATGTCATGTCATGTGCAAGACAGGGAGAGGAACTGGGAGGTGTTTCCTAGAGAAACGCTTTATGCGGGACCATACATAAGACAGTGACGTGGAACGATTTAACGTGCTTACATAGGCTTTCCACGAGTCTTGTTTCGCCTCGGCAATAATACGTCGCGCGAGTGCTCGTGCTTTGCGAAAACTATTAAATTGTACGTGCAGCTATTATTATTAAATATACGGAATACCCTCTTCCTAGCACGGATAGCCTCCAGACAGTCATCGGACCACCATGGGACTGGTGCTCGAGTTGACCTTCCCGATGATCGAGGGATGTGCCGCTGGGCACTCTGCACGGTTGCCGAAGTAAATGCTTCCACGGAGATGGAGGGTTCATCGGAATGGCCGCGGAGGGTGCTTTCAAGGCCAGGTTGAAAAGCTTCCCAGTCCGCTCGGTAAAATAGCCACTTTGAAGGTCTTCGGCCTACCGCAACTCTATTAACGAAATGAGAGTAAACAGGAAAGTGGTCGTTGTTATACTGATCACTATCCACCGACCATTCTAAGACAGGTGCAATTTCTGGACTACAGAGAGTAAGGTCCAGCACGGACGTCTGTCCAGTCGGTAATGTAATATGTGTTGGTGTTCCCGTGTTAAGAATACATGAAGGGAAATCGCTTATAAAACGTTCCATTGCACGTCCACGGCTAGTAATTGTGGCTGAGCCCCAAAGAGAGTGGTGCGCATTAAAATCGCCACACACCACACCGGTGGTGTGAGTTGAGCTACAGTTTGAGAAAGATCGGAAAGTGGAAACAGTCTGCTCGTTGGTAGGTATATGCTGCATATGGAAACGGTACTGTGGTTTATTACTACACGAGCAGCAATGCACTGGATATTTGAAGAGAGAGGTACATGTGTGAATGGGACAGAGTTGTGCACAGCAATGAGCACACCGCCATGTGACACAGTGCTAGACGGTACATCTTTTCGTAAAACAGTGTAACTTTTTAGTTTAGTTAGTTATTAGGGCTTTAGGGCGCATCGACTACATTGGTCATGTAGCGCCCAATTGGTTATGTATGTAATTTTTTAGTTGAAACGGAGCACCTGGAGGCAGTTTCGTTTCCTGAATACATAAAACTGACGGCGTCAGTTTAACTTAACTTAACTGGAACTTAGGAGATGCTGAAGGTCATTAAAGCTGGATTTGATTCCCCTACAGTTCCACTGTAAAACTACGATGTCAGTAAGTACAGTACAGTAAAAGTACACCATACAGTAAAACATGAGCGTGGTCAAAAAGATATGGTTATACACAATGGATAGTGGATATCACAAACCCATGATTGAGTATTTGGGCTTAAGGGCGCATCGACTACTAAGGCCATTTTGCGCCCATAACTCTTGTAGCTAACAAAGCACAGTATCAACTTCACATCGTTGGTTGGTTATTTGGGCTTAGGGGCGCATCGACTGGTTCGGACATACTGCGCCCACAACAATGTTGGATTGACAGCTTAGGATAATTTGTGCCAACAGTGGTACAATGGGCGCTGTATAACCACTGCAGTTGATGCGCCCGAAAACCCAAATAACTAACAGTGGTACACGAACATTCAGAATACGGGCAGATATCAGTAAAACAGTAAAAGAAAGAGAGCAAGCGCAAGCAAACATCAGTGAAACAGTGAAACGGGAGTAACATCAGTGAAGTAGTGGAACAGAAAGAGCAAGCTCGAGCAAACGTCAGTGGAACAGTGAAACGGAAGTAACATCAGTGAAACGGTGAAACAGCAAGAGCAGGTGCAAGCGAAACTCAGTTGGAGCGACATGCCATGGGTCCGAGCGTATAGTGTTACACCTTAGTGAGGTGTGTAAATCGTTTTGAATGCAACATCCGATAAGAAGCGAAACAGTTGTCCCGAAGTTACCGCGTGCGAGTGGCCACCCAGGAGTTCGCGGAGTCACGGCGGCTGCGTGACTCCAAGAAGGCGTCTTCGAGAATAGGCGAGTAGGAGACAGGATAGCAGAACGTGTCGTACCGACAGTGATGCGTGACATCGAGGGCAGCTTGGCCTGTCCTCCCCACAGAGCAGGTGGTGGTGCGTTGGGTGGGTGTGCTCTAGCCTGAGGCGGCAGAGCACGACCTCATCCCGCCTCGTCCTACGGTAGGACGAGGACCATTCCCAAGACATGGCTTGATCGCTCGCAGTTTATTTTCCTGCAGTATGTCCCAGTTAGACTGCCATTTCTTAAAAACAAAGGTTGTGATAGAACGGTTATATTCCCACGCGGGGAGCGGCATAGATCCCATATAGGGGGTTTGAGCTGCTCTCTTCGCAGCAGCATCCGCTGCTTTGTTCCCCACGATGCCGACATGGCTCGGGATCCAACAGAGGACAGTAGCATTTCCATCTTGAGCCAGCAGTCTAAGACGCCGTAAGACATCTTGCACAATGGGGTCACGTGGGTTAAACTGTCTTAGCGCCCAAAGACTGCTGAAGGAATCAGTAAACATGACATGCGGGGTCTCTCGCCCTACTTCGATAAAACTGAGGGCCTTTGTGATGGCAACCAGCTCCGATGTGTAGACCGTCGCATGTGGAGGTAGGGAAAAATATTTTGACAGATCTAGAAACAAATGCACTGCACACACCTGCATCAGTCTTGGATCCGTCTGTATATATCGGGACATATCCCTTGAATGAGGCTGTGTTCCAGGGCACGTGGCAGACGGTCTTGTGACGTAGCATCTCCTTCCTCACCGAAGAAAGCGATAGGTCTATTTTCGGAGTGGTCACTTGCCATGGTGGCGTCTGCGTAAAATTGGACTGCATGATTCCCTTCAGTCGAATCCCACTGTCCTCAAAAGATCCTTCGCATCCTAACGCAAAAGGGGATGGAATGCATAGTGCATCCTCGACAGAATGATGCGATTAGACGACGAGAGAAAATGTGCGCATATGTAGGATGGTCGGGGAATTGACGCAGCTTGCAAGCGCAGCGCATCCCGAGCATTTCACGTCTGAGCGAGAGTGACTGTTCATGAACTTCAGCCAGAAGGCTTACAGAAGGCGAAGTGCGAAAAGCGCCGGTCACAATGCGGAGGCACAAGTGGTGTACAGTGGCCAGTGTGCGTTTGCTTGTTGTACACGCACTGTCATATACAAAACATACATAGTCCAGTTTTGCTCGGATGAGGGAACGATGCAACAGCAGCATGGTTTTTCTATCTCCTCCATAGGACGTCCGTGCCTTCAGTAGGTTCACCGATATGAAACAACGGTGAAACTCCCGAAGTGCTTTGAAATGTTCCTTGTAAGTAAGACGGGTGTCAAAGGTTACTCCTAAAAAAAAACGAAAGGGAATGGGTTCCCCATACAGCTGGATAGATTGGTCTGGGCAGCTTCGACGACGCTGACAAAAATGTACCCCCAACGATTTTTGCAGCAGAGAACCGAAGCCCGTTCTCTGGGCACCAGTTTTCCACGTGGGATACTGCTAGCTGCAACTGCCGGGCCATCGACGGTGCGCTGGATGTGCGGCACCAAATTGCAACCTCATCCACGAAAAGTGACCTGCCAATCTGTCGAGGAAGGCACTCACATATATCATTAATCATGATGACAAATAGTGCAACGCTTAGCACACTGCCCTGAGGTACTCCTTCCGTCTGTGGACATCTCTCCGACAGGTGGTTTCCAATACGTACGCGGAAAACTCGTTTCGATAAAAAGTTCTGGAGGAAAATTCCCATGGAGCCACGGATTCCATACCTGAATGCCTGCATGAGAATGCCGCGGCGCCAAGTAGTGTCGTATGCTCCTTGAATATCAAAGAGCACTGCACAAACGTGAAGATTTCTGGTGGAAGGCTGCTCGTACCACAGTGTCAAGAGTTAAGATGGTCGACAGTACTGCGGTTTTTCCTAAAACCACACTGTGCGTTATTTAAAATGTCACGTTGTTCCAGGAACCATGTCAGACGCACATTAACCATCTTCTCCATCAGTTCGCAGAGTGATGATGTTAATGATATTGGTCGGTAGCTCGTCGGATCTAAGCTATCCTTGCCGGGTCTTAAGATTGGGATCATAGTAGCTTCACACCATGTTGATGGAAAGTCGCCTTTGACCCAGAGGGAATTCAGGATCTTCAACATAGTAGAAAGTGGAGGTGATGGAATGTGTTTCAGCGTGTCGTTATGTATTTGATCGGGGCCTTCCGAAACGCTTCGAAGGGTTTTAATGGCAGAAAGCAACTCATCCATGGTGAATGGTTCGTTATAGCATAACCTCTCACGGGTGGAAAAGTTCAATGGTTTTCTCTCAGTCTGCTTTGCGGCGTGCGAATACATCATTTTCACTGTTGCACCGACAGCGACTGGATATTGTGCGGGCCATCTCATTGGCCACGTCGGCCGGGTGAGTGACGTCACGACCGCCGACCCATAGTGCTGGCAGATGGACAGAACTGAATTTTCCGGCGATTCGTTTGATCCTGGACCAGACCTGAGAGACGGGCGTGGTGCGATTCAGCGTGCTAACGTAATCCCTCCACAATGCACGCTTTGCCTCTCGAATAGTTCGCCGCGCGAAGACGCCTGCCGGAAGGCGATGAGGTTGGCCATGCCACACGACTTGTCGAAAACTCTGAATGCGCGACGTCTTGCCCTGATTGCCTTACGACACTCCTCCGTCCACCACGAGACGGGTGTGCGACGAGGAGAGTCAGAAGTAAGAGGAATGGAGTCAGCGGCGGCCCTGACCAGGACGTTCGTAAATTCCTCCACCGACACAGGTGTATCGTCAGATGATTCTGAAAAAATCTCCTCCAGTTGTGTTTCATATTTTGACCAGTCAGCCTTCCTAAAATTCCACCGGTGTGGTCGCGTCCCAAGTACAACGCCATCTTGGTAGTTCAACCATATTGGGAAATGATCGCTGCCGAGGGTCGTCGGCCACGGTTCAGTTAAAAATTTGGGTGAGCTGTGGACTGCACATACTCAGGTCCAACGCCAAGGTACGGCCGGAGGGCAGGGCAAAATGGGTCGGGGTTCCGGTATTTAAAATGCATAACGATTCATCGTGCATCAATGATTCTAGTATTTGACCACGACCACGAGGGACCAATGACCACGTGTATTTGTGTTATCACATCGCCATGCAGTGTGATGGGCGTTGAAATCGCCTAGTTTTAAGACCGGTGGCGGAAGCTCAGACATCATGTGTCGTAGCTCATTGGATGGGAACCTAGAACCGAGCGGCAGATAAAGCGAGCAAGCAGATATAACCTGATGGCTAAAATGCACTCTCGCTGCAAGGGCCTGCAATTTGCCATGGAGCACTAAGCTCCGCGCTGCGACGCTGTGGTGAACGGCCAGCAGCACAGCACCGTGTGCAATTGTGTCGGATGGCGTATCGTTTCGAAAAACAGAGTAGCATTTGAAGTTGAACAAGTAGTCTGGTGTCACCTTCGTCTCCTGCAGACATATGGCCGCCGGAGTGTGGCGATTTAAGAGCCTGCAGCTCTTCGATATTGGTTCTCAAACCCCTGCAGTTCCACTGTAAAATAGACCGAGGCTGGTCCATTTAAAACGAGTTAAAGTAGGTATGTAGAAATATCACACTTACTATCACCGAACAATCGCACAAACCCCAGGGTCCATTGTAAAAAAACAATGAGTGCATGGGTTGACAGCGTGTACCGTATGTGAAATATGTTGTGTATATTTTTAAAAGAGAGATAAAATAGGTCATTTCACGACAAACTTTACGGAGCCGACGAGTTAGTCAGTGCATCAGAGGGCACAACGGCACTCGGTCCAAGGGACTGGGTCCAAGTGCGGGAGCTCGGCGATCCTTGGTCCAGCGGAGAGCCAGACGTCGGTAGGCCTCGTTTCTGGGCGCCCATTCGGGGTTGGGGTGGGGGTGGGGGAGGGCCCATGCTGTAGGAAGCCGGTCCCTCCACTCGCCGCCTTGGCGACGGGGTGGCCGGCCTTTGGGGTGGAGCCTTGTCAGCCCCTTGGCGGCTCATCGCTCGGGCCTTCTCCATATCAATGAGCCGCGCTCGCTTCGCTTCACGAGCTCGCCTTTCGGCTTCTTGATGAGTAAGCTTAACCCCGGATATTTGACAGGGTCGGTGGTTTGTACTACGAGACGGCGATGGAGGTGCAGACGTAGAAGTTGAAAGTGAGGGCGAGGTCTGACTCGGGGGAAGCGCGGAGGGTTCAGGGAGGGAGGATGTGGAGAGAAGGGATTTGGAGGTGGTGGCGGTACATGAAGGAGGTGAAGGGGGATTGGAGGAAGGAGGAGGCGGAGGATTCGTGGTGGGTGGGTAGGGGCTGGGCTTGGGTGGAGGAGATCGAACGGGTCTCTTTGACCGGTGGACCTGTGTCCACTTCCCATCTCTAGATGTTTGGGATGAAGTCTCGGACGGCTCGTTGGCGGCCCCACTGGTGGTGGGTGGGGCTATGGTTTCCTCGGCTACGCTTTGGATTGGCCGCCCCTCCCTCACCGGAGACGCAAGAGGAACGCCAAAGGCTTGAAGGAGGGCAGTCAACTGATCGATAAGATCAGATGTCTTTTCGGGCTGTATGTGTTGCGGAGGTGTCAGACCATGGATTGGTGTATTTTTCAACTTCGAAGCGTAAGACGTTTTGGGATGCGATCGGTCATATAAGTCTCTTGCTTCCCGAAAGGTTATTTTTTGTGTGTTTGGTCGCTATGATTTCTTTTTCTTTCAAGTAGAACGGGCAAGTTAGGTCAGATGTGTGATGGCTTCGTTCTTTCTCACAGTTCACACACTGGGGGGTCGAGGAAGTGCAGTGCTCGAAAATGTGGTCATTCGAGGCACACGTACCACATGCTGGGCGATTTCTACAAAATTGAGTCGTATGCCCATATCTCTGGCACCTAAAACAGCGCACTGGGTTGGGGAGGAAGAGACGCACCTTCACACGCACGTACCTCACACGTATTTCTGGTGGTATGTCTGTTCTGTTAAAAGTCAAAATTATGTTATTTGTCGGGGCTGTGTCCGCGCCTCTTCTCACCAGCATCCTTTTCGCTTCCGTGACTCCAAACTCGGTCAATCCATTAACTATCCCGTCCTCATGTACGCCGCTGGGGTCATAGAAGTTTATTATTCCTCGAGATGTGTTTTTGTTCGATGGGGTTCTACTTTAATTTCAATACTCTCATCCACTCTCGTGTCACCTCTCCGCACACTGTACACGAACTCAGATATCCTCCAGGCAGTCTCCACCTCCTTGGCCACCACAAACTCCACCTCCAAAGCACCATCCTTCAACCTCTCGCATCTAGCAATGTTCCCAAATCTGTCGCATCCGTTTCGTCGTTGAAATGGAGATAAAGATGCAAGGCTCATCGTAAGTCCTCTGAAAATGAGGACCCGAGATGTAGGGAGAACGTTAGAGCTGTCTGTGTTAGGGGAGCCCCCACCAACAACGGGTGAGGGGCGGGGCCTGGCCCCTATGGGAGGGACCAGGGGCATTTTTGGTTATTCTGGTTGCCATGTAGTGTGTTTTTGTTTCTGCTCCTCGGGCGCCCCACCACATATGGCCCTACTGGGGGACGCCTGGGCCCCGCGAACGGGAGGTCGCCAGGCACCCGAGGGGATATACGGGGCAGGCGGTGCCACCGCCCGGCCGGGAGAGAGATACTCACCACCCCGACTGGGACATAGCGACGCCCACCACTTGACCCCGGCCGGCCGGGCCGGCAGGCACTGGGAATAGTCCCAGGCCCCCGGCCCGAGGCGACAAGCCACTTAGCCCGTGTGAGGCCCCACGGGCCCGCCCGCCCATCCGCCCGCCCCTCCGGGATATCAGGACCAAAGGGATGTGTTGGTCCCCCGTCACAACTGGCACCGTGCGACGGTGGACCTCAACCTCCAGGACTCCGTCAACCCCGAGGGACGGGCTGAGGGGGCGAGGCTACCCCGATAAAACTGAGCGGACGGGTAGACCAGGGGAAGCTGGCCTACCTGCTCGTGACGGGAGGGGGCTAGTTGCTTGGTTGGATGAAGGACATCCAAAGGGACGTAGCCACGGGATGGATCCTGGGGAGGGGAGAGGTGGTGGGGACCACGTGAGTGCCCGGAAGCACCTCCGTGCTTCCAAGCCCCTTATCGGGGCCACTGTGATAACCCGAGGGAGCGCCATTTCCCTAGCCAGCCGTCTGACTAGGCTGACCCCATTGCGGGCAATATCACAAACCCAGCGACAGCTTGGTAAGTTAATAAGAAAAGAAGAACATGAACCAGATAGTTACGTGTGGACGTCATTGTTGCTGGATAAAAAAGGGGCGCGGTTTAAAAATTAGTCTCGGTGCCCTGTTTTGAAGGAGAGTCTATCGAGGACTGAGGGGGGTAGCTCCGCTCAGGCCCGAGTGAATTTGTCCTTGGGCGGGACCTCTGTGAGCCACCCCACGGCGGGGATTCTGACGGAGGAAGCCCCCGCTTCTGGGGGACACTCAGCTGCGGCGGAGGCGGGAGAGGACCCATTTCAGATGTCCCCCGGTCCCGCCAATCATCGTCGCGGCGAAGGGGTGGCTGGGTTTGGGGAAGCGCGATGTCTGTGTCTTGGCGTCTCTTGACCCGGGCCTTTTCCATTTGAGCGAGCCCAGCTCGTCTGGCTTCGCGAGCGCGCCTTTCGGCTTCTTGAAATTGTAAGCTGACGTCTGAAATTTGGATTGGTCGGTGTGCGTTTTTGGATGGCGATGCAGGCGCGGATGTAGATGTCGAGGGCAAGGGCGATGGCGAGGCCCGGCTCTCGGGGAGGGGGGGAGGATTCAAGGAGGGAGGAGGTGGAGAGGATGGATTTAGGGGTGGTGGTGGGGCACGAGGGAGGGGAGGAAAGGCTGGAGGGTGGACGGGATGTAAGTTGGGAGGATTTCAGGGTAGATGGTGTGGCAGAGGGGGATGGACTGGGCTTGGATAGGGGGACCGTGCTTGCCTCTTAGACCGGGTGACCAGGGTCCATTCCTCGCCAACAGAGGCCGATCTAGATGACGCCTTGTATTGTTCATCGGTGTCCCTCGAGGGTGGGACCTCGGTGGTTTCTCTATTTTGTGGAAGGGGCTTCTCTGGTGTCGCCTGACTCTCTGGTGTCGCCAGAGGCACTCCAAAAGCTCGGAGAAGAGCTGTGAGCTGGGTGAGCAGCTCGGCGGCCCTATCGGGCTGTATGTATTGTGGAAGCAATGTCGTGTTCTTGGCATTTGATGCATATGATTGGGATGCGACCATTCATATAACTCCCTACCTTCTCTAAATGTTAGTTTGTTGATGTGCTTAAGCGAAATAATCTCCTTTTCTCTAAGGTAGTTTGGGCACGCACGACCAACGTGTGGGGTTCCTGTTCGTCATCGCAGTTGGCACAAAAGGGTTTTCCGAGTTGCATTTCTCAAAAAGATGCTCATGAGAAACACACTTGCTGCAAGCTGGGTGGTTTCTGCAGTATTGGGTAGTGTGACCGAATTTTTGACATTTGAAGCAGCGCAGTGGGTTTGAAAAAAAAAACTGTCACACCTTCACTCGTAGGTAGCCAACTCTGATCTCTGGAGGTATATCGGTCTTATTAAACGTCAAAATATTGTTGTTGGTTGGGACGAAATTCGGACCTCTCTTCACCTTCATTTTTCTGGCTACGATTACTCCGAAATTTGCCAATCCATCAACGATCTCATCCTCCGATACTTCCCTTAGGTCGAAACAGTCGATAACTCCCCGCGAGGTGTTCTTTGTTTTATGAGGTTCTACTGTGATTGTAACGGTTCCATTCTCTTTTTTTTGCCGTCCCTCCGCACACCGTACACAAATTGAGATGACTTAAGTGCCCTAGCTGCCTGCTCTGTTTCCGCGAATTCAATCTCCAGTACTCCGTTTTTCAGTTTATCACATCTAAGAATACTTCCAAATCGGTAACACCCGTCCCTTCTCTGAAACGGAGGCAGAGAAGCAAAACTTTTGTTCATTCCTCTGAACACAAGCACACGAGGCACATGTCTATATTCCGTAGGGGCGTCATCCCGATCTCGGCGAAAATATGGGTTGGTTTGGCCCTCACGAGAGGGACCGGGGATGTTTTTAGTTGTCCTAGATGCCATCAAGGGCGTTTGTTTTCGACTCCTAGGGCGCCCACCCCTTAGGGGCCCTACCGGGTGGACGCCTGGGTCCCGCGAACGGGAGGTCGCCAGGCGCCCGAGGAGCTATACGGGGCAAGCGGTGCCTTCACCCGGCCGGGTGAGAGAGAGACTCGGCACCCCGACCAGGATCCAGCGCCGCCCACCCATTGACCCCGGCCGGCCGGGCCGGCAGGCACTGGGAAACCCTGGTCCCCAGCCCGAGGCGACCTGCGACTTGACCCGCGTGAGGCCCCACGGGCCCACCCGTCCCTCCGGGATATCAGGACCAAAGAGGTGTGTTGGTCCCCCGTCACAACTAGCACCGTGCGACGGGGGACCTCAACCTCTAGGACTCCGTCAACCCCGGGGGCGAGCCGAGGGGGCGCGGCTACCCCGATAAAACTGAGCTGGTGGGCAGGGCTGGGGAAGTTGTCCTGTCTGCTCATAGTAGGGATAGTTCGTGTTGCAGGGCCAGTTGAAGAACATGGATGTTGGGATGAGATGTGCATTGGAATGGGAGAGTATGGATGGAAGGACGAGTGAGGCACTCTTAGTCTGACCTCTCCCCGGCCGCCTGGTGGTCTGGCTGCCGGATCCTTGAGGCACGCAATCCCCCCCCCCCCACCACGTAAAGATGATGCCTCGTCGGAGGTGGGGGGCTCCAGAGGTGAGGAATTCAGGCGGCTAGTGTTTTCAAGCAGAGGCTCTCGATCATGCTGCGCATGTCCAGGCTCTAATTTTCGTGTATGCTCAATTTTCTAGAGTTTCCGTGTTATGAGTGTATGATCTTGACGATGGTGTGTGCGGCACATTGGTGCACCTGTAACGGAAACTGAAAAACCCTGCATGGGAGGATCCGAAAATACATTGCATTACTGTAATGCCCGGCTCAACTGCAGCCAGGCGGGTCCGTGTTACTGTCTCACTGTACCGTCTGGCTCAACTGCAGCCAGGCGGGTCCATGCTACTGTCCCACTGTACCGTCTGGCTCAACTGCAGCCAGGCGGGTCCGTGTTACTGTCCCACTGTACCGTCTGGCTCAACTGCAGCCAGGCGGGTCCGTGTTACTGTCCCACTGTACCGTCTGGCTCAACTGCAGCCAGGCGGGTCCTGCTACTGCCCACTGTCCTCTGGCTCACTGCGCCGGCGTCTACGTCTGCTAACTCGCCGGCGGGTCTTACTGTCCACTGTACCGTCTGGCTCAACTGCGCCAGGCGGGTCCGTGATTCTGTACCGTCTGGCTCAACTGCGCCGGCGGGTCCGTGTACTGTCCCACTGTACCGTCTGGCTCAACTGCAGCCAGGCGGGTCCGTGTTACTGTCCCACTGTACCGTCTGGCTCAACTGCAGCCAGGCGGGTCCATGCTACTGTCCCACTGTACCGTCTGGCTCAACTGCAGCCAGGCGGGTCCGTGTTACTGTTCACTGTACCGTCTGGCTCAACTGCAGCCAGGCGGGTCCATGCTACTGTCCCACTGTACCGTCTGGCTCAACTGCAGCCAGGCGGGTCCGTGTTACTGTCTCACTGTACCGTCTGGCTCAACTGCAGCCAGACTGGTCCATGCTACTGTCCCACTGTACCGTCTGGCTCAACTGCAGCCAGGCGGGTCCGTGTTACTGTCTCACTGTACCGTCTGGCTCAACTGCAGCCAGGCGGGTCCGTGCTACTGTCCCACTGTACCGTCTGGCTCAACTGCAGCCAGGCGGGTCCGTGTTACTGTCCCACTGTACCGTCTGGCTCAACTGCAGCCAGGCGGGTCCGTGTTACTGTCTCACTACTGTCCCGCTGAACTGCAGCCAGGCGGATCCATGCTACTGTCCCACTGTACCGTCTGGCTCAACTGCAGCTAGGCGGGTCCGTGTTACTGTCTCACTACTGTCCCGCTGAACTCTAGCAGGGCGAGTCTGTGTTACTGTCCCTCTCACCTGCATCCAGGCGAGTCAGTCGTGTCACTGCACTGTCTCATTCGACCGCAGCCAGGCGAGTCCGTGTCACCGTCCCACTGTACCGATTCCATTCCACCGAGCCGCGGCCAGTCCCAGCGCGGCCGAGGAGCAGTGACCGTCCGGCCTGACGACAGGTACGCCAGCCAACTGACCTCTGCCCTCGCCTATTGCCACGGCGAGGGTGTGATGCACCTAGACGTGAAGCCAGCCAACGTCATGGTCGCCCACACCGGTGACCTCAAGCTGGCCGACTTTGGCAGTGCCCGCTGTACAGGCGACCCGGGCGCCAGAGGGGTGAGTGAACCAATAGTGATTGACAACCGTGCACCTCTAATGTGAAGACATGCAGAGGGTGATTTCAACATTTTTTTACTAGACTGTGCACTAAACCAAGGAATCAGCTGCGTCTTCGGTATTTCTGGAAGAGTCGCGGGACCAGCTGTGAAGTTTTTCGCTTGCATTCATAGGGGATTGGCGAGCTATAGAAAATTAAAGTTGTGGTGGGAAAATGCTGAAAATACGCGAAGTCTTTTTTGTGTCCAGACAAATTAAGGTCAGTAGGGGAGTGTCAGTCATGTGTGAATTTGGCAAGTGAACGATAATTGCGCCTACGATGGCTAAACACTTTCCCTCATTGGAGGTGACATCAATTCACTAAGACATGCACGAGTTGTTTTGAAAATGAGTTTTCCATAGCCATGGGAACGGCACATTGTAGCCATCGGTCCCAAATTTCAGGAAACCTGACCAGTCAGTTCTTTGGGCGTTGTATGGAGAGAATTTACCTAAACGTGAATTTGTCCTCTCCAGTGATACCGACTTGGCTGTCCTGTCGTATTCCTCGGTCATCTGATGTTCAAGTTCAGTAACGCGCGTCTGCTCCTACTGTTCATTACAGCGTGCTAGCAGTCGAAGCACTAGTTCATGTCACAGACTGGCCATATGATGCCCTTTCAGGTGGGAGCGCGTGGCACAGTTCCCTACATGGCGCCGGAGCTGTTCCGCGGTGACCTCGCCACGTGCAAGGCAGACGTGTACGCGCTGGGTATCTGCATGTGGCAGCTGCTCACCCGTGAATACCCGTTCTGTGGTGTCGAGGCAGAGGCAGTCATCTACATGGTGGTGGCTCGGAGGAGG
Source organism: Imbricaverruca yamaguchii (assembly GCA_034440575.1). NCBI lineage: Eukaryota > Metazoa > Arthropoda > Thecostraca > Neoverrucidae > Imbricaverruca > Imbricaverruca yamaguchii. Next base: position 309,821 of record JAOTOL010001230.1, read on the forward strand.
CGGCCAGAACCGAAGGCGGCTATCTCCACCGGTAGATGGCAAGATATAATCGACCAGTGCTGGTCCCAGAGCGCGGTGGAAAGGCCAGACGCGGTACAGTTGGAGAGATTGCTGCTGGACCTAGACAGCAATGGAAACTGGCCACGAGCGCCATATTAAACCGTCTATTGATCAACAAGATGTGGATTTTGCGCCACTTCGTGCGCTGTCTATTTAATTTTACACCTGCGTTGAGTTTTTATAGTTACGTTGATTTTTATAGTTGCGTTGAATTTTATCGTTGCAGAAAGTGTTCATCGTTTACGTGTGAAATATACTCATCAGCATCTCCATTTTTGTAGGCAACTGACGGGAACTATATGGCACCGCTGACACAAGTTCTCCACAGGCCCACGTAACGAGGTTCAATGCACTGATGTGTCATTTCATGTTCGTGCTACCTACAGGGCAAGTTGCTCGAAGATGGTTGGTTGGTTAGTTAAGTTTTAGGGCGCAACGACCAGGTTTAATCATTCAGCACCCAGCTGCTCAAAGGTACAACATGGACGGAAAATACATGGCAATTGTTTTCTCATAAGCATGTATTGACGTAAGTGAATCTATGGTAAGGAAAACAGGCAAATGCGCCTGTGCGATGAGTCCCTGGTCAACGGTAGTCGGACCTCTCGAAGTGTTCGTTCAGTTGTCTGGCATCTCTCCTCCCGGCACCAACTGAAACAGCACGTGTTGTTACTTCAATTTGTCTAACTTATAGCTCCAGCGTCGGACATCGGCTATCAATTTAAAAGCAGATCACACATGCACGACCGACACGACCCACTGTGGATAATTCGGCGCATGCCAGTCGTTCCTCTGTGAACATTACCGAGATTCCAAATCAAAATCAGCGCATTATGGTGCAAATTAGACAAGCTCTCCTGCCTGCTTTTGTTCCGAATACCAACGAGTCTGGAACGCCATGTCGGCGCATCACACGAGACTGACGTTCTGTCCTGCACTGACGCGCGGCGTCCCACCAACAGCATGGAAGTGACCTGAACACTGCTAACAATTGCTGGTGTTTCGTCAAAGCATATATCCAATTTGCCTATATTCACGCAAAAAAAAACTCGTCAAATGGGAAAAAGGTCCAATTGCCGGCGGTTGCGGAGGGCAGCCTCAACACTAATGATCGATATGTAAAGAAAACTACCGGCAGATCCATTTTCGTCCCGTACAAAGCGTAACACTATTTATACCGGCAACTGGCGTACCGAAGGGGGCAAAGGGGCAGTTGCCCCTTGATAGGTTGTGGAGCCCCGAATGAACGCGCCTGGATTTGGAAAAATTACCCGAGGCTATAGGTCCCTTAACCGTTGACCTGATCTTTCTTAGAATGGCACGGCTGGATTAGGTGCATCAGATAACCCCACACAATGATCATCAGAATAAAACCAACAACAAAAAATGGTAAATTTGTCGTGGCCCCTACCAAAAATGGGCTGTAGTTCTAAAACACATCTGCGCACGAAGGAAAACGCAACTTGTTCAACAAGAACACCATTATCTCGGTTTGATAGCCATTCTGGGGGCATATTTAACCAAACAGATGAGGTTCCTCAAAGCTCAGGGGGTTTCAGTGTTTCTTAACTAGAAAACGTGGGAAGAAGAGAACCAATCAACGAATTTAATTATTCGAATTTTCCCAGCGAAGCATTGCGAGGGATTCCATCACATCAAATATAGCACATTGCGTGAGAAGAAATGTACTACCTTCAATATATCAGGAGGTGCTGAAATTGCATCAAAAGTAACGTTAGGGATTATGCTATATTACTCAACGTTTCGACCAGGGGCCATCGTCAGGAGTGATATAAAATGACAGGGTTAACAATTGAAAGAAGAAAAAAACGCGGAAAAACGCGCAAAAATAAACGTGAATCACAGAAAAGCATCCTCAGTGGTGCGGACACTTTAAGAAACTCGAAACCAGAAATCGACTAGGTCAAGATAGAATCCTCCGAGGAAGCCCGGGCCGATGGTCCACATACATATCGACACATACATGCACAAATTTAAACCTTCGAGACTATGAATCTGGGGTAGATCCTTTCATGTCTGCAGTTGATGAGGAATATAATCAGTTCTTCGACACGTCCTAGCTTTTGATGCAAAATTGCAAATTATGCCATTTGCACAATTTGCACAATCAATTTGCTCTACCCCAGATTCATAGTCTCCAAGGTTTAATTCGTGCACGTATGCGTCGATATGTATATGAACCATCGGCTCGGGCTTCCTCAGAGGATTCTATCTTGACCTAGTTGATTTCTGATTTGGAGTTTCTTGAAGTGTCTGCACCACTGGGGATGCTTTTCTGTGATTCACGTGTACTTTTGCACGTTTTTTCCAGCGTTTTTTTCATTAACTGTTAACCCTGCCATTTTTATATCACTCCTGACGATGGCCCATGGCCGAAACGTTGAGTAATATAGGATAATCCCTAACGTTACTTTTGATGTGAACTCAGCACCTCCTGGTATATTGAAGGTCGTACATTTCTTCTCACGCAATGTCTAAAACCCGGGAGCACTTAAGAGCCATTCTTCGTTGTATTAAAAATATAGCACAATTATATCATACACAGCAATTAACAAAATGTAGGAAGCCTAGCAGAAGCCGTTGAATCGCACGAAGTGTGACGAATTCGCCGAGTGCACAGAGCGGGTGTAAACGTGTATGAATTCTTACGTGATGGCGACCGGACGTTATGAGCTGAAATGCCTGAAATTGACAAGTTTGACATTTCTGAAATGATTTCTATGGGTGTAATTTCAACAGTGTGAGGTGACTTATCGAGGGATATCAAAGTAAAAACTTTTGAACAAGGTGGTGGAGTTAGGGTTGAAATACGGTGACTCAGAAACGATGGCAGTATATTAGGCCCCATACGGGACAATTAAGCTAGCCGCTAATTATTTAAGTAAAATAATAATAAAAATGGGCCACTTTGAAGAAAGAAATGGTTGAAATCCGGGACTTTTAAATCTGACTGGTGTCCCTCTCCAAAACCGTTTGGCCCCTCCCCATGAAGCAAATTCTAGGTACGCCAATATTACCTGCCAATAAGAAATCGAAGCGAGCATTGATTTCACGTAAAAACAAAGCAAAATGCACGAAAGTATCGCACATCTGAATGTCTTGAGACTCCTCCAACTTCTCGATGACACCCCAAACGGGCACAATTTCCTCACCATGGTAATGTTGTTTCCATTGAGCAATATAGTCTCTAGCTTGGTGACTCGCCGACCCTCGGGCGTGCTCTCGTACTCGGTCACGTCCTCCAGCACCATGTTGACAAAGTCGTCGAAGCCACACAGCGTGCCCACGATCTCCTTGTCGTTCTTCATGATGATGTGCAGGCGGGAACCGATGCACTTGTCGACCAGTTCTGCGGAGGTTGCACGCACGTCACGTTACCTCACGCTGTCACGTGTCACGTCACGGCCGGCATGCCACACATGTACACATGTCTGCTTAACAACGTGTGAGTCACACTGTTGGCAAGGTTTTGCCACATAGTGCCACATCTAGTCGACTAAAGCCACGTCTGAAACCAGCTGGCCAAACTATATTTACAATATCCAGGCTATGCAGAGTATTGTAATTACTGTAAATAAGAAAGCAAATAATGTGATACTCATGAGAATCCAAAAAAGTAAATATGTCCGATGTACAGAAAACAATTTCACTCTGACATTTTGTCAGCTGTAAGACACTAATTAGCTTTAGCAACCTGGTGGTCCAAACTGACTAAAACCCATTTCAGTTCTAAGTTCAAGCCACTCCATTCCAAAGGTACAAAACTGAAATACCTAAATTAAAAAATGTCCACGAATTCTGCGGATCAACTATATAGCGCAAAGATTATATTCATGTTGGGTATTTTACTTTCCTTTATCATAGACAACATACTGTTTTCTGAGCAATTGGGTATGAACACATTTAGTTGCAGAGAATCTGGCACTAAACTTCAAAGCCAATTCAGACTAGTCCGGCCTAGGGGCACATCTACTGCGTCGGTCGCATGCATATAATGTGTCATTGAGAATGGCAACAGCTTGACACACAAGGTGACACACTAGATATATGCCTGCGAGTCATTATTGGCTGCGAACTTTGATTAGCTACAGTTAAATTCAGCATCTGACCATATAATGTGGTACTTTAAAAAGCTACATGATTGATATGAATAGTTCTAATTTTGTTTGACAATGCCACTGAAGGGAATACATGGCAACATGGCCGATGCCACGAAAAGGGGCCTGCACCATGAACATGGACGGGGATGTCAATTTTCTCAAGAAATAAGCACAATATTGCTTATTCAGTTAAGCTTTATCATGCCATATATTTAGTGCATTACCACAGGTTAGGTGGTATGGGCGAAAAATGACCCTAGATGTCGACACGCCCTTAAACTCCAATCCACCACCACCACAGGTTAGGTGGTAAATTTATGCTTTAAGCTGTTTTAAATCCTTCCATTTTTTCCAATGTAATGCAAAGAATGTGATTAATACGACGCTACCACTCATTTCCTCTGCAAATACTTACTTTTCAGATGGCGAGCACAATAGCACCAAAAAATGGGCTCGGAGTTAGGCGACACATAGATGCTCAAGAAAACAAAAAATGCAACAACATAACATAACCTAACATGGTGTAACCTGGCATTTAAGACATGAGTCAAAACATTGCACAATATTACTTAACTTCTAGATTTTTCAAACGAAACCTCTTAACCTGACCTAGCTCTTCAATGCTTTTGAAGAAAAAATAACTTTTTTTTGCATAAAAAACAGGAACATTTCACATTAGAAAAAAACTTAATCTAGTGTAATGTAACCGAACTTATCCCCTTGTTATGTCACATCATGTTACGTCATGTGCTTTCGTACAATTATCCATGGTGTGGATTTTTATAATTCGTGTTAATTGCACAATCGCCAATATGCATGTGTGCTCGTATATGCACGCAGGTCCTATCTGCATAATTCTAAACATCTGAAACTGTGACGCTGCAATGTGGCTGGTACTGCCGTATGGGAAGTACCGCGCAATCCCATCCCGGAACACTCCAAGTGACGGTGCTCACGTGTCGGACGGTGGCAAGCGGTTCAGTCACCTAACATCTTACCAAGGGGAAGAATCTGTTGTGATGCTGGGCTTGGCACAGCTGTCATATTTCAAGCTTTGTAATAGAAAACCTGTGGAATAACGCAATTATTGTATAAGCAAAAGCATTCTTGAAATGTACTGGAAAATCCATGTTCTGCTTCAGCACATACATCTATATGACAAAGTACATCCATAGACAATTAAGACGGCTTCATGACATCAATACATATGAATATTCAAGCAAGGAATAAAAGTTATAGTAAGCTGTACAGTCAACCAATGACGTTCAGCACACAAATCAATATCGATTCTCAGCACTTTGGAGCACCGTGGTTGCAATGGTCTTCAATTTCATTGAGGTTGTAAATCAATAGAAGTCATAAGGTGATCAGATTTAACCCGTCCCGTCTCGGGGGGGGGGTATTCAACCGCCCTCCCCCTCAGGTTTTTTTTCGCGGATAGTGAACGAACGGCGCGCGGTAGCACGCCCAAATTTGCCATACCTTTTCCCACATTAATTTGGCATCCTGTTTCAAAATTTTGAAGTCTGATCATCTAGGGTCAACGAGATAGTCAAGGTCAAGTGAGGTTACCTCCAAAAAGATTCAACCAGTCGTCACACTTTACCGGATACAGATATTCTAATGAAACTTTCAGCGTTTGCTTATCTTTAGGAATACACTAAAACGTATGTGTGAAATTTTGTTTGTTTCGTTTTTAACTAGATATAAACTTTGCATATTTGTCAATTGCAGTTCAAATAGAAGATTCTGGCTAAAGTAACCATGTTGTATTAGGGCGAGTTGACTTCCAACAATGTTTCTCGGTCTGCTCTACCCATCGGAAAAGGAAAATTAAAGGAAACTTGAACTGAAAATTTTGAAATTTCGAGATAAAATGTTGGGGGTGGGGGAATTGTATTGCACTGATCGATTTCGCTGTCCTTTTCTCATTCCAAATACATTTTGTTTTCATACATCCCCAAAATGAACTCCTCAGAGCCAAAAACATAATGTAAGTTGTGAAGTCATGAAAAGCAAGCCACCTTGTGGCATCACTTTTGGGGGAAACTATTTTGGGGGTGGATCCGGACGCTACTCGTCGAGCGCTTTCCGATGACACCTCTTTTGTTCTCGTGCGACGCTTAGTTTGGATTTTAGAGGGAGGTTACTATCCGCCCCCCCTCCCCGAGATGGGGTGTGAGGATCTGATCGGAGAGACGGCGTGCACGCTGCTGTGCAAAGGAAAAACCTCGTGTCAGAAATTTTGTAAATCTGAACTTGTTCAGGAAGGCCAATTTGGTGTTTGGAGCTATAACATTAATATTTCTGACTGTTGAAAGGGTCTGCACTGTGCAAATGTACTAAGCATAAATATCACTATAACATCAGCTATATAACATAACATCATTAACCGTTTATGGGGTACCTTGTCAAAGGCCTTACTAAAGTCAAGATATGCTACATCAACCTGATTTCCCTGATCAAATTGTTCTGTGGCGAAGTTAAAAAAGTCCAAGAGGTTTGTGAGACACGATCGTCCTTTTCTAAACCCATGTTGAGTATCTTGCATCAATCTGCTACCTTCCAGATAACTAACTATTCTATCCTTGATAATTGATTCGAGTACCTTGCAGACTAGGGATGTGAGACTTACTGGCCTATAGTTTTCGACTTTCCCTCTTTCTCCTTTCTTGAAAATAGGAACTACATTTGGCCTTTTCCAATCGGTTGGAATTTCCTTTTCTGAAACTGAGCTACAAAATATTATACTAAGTGGAAATGCCAGTTCCATTTCAGTTTCCCACTACACCCTAGCATAAATATCATCAGGTCCTGCTGCCTTGTTTTGCTTTATTTTCCTGATATGATTGTAAACAACATCACTATCAATGAAATCAACATCATTTGTCAGATCCCATGTCACTGAACTATGATGTACGGTCGGCAGATTGGTCATATCTTCCAATGTAAACATTGATTTACTGCTTGTTCAGCTCCTCAACCATCTCATTATCCTCACCCAATGTAGTCCTGTTTACTTCCAGTGGACCAATTGTGCTAGAAACTTTACTCAGCTTGTAGAAACTAAAGAAATTTTTACTCTCCCCATTACCGTTTCTAGCTAAATCCAGTTCTTTTGCTCGCTTTGCTGCTCTGATTTTTTGCTTCACAGTGTCTCTAGCTTTTCGATACGCTTTTGGATTAACGACATTTGAGGCTTCTTTAAAGACTCTAAATGCAGTTTTCTTAGCCTTAATTGCTTTTATTAAGTCTGGTGTAAGCCATGCTGGCTTTCCTACCCTTCTTTTGCATCTTTGCTTTTGGGGGACATGCCTAATTTGAATTTCCTTCAAGTAAGATTTGAACTTTTCCCACATTTTACAGGCATCTAAATTGGAGATTTCTTCTTCCCATCTGATGGCACTTAAAGCTGTTCTCATGCAGTCAAAGTCAGCTCTGTTGAAATTTGGAACCTTTACCAAATTATCCTTGATAATTTCCCCTACATGTGCCTTGAATCTAACTATGTTATGGTCACTTCTTCCCAGAGTTTCGCCTACAGTCAAGTCTTGAACCAAATCACTTAAATCCGAGAATACAAGGTCCAAGAATGAACCATGCCTGGTAGGTTCCGATACAAACTGGTGTAAGAACAGGTCCTCTTCAAGGCATTTCCTAAACATTTTGCATGATGGAGAGCCAACACCAGCATTTTCATAGCCTTTTAGATTAAAGTCACCAAGAATAAGGCACTTCCTCTTAAAGTTTCTACTGATTTCCTCACAAATCACCTTGTCAAGCTCCAGTTGCTGAGAATGTGGCAGGGTTCCTGATCAGTAGAAAGCTCCTATCCTAAGAGAATTGCTGTTGCCTTTTCCCACAGTGACATCAAGCCAAATGGACTCCACAGGCACATTTTTATCCCCACCTTTTTGAGAACTGAATAAGCTAGTGATATAGAGCATTACACCACCCCCTTTCACTGCTGGACCCCTATTGCACGAAAACATATTGTATCCCTGGATCTCATAGTCCTGCAAGTTATCTCCAAAATACCCTTCACTGACCCATGCCTCCATAATGCAAACAACATCTGGTTCCTCCTCAGCAACATAGCACTTGAACTCATCAGATTTGGAACAGATACTCTGAGCATTAAACATCATACACTTGACAAATGCTCTATAACCACCTTTGGCTTTTTTCATACTGAGGAGTTCTTTTATCCCTAGATGAACTATCACTCTGTCCCCTTGAACTGCTGCTGTCCCTATTTGCAGACTTTGAGGTTCTATTGCCTTGGCTGACACTATTAGAATATTCCTGAGTTGGCAATGCAATTTCATCCCTCCCCACCAGTGTTGGAAAAGTGGCCCTTTTTTGGAACTTTTGTCATCCAAAGAATTATACACAACATAAAAAATAAACTCCTTGCATTGCTGGATGAAGACATGCTACGTAACTAGCAAGACAGCTAGATGTCATTATACAATAGTGATAACTTGGGTGGAGAGGAGGATTCAGTCATACTCGGTCCCCTACCACATAAAGTTTCCGGTATAATTGAGGTTAATACACATTTGTTATTTCAGGTCATCTGTAGGCACATTCCAAGAGGGGGCAGGAGCAGCGTGGGAAAAGTGGTTCGCTGACCTGGAGTCGGAGAATAAAAAATTTGTAACGGAGCCCTCCAAGAAAAAGAAGATATTCCTGCCCATGGAGTCGGAGAATAAAAAAAATGGCCTCAGACCCCACCCCCCTAAAAAAAACAGAAAGCTACTGGTGTCGGAGCCCCCCAAAAAAGATGATTGCTGAAAAGCGTACAAGCCGCTTACTTACAAGCATACTTACACCCCTTTACTGGACCCTAAGTCACTTCAATTACGCCCACTTAATTCACTCGCACTTACTAGGTTTTTCTCCGGAAAGCTCTCAAAACTTTGTCTCAACCCGAGTATACCCAACCAATCGAGACAAAGATCTTCGCGCAAAGGGAAGCGGACAAAGCAGCGAGGCGAAACGCGCGGTCAAAGTGTGGTCGCTGTGTAAACATGACTGCAATATTTACACAATTTCAAGACCGCTGCTTGACCTCAATTTCTGTCGCCTTTAATAGGAATTCATACGTCAATACGGTGTTACCTTTTTCTTCAGTTATATAGGAATCAATACACTGAAGATATATGTTCCTAATCATGAAATTACGTTGTCTTTATCCTAGATCAAAACATGAATCGGGCGAGACCGTCCCAATAATTTGTTAATTTTCCTACTCTAGTACGGATATTGTCCTGTCCTAACGGCGACGTATCCAAGGGTGGTCAAATGATGAAATTATAGATTTTTCGTAACTATTTTAAATGACGTCTAATTGTGACCATAAATGGCCCGGAGAACGTAATAACTCCGTACATGCACAGTTACTGCAGTTGCTGAAGTGATAAAACTACTATTCAGATGCTTTTCTCTTGATGGGTTACTGTAGTTTTGCGAATTGAGGTGGAATTCATACCAAAGTAACCCAAGGTCTTTTGCATTTTTTTAAGCATTTACATGGCTCCCAAAAATAGGTCTTCTGCCATCAATGAAGTTCGCTAGCTGGTGCTATTTTATGCATTTCAATTCGAAATTGAATGCTCTATTTCATGAAATTAACAGAATTACTGAAAACTGTCTGAGATGTCCAGAATTACGTTCTCCGGTAGTCTCCGATTGGAATGCGGCTGGAGAACAGGACCTCGGGTCCGATATGCGAGTATATGACGTCGTTGTGCATATTTCGAGTTCCACTATGGTCGCAAGATATGGCAGCAAGACGAGAGGTTTCGTAATGGAGATTTTTTGGTGTAACGCCAGTATTTCTCGGAATTATGAAGAAGAATCGTGGTATATTCCAATATTTCCTTCTGAAGCGTCATTTCGACAGAATTCTGAAGACATACGAAAACCTAATCCCTCATATCTTTGTTATTTAGAATGAGACGAGATTGGCGCAAGCCGAATGACGATTGATCTGTGGTTACAGAGTGATTGTGCTGGGCCGCCGTCCTGCCAGTGTGAAAATATCCTGGAGAGTAATTAATTGGCTGAGGTAATAACTAGTTCCGAAATTTACATTATTTTGTTCTCTATTGTTTCTATGCTATGTCGATGCTTTTGTTTCGTTCGGATTTGGAGGCATCGTGCACACCAACGATTACCTGAGTAACCCCCGCGAGTTCGGCCTTGATTGGGGCTTAGACTGAGCCAGGACATAGTTTGTTTGACACATGCACAATGCAATCGAAACAACCACCACAAACTTGTAGGTATTCTGATATAACATGATATGATTCCTGGGCAATTGACTGCAACCTGCATTTCATGCCTTATGACCTGCTATGCCATACTCTTCTGTTCTGTTGTCCAGGCTTCTAATTTGTATGATGGACTGGAAACTGCAACTGCATTGTTGGAGCTGTACTGAGATCCTGGAAGCAAAATGTCATCCATAAATTGGAACGTTTCATTCGGAGAATAAAAAAGTTCAACATTTGCAGTCACAATCCTGGAGAATAAAATGTCCTTAGGTCTCCATACTCCAGGAGAGGCCCAAAATTCCCACCCTGGGCAGGAGTGAAGCTGAAAATGAGATGCCAGCCAGATTGGAAGAATATCAGCTTGCTAGTATGCACAAGTACAACAGATGTCAACAGATGGCAAAATATGGATCACTGCAGTCTGAATATGATCTTAATGCCACTGAACATTCCATATTTCATAACATTCCATCTTCCATGTCATTCCAAAACATTCCATTTGTGCATGTGTGATTTCTGGTGAAGTGCAGGTGAATTAATAAACAGCCACCAATGCTTTTGTGTGTATGTTCTCCATTTCTGGAAAAAAAAACTGAGAACAGAGTGCAGATGTGCCCAGAAGAATGTATGGATGAACACCAAGAGCTAGAGTGGCATCCACACAACAGGTAAGCCACAATGTGTAGCACTTCCCCAAATCCCAAAGTACTGCTGGATAAGAGCCATGTTTTGCCACAGCAAAAACATTTTCATGGGCACTATTACTTTTCCACACACGTTTTACACACATTTTAAACACATTTTCCACACATTTTACACACTAGCATAAGCTGTTTAGTTAGAATAGGCCATTTACTTTTAATTTTTTAAAGGAAAAAATGCTTAGAAAATTTCCATTAAAAAGGATTTCTTGCATCCAGTTAGGCTGCTGCTTTTTTCTTCATTTTTAACATTACATCTCATGGTATATTTCCCAACCAAACCTGAGCCACTTTTTTGGTGTCATTTTGCTACCCAACTGCACTTGCCAAAAAATTGTGTGGTCACATCATGTAAGTACCTACATTATGAACACATTCATAATCATTGCACAAAAAATAAATTTCAAGAAATCAAATTATATACACCCCATAATTTCGCAAACTGGGAAATTATACAATCCATAACATAGTGCTTATCAAGATTATACACTCCATACTTTGGCAAGCCAAAAAAATATACACTCCAAGTCCAAGACAGAGAAGTGAAAATCCAATGCTGCTCCCCACCCCATTTCCTAGTTTCCCTGAAGGACATGCTCATACACTTTGCCTAACACATGGACCCCCTTCTCAGAGAAGTGCAGGCCATCCCTCTGATAGAGGTCCCACAATGCATAAAACCTGCTCCACTCATCTACAAATGTAAAACCTAGCTTATGGCAGAGCTTTCCTACCCTGGCATTAGCTGCCAGTGCCCTAGAGCTCCACTCAGGGGAGGCTCTAGCCCTAGGCAAAATTGCTGTTACAATGACTCTATTGGTACCCTTCAGGGTGGCCAGAAGGGCCCTGTACTCCTGCAGAAGCTCCTCACTCCTAGCAGGACCTATGTTATTTACCCCTACATGCACTATGATTGTACTAAGCTGGTGATCACTGGTGACCTGTGCCACCACAGGTACCAGGTCCTTCACCTTGGCACCAGGCCTGGTGATGCACCTCATGTCCCTCCTACCTTTACAAAACACCCGCTCTAAACGTCGCACACGAGAGTCTCCTATGACCAGCACTGACTCCTTACTACTACTATCCTGGGGGCATTCATCCAATGCCTGGAACATATTTGATGTTAATATGCCTGCCCACTGGGCCATTCAGCTAGGCTTCCTCCCTCTCCTACCACCTGCCACTCACTGACCCTTTCCTTAGGTTCGCTTCTCCAAATCCTCCACCCCCTGACCTCATGCCACTTCCCCTCCTGTGACCTACCAGAACTACCCCTCCTCTGTTCACTATTAACACTCCCCTCTTGAGAGATCCCAGCCACCTCCACAGTAGGGGAAGCCTCAGCTACCTGGTGGCCTGCGACCACCTGGACATATGATGTCCCTGCTACTGAGTGACCCCTTGTTGCTTTATCTTGCCTACCCTGTGCAGCAAGGGCAGCCTTGAGCTTGAAAAGCTCTGCCTTAAGGGACCTAATCTCTTCCTCTAGTGCCTGTATCCTGGTCAAAACCATCCTAAACGCTGCAGCTTATGCCTAGATTTAGATTCAAATTAACTTGCTAAACAACCAACAAAAAAGCCAACTATCATTCACTATAAATCGCTACCTCCTATACTGTCAGTTAATCATCTGAGTACCTCAAGAAAAGCAACACACTAAGCAGAAACTATTAAACAATTTAAAAAAAAATGTCTAAGCTAATTGTCTTCCACACAAGTAGACAACTATATGAATATCCCTTTTGATATCACTTATGGCTAGACAGAAAAATGAACAGTCACACAGCACTTATGAATACCACCAACTTACTACCAATTAAACTCTATCTTAAACTTTGACACCAAACACACTATGCACCACAAAAATAAATAAAGTATGTTAGGATAGTATGAGTTAGGCAGGTGCAGGTGGTCGTCTGCACATGTGTAACAGTTTTGCAAGGTAGAGTTTGAAGTGATCTAACTGGCAGTGTGTGTTTGCTCACCCTTCAGAATAATTTTGTGGAGCAAAGTAAGGCTGTGAAATAGATGCAGATCAGCTGTGGTGGAGACCCAATTAATTTCAGAAGCATTAAATATTGGTTTTTACTTAAGTGTGAGATGTCTGAATGAGTCCAGTAAGATATAACTTCCCCATTGAAACAATGCCATTTATTGTTATATTGTTAATATTGTTTCAGTCCAACAAACTCAACTTTGAGCACAAAGCATGGTTATGTATGCATCAATTTCATATATCTTGGAAAACACCCAATATGAGTATACTTGTGTTAATGACACCAATAAGAATGCCATGTTACCAGGAATAAACACCAGATCACATAAGTAGTCTCTTTACCCGAAAGAGCATCAGGCAGGATATGTTTCAGCATCACAATCTGTAATAGTGACCATAAGCATGATATTTACATGCAAGACACAGTTAGAAATGAGTTATGGAGACTTCAGAGGCACTTAAGGTGCATGATATTGCTACTTCTTTGAGAAAGATATCTCTTCAGTGATATCTTTCAGTAGATGGTGTATTCCACCCTATTTCATGAATGTTGAATCACTGTGTTATGGGCATCATAAATGTGACCAATTTCTGTAGACCTAACACAACTCTTGTGGCGAAGTTGATGATCTTGTCTAGTCTATGGATGTTTGCTGCCAACCCATTCCAATAAACAGATGTGCAGTAGTTGGTATTGGAGGATATAACCAGGCTATTGACTATAGTGAAGAGGGTACTGTTTGGCAGATGGTGATGCAGATGGCTCAGAAGGAATCCAGCACAATTGTGGACTACAACAGATAAATGAGAATTCCATGACATGTGGCTATCAAATGTTACCCCAAGGTTCTTACATGAATGACTTTCACCTATGGAGTAGACACAGGGAAAAAAATCAACCATCTTGCATGGAAAGTCACAGTTAATGGAAGTTTCAGGTTTTCATCCTTGGTGATGACTTTCATCTTTTCATAAACATATTACAAACACAGATGGTGGTTGTTGCGATGGAAATAAAGTGCATCTTTGCAATGTTTTCAACCCTGTCTTTTGTTTTCTCCAGCAGGTATCAATAGTCTCACTCTCAGGTGAATATAGAATGGGCTTTGAGAAAAATGCATATCATCAGAAAACCTAATGGACCTGTAGTGAAGATGTTCCTGGCATGCTGACAATTATTGTGTAATGAACTTGGTGTGTATCTCCATGAAGCTAGGCATGAAGTTCACAGTGTATCATCACAATACAGAGGATTATGTAGCATGAACATAAGTGCAGCAATCTATGAATATGCATGAATCCATGAAATGCAAACTCATACCATGCATCTTTAAAAAAAAAACAAGTGAAGCTGTAGCACAACCAGTAATTTGGCTGAGCTGACACACTTAAGGGCTGAATCATGACATTGGCCAAACCCAAGTAATTGTCAGCTAATGCAGGAGGGATATGGAGCAAGGGGATGGGGCATCACCATCATAGATAGCCTCATGTGAACTCAAATTATCCTTTACTCAAGCTCTTCAGAAAAACAGGGAACATTTTATTTGAAGAAAAAGTATTGTTTTCAACTATAGCTTGCACCTAAACCATACAAATCAGGTATTTTGCGTCAGCGATTTATAAAATTGTACACAACCCAAGCTGAATGACAACGGACTGGCTGGATCGACCCATGAGGTGAACCCTTAACAGCGTTGAATATCATGACTGAGTCTACAGGCAAAGAATGCAGATTAATCATCTCAGCACTGATTACAGGCAAAGAATGCAGGCATACAAATCTACATTAATAAATACAGAAATACCGAAACCTCGATCCTATTCAGCGACTTACGAGGGCTCAGGTTTGTATTTCTTAGTCTTGTGTGCGTCACAATTGTAGGCATGTATTTTGAAGAAAAATAGAATTCATAAAATGTTCCGATATTATTATATGATTCTTTTAAGATCTAAACAGGAAAATAAAACTAGAATTGTTTCTTCATTTGTCTTAACCTTGCATTAATAAATTTCACAAATACTGCAATATTAGGAAACGTTGTTTATCAAGAACATGGGATGAATAATTGGGTCCCTATCACAAGTACCCAAAGTCATAAGTACCAAGATTCATAAGTTCCAAAGCTGCCAGATAACTTCTAGAATATCTGTGGATAGGACTGATTCACAAGTACCCGGTGTCATAAGTTCCAAGAATAGTTCTGAATTATACCGCTAGATGACATCGTAAGTATTATGCACCAGAGCTTACTTGCGTGCCGACAGATGGCAGGCCGCATTTGCTGTGTGCTTCAAAAAGGTTACCAAATTCTTGAGCTGGGAAATTCTCAACAAGTTATAGAGATTTTGTGTCTAGAAAAACCAAGTGTCCCCAAACAAAGGAATGCCGCCGGTTTAGTTCCAGCCTGCCGGAAATTCGTCAAAGTGACGACATATTCATATTCATATTCATTTCGCAAATTCGCCGAATATCTAAGAAATACACTCTTCAGAATTCCTTCAAAATTAGTACACTTGCAGTACTGGATGAACTGATCATCCTGACTATAAAAGCTAAGCAGGGCGCCCTTAAACAGCTGAGATATTCCAGGTAAAACGTCTGGGTCATTCAGGTCGTGAACTCCTCAGAATTCCTTCAAAATGGGCACAAATGTACTCTTGGATGCATTGATGACCATGAGCATAAAACCTGAAGGGACGTTCATAAAAGCAAAATTATGTGTACCAAAACCTCTCCTGGAAAAATTATCCTGGACCAAGGCAGCGATTCAAAACGCAAAGCTTTTCTTTTTTAACTTGCACGTCAAGTTAGATTGATATTCGATCCCTACATGTGGAACATCGTGAAAACGAGCATGCTGGTGGACCTCGGTACACTGATTATCGTGAGCACAATCAAGAAGCCGCATTGCTGGTTGGTTATTGGTTTTACGACACATCGACAGTTGAGTCATGTAGCGTCGCCAATCTCTCACGCCGATTGGTCGCGGGCGAAGAGTAGTGACAGGTGAGACTCGAACTCACAACCTTTCGATTGTGAGACGAGGAACTTACCCCTAGGCCACCCGTCCCCAAGAAGAAGCCGCATTGCAAAACACCACTGGGATATTCATGGTCAAAGGTCAAAGATCATCGAGATTTCCTTCGAAATTAGCAGATGGGCAGTACTCGATACACTAATTACATGAGCATACAAGATAAGAGGAGCATTCACGATCAGCTGAGATATGCAATGTAAAAGATTAGAGTTATTGAGGTTGGATTCTTCAGATTCCGTTAAAATTGGTGGAATAGTCATAATTGATGCACGGATCATCATGAACACAAAGGCTAAGAGGGCCTTTCATAAACAGCTGAGTTATTCAAGATCAAAGGTCGAGATCATTGGGGTCGGACCACTGATATATATTGTTAATGGCATACATGTAGTCCAGGACTAACTGACGACCATGCGCATAAATGATAAAGCGGCGTTGCTAAACAGTTGAGCTATTCAGTGTCAAGGGTCAGGGTCAATGAGGTTGGACTATTCAGATTTTCTTCAAAGTTTGTACACGCGGAGTAATTGATGCACTGACCATCATCAGCATAAAAACTCAGAGGGCGAGGTCATTAGTGTGGGACCTCTTATAATTCCTTCAAAATATGCACACATTTATTATAGGATGAACTAACCCTCATGAGCATACAAGCCAAGATGGTCGTTCATAAACGGCTGGATTATTTGTGTCCAAACTTTTCTGGGAGTGCATATGCAGCGATTAATAGCACAAAATGAATATCAATATGCACATCAAGCAACATTGAAATTTGATTTTTACAGGGGGAGCATCATGAAAACTAGCATACTGGTAGGGTAAACGGACAAATGTACGTAAAGCAAATGTATGCGTGACAGATGTCCATACTTAAATGCACCGAAGCAAATGTACGTAGGCATAGATGTACGTATGGGAATCGTTCGTAAGCGCACATGTACGTATGACAAATACAGTTAAGCGCAAATGTACGTATACGCAAATGTACGGAAGTGCAAAAGTGTGTATGCCCAAATGTTCGGAGACGCAAATATACGTATGCATAACATGTTCGTAAATATACGCAAGCGCAAAAGTATATATGGCAAAGGTACGTATACACAAATGTGCGCATGCACAAATGTATGTATGCGCAGATGTACGCAAGCACAAATGTACCTAAGAGCAAATACAGACATGTGCAATTGTGCGCATGTCTAAATGTACGTAAGGGAAATGTACATAATCTCCAAAAGCACCTATGCGTAAATGAGCGCATGTGCAAAGGTACAGATGCGCAAATGTACGTAAGTGCAAATGTATGTAAGAATAAACGAATATAAGAGCAAATATACGTAAGCGTACAAGTATGTAAACGCACATGTACGTAAAGTAAATGTCTGTATAAGCCAATGCGCGTACAGTTACGCATACGTGTCTTTTCGTTTTCATACGTTTGGCTGGGTACGTATGCCATACGCACATTTGCGCTTACGTATATTCGCTTATGGACCTTTACCATGCGGATAATTGCTCTTGTGTACATCTGCCATACATCTATTTCTCATGAGTATTTTTGCGCCTTCGTACATCCGCACTTACGTTCATCTGCCTCATGTAAGTTTGCGCTTACGTCCATATGTGCCTGTATGCATCTGCTCTGACATACTTTTGCGCTGTCGCATATTCGCAAACACGCATACGTACATTTGCGATTACGTACTTCTGCGCATTCGTATATCTGCTCTAATATATAATTGCGCATACGTACATTTGCGCTTACATACATTTACGCTAACGTACTTTTGCGCTTACGTACACTTACGCATACTTATGCTTGCGCTTACGTCTATTTGCGCTTACGTATATCTGCGATGATGTATTTTTGGATCACGTACATACATTCAAATATCAGCAGTGATATATCTCGGTTACACGAACGTCCATTTGCGCGTACGTACGTTTGCGCTAACGTATCTTGCGTACATTTGTCATACGTACCTTTATGCAAACGTGCATTTGCTTACTTACATTTACTTAGGTGTATCGTCATGCGTACATTTGCCCGATAATCTACCAGTTGAGCTTGGTGCACTGATTATCATGAGCATATTTAAGAAGCCCTATCACAAAAAGCTACGGAGATTGCCGGGGCCAAGGACCAAAGGCCATCGAGACCGGCCTCGTCTAGATTTCCTTCAAAATTGTTGCACGAGTAGTACTTGATGCACTGATCATCATGAGCATACAGGCTAAGAGGGGGGTTCGTAAACAGCCGAATTACTCAAGGTCGAAGGCGGGATCATTAAGGTCGATCTCTCATAATTATTTCAAGATTGCCACACATATAGTCCAAGGTGCGCTGACGGTCATGAGCATGAAGGCTCACAAGGGCCTTCATGAACAGCTGGATTATTGGGTCAAAATATTTCCCGGTGTGTTCGTGCAGCGATTAAAAACAAAACACCAATAGCAAACTGCACGTCAAGCTAAATCAATACTTGATGCTTCCCAGTGGAACATCATGAAAGCCAGCATACTGGTAGAGCTCGGCATCCTGATAAACATGAGCAAACACAAGAAGACGTACTACACAACACCACAGATATATCTAGGGTCAAAAGTAAAATTTCATCGAGGTTGGACGCCTCCGGTTCTCTTTCAAACCAACTTTCAAAATTGGTTCTCGGGAAGCCCCCTTGCATAAGGGCAGAAATCGAAAGTTATATAATTGATCGACCCGTGCCAAAGCATGCGAAATAAACGTTCATTCCATTCGGGTTGAAGTTTTAGGAACGTAACGTGAAGAGTTACTGCCCAATTGGGGAACCGGTGGCATATTCCCTTTTTAATTGAAAATATGATGCTATTGTTTTTTGCGATCTGTCCGTCTGTCTGGCTGTCTGTCTATCTGCCTATCTGTCTGTCTGTCTGTCTGTCTGCTTCTCTCTCTCTCTCTCTCTCTCTCTCTCTCTCTCTCTTCTTGAAATCAGCTCTCTGGACAACAGCATTGCTGTGCTTATCGGCGAAAATTCATTTGTGAGTCAAAACAGTACGTGGGCCGCTAGTACGTCGGTCAAGTCGTTCACGCGCAAGCCGTTACATTGCGCGCCAAGTAACCAATGGGGTCCGCTACACAAATTTGGTCAGCGTTGGTTTCCGATGTATAAAATCACGCTGAGTTCAAAAATGCTCATATTGAATGTTGAAAATGCCGAAATCATGGAGAAAATCCACTTTCTTTAAATGCCCTCGGGGTCCCTTTGACCTTAGTAGTCCACGCGCCCTTAAGCCCAAATAATCAATCAAAATGCCCTCGGGGCAGTATTCACGCGTGACGTCACTCGATAGTAAGCCAAATGGCGCATACGAGACAAACAACATAAACGCGTATACAAGGTGGGAAGTTCATACGGCCTTGGGAAGTTCGTTCGTTGTGGAGGGTATCTATTAGTGTTTTGAGACATATTTTTCGCATTAAAGTCAGTCAGATTGGACTATTAACTGGAAGGATGGAGCCTGGGTATGTAAAAGCGGATTCTAGAAACCTCCCTGACATAAATCACATCATGGTAGCTGAGTTTTTCTCCAAGTCCGACCTCCACGTGTCTGCTGAGACCCGGGCGGTGAAGAATCAGAGGTGAGACATGATGGTTACAGGGGGGTTTGAGATTGTGGTACAGGAGGGCGGGGAGCAGCAGCTGGCATAATTTATTTATGCTACTGGTTTTACCAATTAAAACTGGCTGGCAGAAAATGCTGGTGGCAAAAAGGATTTTGGTAGGAATGATGACATCAGTTGGCTGCCTATGGCTGATGGATATGGCTACATCCACAGCAATCTACAATTTCATAGACTTTTCCCATGTTTGTACAAGGGGGGGAATATATAACATGCATCAAAGGTGGTAAATGCAATGAATAGGTTAGGGCACCATTACTCCATATCATGCACATAGTGTCCCCTAAGACAAGTATGATGGTCATAATTTGGCCTTGTTACTTGTAAGTTGGAATTTACCCCTATTCTTTAACATGCCCATCAGCTGATATTCTAAATTTTTGTAGATACAGAAAATAATAGTTAGCAACCATAGATCACTGACTGACATGGGGCCTAGTGATCATTTGGCAATTTCAAACAGGTCAAATAATTGTATTGTTCACAGAAATGCTTAAAGCTGTGTCAGCAGGCCTCGCATACATGCCATGGCATATGATTTATGTGCATGTTAAGTTTGCAGGTACAAATGTGCTTACCTAGGTACCTATACCCACCATTTAGATGTGGTCAGTTGACAAAAGGATCATGAATTTCTGTAAAATTGGAATGAATCATTTCATGCAGAATATTAAAAGACAGGCTCACACATACCATGTGTTGACAACCTGGGTGGGCATTTCTGGCACTTACCAGTTTAAAGCAAGTTTTTTCCTTATCCTCAGTGAAAACAAAAATAATGACACTTGTTTGTTTTCATGGTAGCACTGAACAACATATCTAACTTACCAGTTTAAGCCAGGTTTAACCAGGGAAAATTGGCAATAATTAAAGCATTCACTATTATGCACATGGTAATTTGGGTGGCTTTCTTTGGTTGGTATCATGTCACCACATAAATATGAATTCATATCATTCTGCTAGAAGGCCAGAAAGGGTAAAATGTAAAGGGCAGTCTGTAGCAGGGGCATCATATGCCCAGGTGGTCACAGTGGGTATGATGGGAGGAGTTTGAAATTGTTGAGTGTATTATGCAATAGCAAGAGAGTCTCTTATTAAGTCTGAACGCTTTATGAATTTGTGTGGGGTGTGCCTAGCAGTGGATTCAGCACCTTCCTTTGGGATGTGATGCTGATGAGATTGTCTATGGTGGCACGATGGGTGTGATGGGAAGAGCTTGTGATTGTTGAGGGTGTTATGCGGGAGCAAGTGAGTGGTGCTAGACAGGCTGGGATACATAGCTTCCTAGGAACTTGGGATAAGGATTGATTGGGGTGGGAGTATGTACATTTCTAGTACCTTTTCTAGATAGGCTTAACCCAGATGGGCCCCTGTGGCTCTTATTAAGCCTTAATACTTTATGACTTTATGACTTTTATAAAAACAAAGGCAGGAAAACAATATTTTGGTTACAAAAACCAAATAAGGCAGCTGATCTGGATGACCGATTGTCACATGAGCTGGATGATGACCAAATATTTCGTAAACAGCATCAGCTAATCAGCGGTGGTCGTAGTATTCTCTACAGGATGGTGTCTGACATTACCCACTGTCTGGCATTGCCCTGCCTT
Organism: Imbricaverruca yamaguchii; assembly: GCA_034440575.1. NCBI lineage: Eukaryota > Metazoa > Arthropoda > Thecostraca > Neoverrucidae > Imbricaverruca > Imbricaverruca yamaguchii. The sequence continues at coordinate 331,295 of JAOTOL010001230.1, forward strand.
CCCCTACTGTACAAATGAGCATTGACAGCATTGACTAGGGGCAAAGGTGGATCCAAGGGGTAGTGAAATGAATCCATTGACAGTTATTGCATACACACACATTACAAGAAACGAAAGGTGGTCTCGCTGAGACCCATCACCAAAAATAGGAGTTTTAGTCCCCTCACAGTCCGAGCAGTGGGCAAAAATTGTACAAATTGAATTTCTCCAGTTTTCCAATTTTCAGGCATAGGTTGAACTTACCTCAAAATGATTTTCACAGCAGAACCAGGGAGCAGAAGACACCAAACTGTCCTTATCATCACACCTCGCCATTTGGGTCCATTTACGTTGGGGTTCAACAGCACGGGGTACTGGTAGGAATATTTTGTTAGGAGTGAGAGAGGTAGAATTAGTGCAATGAGTCACAAAACACCAGTTATAAGTCAGAGTTGAGCTCATTTTCACGGACTTTTACGCACAAATTCGAAACTCTCGCCAGCACGCTATTTCCCCACCCTCGTCAGGCGCAAATAACCTTGTAAATAATACCCTTGGCAGTCGTACTATCGAGTGGCGTCAGTGCTTTGTCAGCCAATCAGATTATTGGAATTAAATGACGAAATTAATAGGTTTTTAACAATTTTTGTACTTTTTAGCTTATATAAATCACAAATAACAAGCACATACTGACTTATAATTTAAAGCACATATACCCAACATAATCTTTACCCGGCTCAAAAAAGTGTAGCAGACCCCATTCAAACGTCAACCGGCTCGCATGGCGGCCTGTATAATTCGCGCAGCGAGAGGTGGGCAGTGATTGGATTAACGGATGCGGGCAGTTACTCCAGAGTACATTTTAGTAACAGAATACCACGAATGCATATGACTTTCCATTGGTCTCCGGAAGAGCATAGGAGTGGCATCAATGTCCTTGTCTGTAATGCCTATAGTTATTGCGGTTGTGCATAGGCTTCGCCGCCACTGAGTTCCGAGGCCCGAATCCTCCTGGGATGTTGGAAAGCTTCGGGAAAATATGTCATCTTCCGGCAGTTTCACAGTTTCTGTACCAGGCAACATCTGAATCTGGTGGGAGAATTCGTCAGACGGTGCCATCACGGGTCTGCCGTATCAATGCTACCATGGCCCGCGGCGTGCCGCCCGACGGGACCAGTCTGCCGTCGGCTGGATGTCAGCTAGGTGTCGGCTGCATGTCGAAATTGGGACACTCACCAGCTGACAGCGAGCCGCTGTCGGCATGTTTACTAGGAATATGTATATACATATATATCCACATGCACACACACACACACACACACACACACATATATATATATATATATATATATATATATATATATACCATGTATAAGCTATCCGTGGGAGGTACCTCTAGTAGAGGCAGACATGCGTCAATGGCATCAACGCCGTTAGCAACAGCCAAGGCGTCCAGTGTCATATCTTCTTGGCCGGGATCTGGCTGGGCTTCTGGCGGTCTGTTCAGGTGGGAGAAATGTGAGTTTCGTGATTAAAAAATGTAAGCCTCCTTACAGTTACCCCTTGTCTTTTTACAAAGACATCTTCTCTTCATTTTCGCAACATTGAAGACAAGAACACAAATGAATATCAGCTCTCCTCACTCATATCACGCGCCCTGGCTCTCGCTGTCCCACTCTTGTAGTGTGCGCAAAACTATAGGTCATACTTTTGTAATGACACCGTTAATAGGCCCAATTGCTGACTTTGTGGTATGCATTCTATGCAGACATTTCGCATTTGAGCTTTCCTCGTTGCTTTCATCTCAGTATAAGTGCTGCCAAATTACCACGATTTTTCTTATCGACAAAAAATACCTTTCCAAGGAAAAAAAACCACGTCCGCTACCGGAACTGTACGAATGTATTTGTTTTGGTTGCTTTCTCCATCGCATCTCCCTGTGACTAGGTGGGTTTTTCTCACCTAAGTGGGATTTCACGGCACTAGGTGTGACGCATGCAACCTGGTGAACATGTTAGAGGAGGCCCTGGTACAAACTATAGAGCACTAGGGCCGGTCAGAGGAACTGACATCGGGTGATGCAGGATCACCACTGGAACCCCCCCACCCCCCAAAAAAAAATCGTCGGATTTCGGCCACTCTATTTTTCGGTTCCCAAAATTCGGAAGTTCATTGTCCAATTTTTGGGCAAAATAAAAGCTATACATTTGCTAGCCCTGGAAATGCATTGGTTCATATACTCGGGATCGAAGTTTATAATAATATACACATTTGTTTGCTGAGGGGTTCAGACTCACTAAAAAAGCATGTCATTTCATGGTCTTATCACATATACAAAAATAATATCATGGAACACTGCAATTGGAGGAAAAAAAAACACAAAAAAAACTACTTCATCGTCAACCAATTATTCAATTTAGTCGTAGCTGGTCACATTTAGAGATTGCTAACATGCTGCACTCTCCCTATCAAACTTCCTTGGCACTTGGAAGGCTGGATATCTCTCACAAAGTCGGGGGATCCAAGTACATATTTTCAAGGCATATTTTCACAATACATACGGAAAATTACAAATTAAGATTAGCAGGATAAAACCAGGGGGTCCAGATTATATACCAACTTGGGGTCTCTAGGCATGGGCACTTGCCCACCAACTATGAGGAATATGAACAATATTATAAGCCTAAAGGTCAAACCAAGCATTTGGTCAGACTAAGCCTGGTCTTAAATTGGGAGTAGTTCAACACATCAGTACAAATTGGATGCATTGGAAGATCCTGGACTGGTTTTGAGTTGCTCAGCGGTGCCAAGCAAAACAAATTCTCAGGTTTGATCGAATATTTTTCACAACTTTCTAACTCCTTAAATTTGGCATAAAATGTTTTAGTTTTGCATACATTGTGTACTATAGACCAATTCTGCTCCAAAGCAGGCTGTTGTGGGGGGGGGGGGGGGGTCCTGAGAAGGACCACATCAAAGCCCAGTCTTAGCCCACCGTTCCTGAACGCTCTTAGTTGAGCAGAATTTCTCACCTCTCCTACCCATCTATGCAGGTAGGAAACTTGCTCCATCTCCACAATGTCACACAATTCCTTAAGTTCGTGAATCAATGGAAGCTTTTTGTGTGAAGCATGTTCCGGTTTAGCCCGAAGATCAACTTGCACACAATTTCCTCTGACGGTACAATGCACTCCACAGAAGCGTTTCAGTTCCTGTTGCGAAGGCTGCGTACCCGGCGCTTCGTATGAAACGAAAGCGCATAATACACGATATTTGGATTAAGGCTTGCCTCACTCATACGTATTTTAGATTATGGATAGAGCTGTTCCAAATTGAATATGTAAATCTTAACTTATATTTTCACGATAGTTATGAATCACCAATGAAAGTTTCATGTCAACTTTTTATGTTATTTTCCGATGGATAAGAGCATCGCTATGTACGAAAATAACATAAGAAAGATCTTTCAGCTCTACTGAGGTGAGGGACTGCCTTAAGTGCCTTAGTGGGCGGACCGCCCCTCTAGAACACCTATAACTACAGAAACTGAGAGGAGCAGTGCTCCCGGACACATCTTGGGATATAAAAGAATGCGAAATTGGAAGGGTCTCGAGATGACGCTTGAATCACAAATCATCAAGATTGAATGCAATGTTTCAGTCTGTGGTAGAGACAGAGAGCACCAATCGTTCCACAAAACAGCTCGCGCCAGGAGTGTTGTTTGATATACTTTTGAGGGGACAAGTACCCCCTCGATGTTGGCTTGGTCCAACGCATTCAATATAATTTCATTGCACAATATTTTAAATGATTTCAACATTCAATATGGAACTATGTGAAATGTGCTCCCTAATCGATTAGGGTCCGTCTATTTCGTTCACGTAATGTGCCCAATATTCTTCAGATATCAACGCCCATGACTAAACTGCACATAAACCAGCCGGAACAGGCACCAAATTATATAGAAGCCCAAATATATTTGGCTAGGTAAAGACAAATGGATCTGAAGCGCCAACAAACACGCTAGGACGAGGAAATGCGGCCAGAACTGCGTATTTCATAAAAGGTCCCGACAAATCGTGTCAGGCCCGAAAAACTTGCCGACATATCACACTTATTCAAGAGTTTTATGTCACTCCATATATTGATCAAATATCACCTCTGGCGATCTCATTGTCAGTCAAAATACAAATATGCCTCGTGTTCCGCTGCATCAGGACTTTCTAACGGTGTTTTGCATTTATTCTAGTTTATGTAGGTCGTAAGTTTGTTGAAGTGCTTTAAAAGAAAACCCGTTCGGCGAAGGTGGACTTACCGGCCTGTGTGACGAGGAAGGCTGCGCAGGACCACAAAACATGTATCGAGAAATTGACGCATTCATACATCATCAATATGTCCAAACTATTTTTAACTAACCTAGGTGATAGAACTTTGGAAAAGGGGCGGGGATGGCCGAGAAGTAAATGTGTTGAGCTCTGGGTACCAAACGCCCTGGGTACAACACATTCACCACTCGGGGTACGAGTAGCCTAAAGGTAAGTTGCTCGTCTCACAATCGAAAGGTTGTGGGTTCGAGTCTCACCTGTCGCTGCTCTTCGTCCGCTACCAATCGGCGTGAGAGAATGGCGACGCTACATGACTCAATGGTTGATATGTCGCAAAACCAATAACCGACCAACAACCAACACTCGGGACATTTCCTAATCCCGCGACCCAACGGCGAAGTGTGGGCGGCGTCATTAGCCGTGCTCGTGCAAAAAAATGCGTCGCTAACCACCCAATATACAAACAAGTAACTTTGGGAAAATGCAGCACTTCTTGGGTACGAGCCCTATTGACCAAAGCGTTCCTCCGTTCCTGCTTCCAGCTAAATTCATTGCGAGTAATCAGGCTGTGAACACATCGTGTCACAGTTTTTAGTGACATGACTTTTCCACTCAGTTTATACCGTGTTTAACCGTTTCGCGCGGCACCTTCCATCCGACTGATTATCTACGTAGTAATCTGGCCTTTGGGAAGGCAGGTCGTCGCATGTCGTGATGACGTAACGTGATCAGCGGTTTGCCGACTGGCCTTTAGTTGGTGTCGACTGGATCAGGGTCGCTGGAGTTCCGCCACAACGAGACTTCTCTTGGAACAAAGAATATTTCTACTTCAGAGAAGATATCATGGTGAAGCTGCTGAAAATAAGAGCGAAAAAAGGTCTAATTCTTGGTGAATAAATCAGAAGATGCATGCAAACGTAAATATTTGGAAATCGTCATGGTCCGCCCGGCCCAACCGGACCATATGAATTTTCATATGAACTTTTTCGTATATGAGCGAAAGCAGACGCGCTATGGCTTTGTCCCCGCTTTGACCTTCATTGTGCACTCCCCAAGAGTATGCCGATGTTTCGATATGGATAGAAATTGAGAATAGTTTTTGCAATCGTTTTTCTCCACCGGGGTTGGGAGGAATTGGACTCTCCAGTGCAACAGCCCATCACATGTCTCATTTTATCCCCCTTTCGCCGTTTCTAGAAACCCAAACCCAATACAGAATAGTGGTTGCAGCCTTCATGCCACTAGCATCCTATGGTATACGAGCATTCTTGACGTGAATTGTGTTGCAGCTATCGCACAAAAATTATATAATTTTCTATTTATATATTATTCAGCGCTCTCGTGAGGATTACTTCATTTCATTTCAATTCAATACGATGACCCTTACCTCAGTTGGTGGACAAAAGGACTTGGTGCATATTCGGATAATCCTTCGTCGAACCACAAAATGAAGCAATTTCACAATATCGGGTTAATTCTCACCGTCATACTTTATTATTTATGTCATGTCAGGTCTTGCTAAACATAAGCATTCCGATTCCGGAGACGCCTTAAATGTTACCACGAACAATACAAACATTTGTGCACATTTGCTTACACTGCGCAGTACCTCCTGTGAAAATATCCTATCGAAAACACCACGATAAAAAATAAAGCTACTGTTCTCTGCAATATGCCCACGCATTACTCGCTCATGACACGCAGCATACACGACACGACCAGAAACGCGTAGATGATGGTAAACAATGGCAATGTTAAACAGTGAATGAAGTGAAACAATGAAAAATGAAAACAGACATTCTTTGTGGATTATCTATTGATTTGAAAAAGGCCTTCGGTGCAGTTAGCGTAGGCGTACTAGTTAGATAATTACAGTGCACTTGAGTTCAAGGTCCCCTATTTATAATAGTATAATCATACTTTAGAAACATATATCAATAAACTAAAGTATATGAAACACTACCTGAACCAGTGTGAATTTCTATTGGTGTTCCGGACAATTTTTTTTAATGTGTTCCCCAGCCAGCTGTCACTCGCTTCATTCTTGAGGCATTAGTACGTTCTCCCGAAGGTCTTGAAGCCAACCAACCCTTCGTCCGCCAACAGTTGCTCCAACGCAGCCGCATCGCCCACACTCTGAAATTGAGACGGCCACGTGTAAATGGGAGTGCAGAGAATGGGGAGATCGATCTGGAGTTAGTCTCACGGCTGAAAAGGCCACTCTACGCATCAGATGAAGAAGCTGCCATCGGTACAGTGCACACTCTTCGGCAAGGGCTTTGTGGATATTTGTTCAGAAGATAGGCTGGGGGTAGAAACTAACAATGTGTAGTAAGGAATATCGCCACTGCTCGCGTTTCATTCTTTATTCAGATTTTTGGGCGCATTAGCTGCCATGGTTATTTGGCGCCTGGAAACATGTAACTAGAACAAGATTCCAATTTGAGGCGTCACACATGGGTAACTCAGTATGCGGATAGAATGAGGAATGTTAAGCCACCACCAGATCACGGTGGTAAGATTGCGTGCTCAAAGGAGCCTGAAGTTCTATCTATCGCTGCTCGTTTCCTGCGGCGATGGATTTGAATAGGCAAGCGCGGCGAAATCAGAGACGGACGGAGGCCACTCTATGGTCCCATCTCGCACCGCCAGACCAGCGAAGAGAAAATACCCGGAGCAACCCGAAGCTAGGAAAGTACCAGGCGGAGAAGCATTACCCAGAGGTGGGCCGACACAGACCGCTGGAGAAGCACTACCCGGAGGTTGGTCCACACAAACCGCTGGAGAAGCATTACCTGAAACTTGGCCCACAGATTGGCGGAGCACTTCCTGGAGCTGGACTCATAAGCTGAACATTTGATGAGCCTCGAATGATGCTCGGCTACCATGTCTGTGCCTGTTGTCTCAATATAGCCCTTTGCTATAGGGGCTGACTTGGCCTTGACAGCGAAAAACTCTTTCAAATGTCTGTGGTTATGGCTTAGGCACTATTGCGCAAGGCCGGTGGACATTTTACACATATGAAGTGCCTTTTGCAAAAGTTGCTGGTGTGGTCCTCGTAAGGCTCGGTACGCATGATCGCACCTTCACCACACACACACCACACTCCAAGCCTGCGGTAAAACAATACTGTCAAAGATCGAAACCTTGCTTGCCCCATGGTCTGTGATGCGAGTCCCATATATCTGATGTTATAGTGCAAGTTATCAAACTTTTGATTCGTCCCACCGGTCTAACATCTTGCTTCAAGTCCCACAATTTTGTTCTCAAGAGTGCCGTAAAAGTCGAAGCAATCAACGACTCCCTCAATGCGAGTTATTTTCCTTGCGCGTCTCCACAACCATCAAGATGTTGTTCACTCACTTGTTCACTTTGTACAGTACGTGAATGCAGCACTAAGCACAGTTCGCTTGGTATCCATCTCGTTTGAGACTCCACCTCTAGGGCGCCGTTTCGTTATCGAAGTTGGCTACATGCCACCACGGTTACGCCGCGGTGTCTGTCGCAGCCGCTGCGTTGGCGGCACGGCGATAGCAATGATAGCAATACGATAGGTCGAGATACAACCAGATTTGCCGTCCGGCTCTGTCCGTCAAGTCGAGTCCCAACAACACTCGTCAGTGTCCTCATATTGTCTTACACAGCTGGACAGTGGGCATTTCAGACAAGATCGGACTATGCAGGAGTTCTTATTCATATTTTCATATCGAGAATTCACCATAAATTTGACCACCAAGGATCCGCATGCGAGAACACAACAGGAACAGAATCAGACAAGGTATAATGAAAAACGCATCCATAGCGACGTTACCACACGGCTAAGGCATTTTCGAAGCCAGTGCAAATTTCGGCAGTTATAAATCGACGACGAATACGTCGGTCACTTCAAAGTTCCGCATAGGCTGGACATGGGTATAAGCACGATTCCATTCATCCATGTCTTGTGATATAATTGAGCCGAACATACGCATTCGTGCCTGCAAATCACGCCGTCTGTGTCTCCCGCTGTGTCTTCCTCTCTGTCTGTTTCCGACTACTTCCGTATCTTTTCCTCCTTGCCAATCTTGCTCTTCCCGTCTAATCATCCGATCGGCTATCTCTCCCTCTGTTTTTGTGTCTGTTTATCTCTGTATATCAATAGCTAGTCTCGACCTCTGCAAACCTGAAATGTCGCAGTACACTATATCATGGACCTCTGGGAAGCAATTTGTATGCGCCAGTGGAAAATATAGATGCACAGCAAAATATAACTTGGATGAGTATTTGTATCCAATATTTTACCTAACTTTCAACAACTGCCAATTCTGACACATTTTGCGGCAGGTTAGGACCAACACCAGGGGAGGTGCTGGCGACAGGTTAGGTGTCAGGCGCTCTCACCTCCGGGTGTCGTCGGTCGAGCAGGCGGCGGTAGGCGAAGCAGGCCGGATGGTTGATGAGGAGCCAGGTGCGCGCGCTGGGCTGCAGGGCGGCGCGCACATCGGCTGGCAGACCCCCACAAAGCGGCAACTCGTGCCGGCCGTACACCAGATACAGCACGTCGTGGATGGCGTCTGTAGCGGCCTTAATCGTTTGCATGGACGCGTGCGCTATGCGCGCCAGCACCACCGGCGAACGGATCTTCACCAGCTGCTTGGCCAGCCTGCGGTAGCTGTGGTGCAGTGTAAAATTATTCACCATGTGGCCTGGAAATGCACAGTTAATGGAGTTGTGGTATTTCATCCTCGTCTTCGGTTTTTACCATTTTGCCACATGATGTATGCACAGTCATACACACAACTGCTAATTAATGTAAAATGCATGTGATTGAAGCAAAAGGTATTCTGCTTTTTTAATCCTTAGGTGGCAAACCTATACTTTCTTCCAATCTTTCACTATTCCCAAGCAACTTCTTCCTTCATCCACACAGTTAATGGTGAAGTAACTTTAGGACACTGCTGTGGTGGCAACGGTATATGAGCTCAGCAGGAACGGGAGTCAGTATGATGGACGCAGTCATCAGCAGTGATACATTCTTCGCGAAATATGACAGAAAATACCACTTTCTGAACAGTGAATCGACATCCTTGCCAAATACTTATTAACATTGTGCTCTTGACGTGCGCTTATGAAGTCTCCATGCCTCGTTTCCAACAGTACCTTGTTAATAAGCATCATCCTTATGCTCATCATTACGGATCGTGATACACGAACATCTCGTAGCAGAATTACAGGCAAAAGGATTAGCTATGATGTGGACGGTTCTACAATACCAGTCGATCGTATTATCATCAGTATATGTATCCGAATATTCGATATATGAAAACAAACAAAAAGGCACAAGAAAGCTACTTGGAAAGAAAGTAAATTTAAGGTCTAGGGACACCTGAAATGATAGCGTTTCTATGGCGAATTTCGACATCTACTGTAGGCGTTACATCTCACACCACGCCAACTTAACCGGTCGATAACACCCGACCCATTCACATTTTGCTTAAACTTGTCAACTTGTCGAAGTGATTACGTTAGTCCCTGAACACAATTCCAGAAGTTCTGTGTCTTTCTGACGAGTAGTTTGCCCCGCGCAGTGACCCAAGATATGACGTTACATACCACGAACTAATCTGCTTCATCTGATGTATCTCTGGAACGGTGGAACATGTTTGACAGCCGAGAACTTGTACGGGTGCCAAAGTACTGTATATATGTAATTCATGTATTCTATTTCAAATATTACCTCATGGTATATACATTTTGAATATTTCAACATACATACATCGAATTGTTTCTAAATTGGACAAAAAAAAATTGCATAAAATATTGATTTATGAAAAGTGAGACACGAGTTCATAATAGAAGAGATGATTTTATGTCATACGTGCAGGTGGAAGGATAATAAATGCAAGTTCACCGAAGTGTGCATTCTCATTCAGGTAAAGACATAAAATATTGTACATCTATGAGCCACAAGGGCACTTCTTGGTTGCACTCTGGCCACTCAACCAGCTATCCCCCAAATCCGTCGATCCCTTCCTGGAATACTGAAAAGCAAGCCCTCTATTCTTATAATAATTGCCCATGCTGTTTTCAAATATGTTCACTATGCTTCTACTGACAATGGTTTATGGTAGCTGGCTCCAGTGTTATATTACACTATTGGTGAAGAAAGATTGTCTTAACCTTGGCCTGCTGTAGTTAACTTTAATTTTTAATTGGTGACCTCCAATTGCACCATTTCTGTTAAATTCAAACATTTCCCTCATATATCCCTTCTCCTGAACATGAACAAATTTAAAGACCTCGACGAGATCTCCGATCAGCCTTCTATATCTAAGTGAAAACATTACATTTCTTCAATCTTCCATCACATACCAGGTTGCTTATACCATTAACCATTTTTTGTAGCCATCTTTTGTACTCTCCTCTCTCTAAACGCCAACAATCTTTTTCATAACTAGGAGACCAAGCCTGGTCACAGTATTCCAAATGTGGCCTAACATTTGCACGGTAAAGCTTTCGGGTGACTTCCTCACTTCCGTATGATACATTCCTATTTATTGCCACAAGCATTCTGTGCCTTCTTCCTTGTCCTTCGGTCTGTTCTGATGCCTCCAATTGTGTTGAGAATAACATCTATGTCCTTCTCTTGAATCACCGATAGTACTTGGCCACCCATCAAGTATCGAGCCATCCTATGCTATCTACCTACATGCATGAATTTGCACTTATCAAAATAATATTTCACTTGTCACTTTTAGTCTAAGTCTTTCTGCAGCGATATACGCTCATTGTGTCCTGTTACTGTCCTAAAGACCTTCAAATCATCCGCAATTTCAACACCTTACTGCTTAGGCCACTTTCAATATTATTTACAAATATAATGAACAGTAGTGACCCCAGCACTGACCCCTGGGGAACTCCGCTAAGAACATTTTGCCATGACTTTGTACTATTTCGCATCACTCTCTGCTGTCTATCTGAAAGCCACAACTCTAATCCATTTTAGGATGTTGCCTGCAATACCATGGACCTGAAGCTGCATCATTAACCGTTTATGGGATACTTTGTCAAAGGCCTTACTAAAGTCAAGATATGCTACATCAACCTGAGTTCCGTGATCAAATTGTTCTGTAGCGAAATTTAAAAACTCTAAAGGATTTGTGAGACACGATCGCCCCTTTCTAAAACCATGTTGAGTGTTTTGAATCAATCTGTTTCCTTCCAGACAACTAACTAATATAGGCTTGCTAATTGATTCGAGTACCTTACAGACCAGGGATGTGAGGCTTACTGCCCTATAGTTTCGAACTTTCCCTCTTTCCCCTTTCTTGAAAATAGGAATTACATTTGCCCTTTTCCAAGATGTTGGAATTTCATTTTGTGAAAATGTTTTACAAAATATTATACTAAATGGCAATGCCAGTTCCTTTTCAGCTTCCCTCAATAACCTAGCATAAATTTCCTCTGGTCCTAGTGCCTTGCTTGGCTTTATTTTCCTGATATCGTTGAAAACAACATCACTATCAATGAAATCAGCATCGTTTATCGGATCATATGTCATTGAACTGTGGTGTACGGTTCGCAGATTACTCATATCTTCCAATGTAAACACTGATGCCCAGCTCCTCAACCATCTCAATATCCTCACTCAATATAGTCCCATTTACTTCCAGTGGGCCAATTATGCTATAAACTTTACTCAGCTTGCAGAAACTAAATACATTTTTGCTGTCCCCATTACAGTTCCTAACCAAATCCAATTGTATTGGTCGCTTTCCTGCTCTGGGTTTCTGCTTCACAGTCTCCAGCATTTTGAAACGACCTTAGATTTATGATCATTGAAACTTCCTTAAACACTCTAAATGCAGCTTTCTTAGCCTTAATTGCTTGTATCAAATCTAGCGTAAGCCATGCTAGCTTTCCTACCCTTCTTTTGCGCCCTTGCTTTTTGGGAACATGTCTAATCGGAATTTCCTTCAAGTAACTTTTCCACATTTCAGGCATTTAAATAGGGGAATTATTCTTCCCATCTTATGGCACTTAAAGGCGCTCGCATGCGGTCAAAGTATACTCCGTTGAAGTTAGGAACCTTCACCAAATTATCCTTCAGGTTCCCACAGCATGTGCCTTCAATCTGACTATGTTATGGTCGCATATTCACAGAGTTTCTCCTGCATAAAGACATAAAGACATAAAAGATTCGTGCAACTATGAGCCACATGGGCCCTTCTTGGTTGCACTCTGTACACTGAACCAGTTGCCCACCTAATCTGTCAATCAGCCCTCCCTGTAACACTGAAAAGCAAGCCCTCTATTCTTTTAATGATTGTCTATGCTGTTTTTAAAGATGTTCAATGTGCTGCTACTGACAATGTTTTCTGGCAGCTGGTTCCAGTGTTCTACTACCCTGTTGGTGAAGAAAGTCTGCCTTAACCTTGTTCTGCTGTGGTTAACTTTAATTTTGAATTTATGACCTCTAATTGCATCATTTCTGTTCCATTCAAACATTTCCCCAAGATATCCCATCTCCAGACCATGGGCAAATTTAAAGACCTCGATGAGATCTCCTCTCAGCCTTCTATATCTAAGTGAAAACATATTCAATTTCTTCAATCTTTCCTCATATGCCAGGTTGCTTCTGCAATTAACCATTTTTGTAGCCCTCTTTTGTACTCTCTCTAAATGCCAACAATATTTTTCATGCTAGGAGACAAAGCTTGGATGCAGTATTCCAAATGGGGCCTGGCGTATGCACAGTAAAGCTTCCTGATCACTTCCTCACTTCTGTATGATACATTCCTATTTGTTGCCCCGAGCATTCTCAGTGCCTTCTTCCTGGCTTCCTTGGTCCGTTTTGAAGCCCCCAGTTTTGTGTTTAGAATAACAGCTAAATCCTTCTCCTGTTGAGTCACTGATAGCACTTGGCCACCCATCAAGTATGGAGCCTTCATATGCTGTTTATCTACATCCATTTTAAGATGCTACCTGCAATACCATGGGACTGAAGCTGTATCATTAACCGTTTATGGGGTACCTTGTCAAAGCCCTTACTAAAGTCAAGGTATGCTACATCAACCTGATGTCCCTGATGAAATTGTTCTGTGGCAAAGTTAAAAAAGTAGAGATTCGTGAGCCACGATCGTCCTTTTGTAAACCCATGTTGAGTATCTTGAATCAATCTGTTTCCTTCCAGATAACCAACTATTATATCCTTGGTAATTGATTCGAGTACCTTGAAGACTAGGGATGTGAGACTTCCTGGCCTATAGTTTTCAACTTTCCCTCTTTCTCCTTTCTTGAAAATAGGAACTACATTTGCCCTTTTCCAATCGGTTGGAATTTCACTTTGTGAAACTGATTAATGACATAAATGACATGGGATCATTTGTCAGATCCCATGTCGCTGAACTATGGTGTACGGTCGGCAGATTGGTCATATCTTCCAATGTAGGCACTGATTTAAACTGCTTGCTCAGCTCCTCAACCATCTCACTATCCTCGCCCAATGTAGTCCCGTTTACTTCCAGTGGACCAATTGTGCTAGAAACTTTACTCAGCTTGTAGAAACTAAAGAACTTTCTACTGTCCCCATTACAGTTTCTAGCTAAATCCAGTTCTTTTGCTCGCTTTGCTGCTCTGGTTTTTTGCTTCGCAGTGTCTCTAGCTGTTCGATACGCCTTTAGATTAACGACATTTGAGGCTTCTTTAAAGACTCTAAATGCAGTTTTCTTAGCCTTAATTGCTTTTATCAAGTCTGGTGTAAGCCATGCTGGCTTTCCAACCCTTCTTTTGCGTCTTTGCTTTTGGGGGGACATGTCTAATCTGAATTTCCTTCAAGTACGATTTGAACTTTTCCCACATTTCACAGGCATTTAAATTGGATAATTCTTCTTCCCATCTGATGGCACTTAAAGCCGCTCTCATGCAGTCAAAGTCTGCTCTGTTGAAATTTGGAACCTTTACCAAATTATCCTTGATAATTTCCCCTACATATGCCTTGAATCTAACTATGTTATGGTCACTTCTTCCCAGAGTTTCGCCTACAGTCAAGTCTTGAACTAAGTCACGTAAATCCGAGAATACAAGGTCCAAGAATGAACCATGCCTGGTAGGTGCCGATACAAACTGATGTAAGAACAGGTCCTCTTCAAGGCATTTCCTAAACATGTTGCATGATGGGGAGCCAACACCAGCATTTTCATAACCTTTTAGATTAAAGTCACCAAGAATAAGGCACTTCCTCTTAAAGTTTCTACTGATTTCCTCACAAATCACCTTGTCAGGCCCCAGTTGCTGAGAATGTGGCAGGGTTCCTGATCGGTAGAAAGCTCCTATCCTAAGAGTATTGCTGTTGCCTTTTCCCACAGTGACATCAAGCCAAATGGACTCCACACACATTTTTTCCCACCTGCTACTTTTTGAGAACTGAATAAGCTATTCATATAGAGCATTACACCACCCCCTTTCATTGCTGTACCTCTATTTCACGAAAACATATTGTATCCCTGGATCTCATAGTCCTGCAAGTTATCTCCAAAATACCCTTCACTGACCCATGCCTCCGTAATGCAAACAAAATCTGGTTGGTCCTCAGCAACATAACACTTGAACTCATCAAATTTGGAACGGATACTCTGAGCATTAAACATCATACACTTGACAAATGCTCCATAACCACCTTTGGCTTTTTCATACTGAGGAGTTCTTTTATCACTAGATGAACTATCACTCTGTGATAGTTGTGATCACTTGCACTGCTGCTGTCCCTATTTGCAGACTGTGAGTTTCTATTGCCTTGGCTGACACTATTGGAATATTCCTGAGTTGGCAATGCAATTTCATCCCTCCCCACCCCATTTCCTAGTTTCCCTGAAGGACATGCTCGTACACTTTGCCTAACACATGGACCCCCTTCTCAGATAAGTGCAGGCCATCCCTCTGACAGAGGTCCCACGATGCATAAAACCTGCACCACTCGTCTACAAAGGTGAAACCTAGCTCATGGCAGAGCTTACCTATCCTGGCGTCGGCTGCCAGTGTCCTAGAGCTCCACTCAGGGGAGGCTCCAGCCCTAGGCAAAATTGCAGTTACAATGACTCTCCTATTGTTACCCTCTAGGGTGGCCAGAAGGGACCTGTAGTCCCGCAGCAGGTCCTCACTCCTAGCAGGACCTATGTTATTTACTCCTACCTGTACTATAACGGTACTAAACTGGTGATCACTGGTGACCTGTGCCACCACTGGTACCAGGTCCTTCACCTTGGCACCAGGCCTGGTGATACACCTCCTGTCCCTCCTACCTTTACAGAATACCCGATCTAAATGTCGCACACGAGAGTCGCCGACGGCCAGCACTGACTCCTTACTACTACTATCCTGGGGGCAGTCCTCCAATGCCTGGAACCTATTTGATGTTAATATGCCTGCCCGCTGGGCCGTTCGACCAGGCTTCCTCCCGCTCCTACCACCTGCCACCTGCCACTCACTGACCCTTTCCTTAGGTTCGCGTCTCCAAATCCTCCACCCCCTGACCTCATGCCACTTCCCCTCCTGTGACCTACCAGAACTACCCCTCCTCTGTTCACTATTAACACTCCCCTCTCGAGAGATCTCAGCCACCTCCACAGTAGGGGAAGCCACAGCTACCTGGTGGCCTGCGACCACCTGGGCATATGATGTCCCTGCTACTGAGTGACCCCTTTTTGCTTTATCTTGCGTACCCTGTGCAACAAGGGCAGCCTTGAGCTTGGAAAGCTCTGCCTTAAGGGACCTAATCTCTTCATCTAGTGCCTGCATCGTGGTCGAAACCATCCTACAGGCTGCAGCTTATGCCTAGATTTAGATTAAAATTAACGCGCTAAACAACCGACAAAAGAGCCAACTATCATTCACTATAAATCGCTACCTCCTATACTGTCAGTTAATTATCTAAGTACCTCAAGAATACCAACACGCTAAGCAGAAACTATTAAACAATTCATTTTTATTTTTAAATAAATAAATAAACAATGTCTAATATAATTGTCTTCCACACAAGTAGACAACTATATGAATATCCCTGTTGATATCACTTATGGCTAGACAGAAAAATGAACAGTCACACAGCACTTATGAATACCACCAACTTACTACCAATTAAACTCTTTCTTAAACTTCAACACTAAACACACTATGCACCAGAAAAATAAATAAAGTATGTTAGGATAGTATGAATGTTGTCTAATGTACTCATGAAATCTACACACTTGTAATTTCTCCTACTACAGAAATCGAAGCGACGAGAACACGCCTAAAGCCACGAGGCCTCTCCTAACAAGAAGATGGCGCACGGCAGCGTCGCTAGGTTAATATAGTATAGTTTGCGTGCTACGAAAATGCTAATCAGATAAAAACTAATGAAATATAATCACAGAAGTAATTGCTAAACACCTATCCACAGTTTAGACTAGAGTACTGCCCTGTCCTGGAGTCAAGTCTTGAACTAAGTCATTTAAATCCGAGAAGACAAGGCCCAAGAACGAGCTCTGCCTAGTTGGGTCCGTTACAAACTGGTGTAAGAACAGGTTCTCTTTGTTGTGCGTGTGTCGCATGTGCCGAGCGCGGACCGTGGTTTATGGTTATATGGCACCACGGACGCGCGACCCACTTCCGACTGTTCGCCCTGGCAGGGCCCAGTCGCGTCAGGGCAAGGCCAGAGGTAGCAGCGTGTACAGTCGTGCCGTGGACAGTGAAAATATAGAGACCGTGATCTTCCAGTGTATCGCAAGAGACAGTGAAGACTAAGCGTGCACCACCACACTCTTAAAGGCACTTCCTAAACATTTTGCATAATGGGGAGCCAACACGAACATTTTCATACCATTTTAGATTTGTTTGTTAATTAGGTGGTTCATGACAAGGAACTGGCATGGCCACTTAGTATAATATTTTGTAGATCAGTTTCACAAAATGAAATTCCAACATATTGGAAAAGGGCAAATGTAATTCCTATTTTAAAGAAAGGGGAGAGGGAGGCTAATGGCGCCGCGCACACTGTTTCGCCGGTGAGCCGCGCGATTAGGTAATGTTGCGAGCGGCGCTAATGTCGAACCCAGGACCTTTGGTACCCAGAGCTCAACACCTTAACCACTGGGCCATCCCCGTCCCTATCCTAGATTAAAGTCACCAAAAATAAGGCATTTCCTCCGAAAGTTTCTACTGATTTCCCCGCAAATCACCTTATCGAGCTTCAGTTGGTGAGAATGTTGCAGGGTTCCTGATTGACATAAAGCTCCTATCCCCAGATTCTTGCCATTGCCTTTTCCAACGGCGACATCGAGCCAAATGGACTCCGCAGACACATTTCGACCCCATCTGCCACTTTTTGCGAACAGAATAAGCTATTCACATAGAGCCTTACACCACAACATTTCGTTCCTCCTCAACAACATAACACTTGAACTCATCACATTTTGATCGAATACTCTAAGCATGAAGTATCAAACACTTAACATATGTTCCATAACCAGCTTTATCCTTTTCATGTTGAGTAGCTCTTTCATCACTGGATGAGCTACCACTCTGCCCCCTTGAACTGCTGCTATCCCTATTTGCTGACTTTGGGGTTCTTTTGCCTTTGCTGTCACTATTGGCATACCCCGAGATGGCAATGCCACTTCATCCTTCCTCACCCCTTTGCCAAGATATCCTGAAGGACATGCTCATATATTTTGCTTAACATATGCTCCCCCTTCTCAGAGAAGTGCAGGCCATCCCTATGATAAAGGTCCCATGGGCCATAAAACCTGCACCACTCGTCAACAAAGGTCAAACCTAACTCACGGCAGATCTTACCTACCCTGACATTGGCTGCCAGTGCCATAGAGCTCCACTCAGGGAGACTCAAGCCCTAGGCAAAGTAGCCCTAGGCAAAATACACAAGAGGAAAAAACAGCCAACTCAACAACAAATTTACTCTATAATACCATGTAATGCAATTGATGAAAATGGATGTCTGGTCAATTATGATCCTCGTGCGTGAAGCGTTTTGACGGAATACTAGCTGGTGTTAACATTAAACAACCACTGTAACTCTGATTGTAAATCAAACTATACTAAAATAATCTACATTTGTAAAAGTCACATGAGAGTAATAAGAGTTGCAGTGTAGTCAAATTATGGGATGCCATTGGTATCATATAGATCCAATTATTTCTACACCAAGCAACTTACTCCACGGTATATCGGCAGTCTCCCAAAGTGAATAGCATAACATAATTGTGAACCAGAATATTTTAAAAATTGTGACGATAGAGATACAAGTGTATGTAATAACACCCTGCAATTGTATCCAATGGCATCAGGAGCTCCAGGGAGGCAAACATTTGACGAGAACATGCGATCTGACCAGAATCCCAACGCAAACTTGTTTTTTTTCGCCCCCTGGCTCGGCGAATTTAGAAATCGTGAGCGAGTCCCTCAGACAGTGGGAATGTGCTGGAGCTCACCGAGAGAACACGAGCAGCAGCTTGTTCAGCGCTACTACGTCTGGACCAAGGAGCACCATGAAGACCATGTCCCGTTCCAGCTGCGGTACGATAGGCACGCCGTTGTCCAGCAGCACTGGTGACACCTGGTGGCACCAAGGACAACTTTAGACACCCTATCGTCTTAACCCTCCGGTCTCCCCGGTCAGATCCTCACACCCCGTCTCGGAGGGTGGAGGCAAGTTGCTAGTCTCACAATCGAAAGGATGTGGGTTCGAGTCTCACCTGTCGCTACTCTTCGCCCGCGACCAATCGGTGAGATTGGCGACGCTACATGACTCAGCGGTCGATGTGTCGTAAAACCAATAACCAACCAGGGTGGGGGCTGATAGGAACCAACCTCTGGTCTCAAAACTATGCGTCGCACAAGAATGAGAGGTGTCATCGGAAAGCGCACGACGAGTAGGACCCGACACCACCCCCGAAAACATTGTCCCCAACATTTACGTCACTAGTGGGCCTAGGTTTTCCAGACTTACATCATGTTTTGGCTATGGGGGTTAATTTCGTGGGAGATTTGAAAAACAAGTTATTTAGAATAAAAAAGAACTGCGAGATCGACCACATCCATACAATTTTTGGCCACCACAAAATAATTTTCTTTGATTTCAAAATTTTGAGTTTTCAAGTTTTCTTTAATTTTCCTCTTCTAATGGGTAGAGCGGACCGAAAAACGTTGTTGGAAGTCAACCATCCTGGAAAACCACCCATAGCGCAGTTCAGGTGTGCTTCGGAAAAAGGAAGTGCGCATGGGTAGTGGGCAGCACATTTTGCACCTGCGTCAGCCAATCAATTCCGACATGACCATACGCCCAGCAGACAGTTACAGTTTTACCAGTTCGATCGAGCTCGGGAAACGCAGTAAAACATCCCACTCGATAGAATAGTACATATGAAGCCTCTCTCGCGTAAGATCGCCACTCATAGTCTGAGAGGACGAGTAAATAAGGGTCTGTGTACAAAACGTGAACCTCGGCTTCACTCACCTATGCAGGAATACCCCGCTTCACTTGCGCACGACAATTACATCTGCCTATACAGCACAGTTCCACTCACCTATACAGCACAGCTCCACCCACATGTACAGCACAGCTCCACCAACCTATACAGCACAGCTCCACCCACCTGTACAGCACAGTTCCACTCACCTATACAGCACAGCTCCACCCACTTGTACAGCACAGTTCCACCCACCTGTACATGACAGCTCAGCTCCACCAACCTATACAGCATAGTTCCACCCACCTATACAGCACAGCTCCACCCACCTGTACAGCACAGTTCCACTCACCTATACAGCACAGCTCCACCCACATGTACAGCACAGCTCCACCAACCTATACAGCACAGCTCCACCCACCTGTACAGCACAGCTCCACTCACCTATACAGCATAACTCCACCCACCTGTACAGCACAGCTTCACTCACCTATTCAGCACAGCTCCACCCACCTGTACGGCACAGCTCCACTGACCTATACAGCACAGCTCCACCCACTTAAATTGTACAGCTCCACCCACTTGAATTGCACAGGTCCACCCACCTGTATAGCACAGCTCCACCCACCTGTACAGCACACTTCCACCAACCTGTACAGCACAGCTCCACTCATCTGTACAGCACAGCTCCACCCATCTATAAAGCACACTTCCACCCATACATGCAGCACAGCTCCAGCCACTTGTACAGCACAGCACAACCTACCTAGACAGCACAGCTCCACCCATCTGTACAGCACAGCTCTACCTATATGTACACCACAGCTCTACATATATGTACAGTAGGGTGGAGTGATTTCCAAAATTTTTGGTGTTAAAGTCTTAAAACTTGTGTGTGGTTCCAAAAAGACGATCTGCAAAATTTTAGGGCAATCTGAGGCCGGTAAGCCGCCGCGCATCAGGGCTTTCTGAAGCCGAAATGACGTTTTTCTATCAACTTGCGGGATCAAGCCCGATTTCAGGAATTTAAATCATTAGATAGCAAATAAATATTTATTTCATTGCATTGCACAGTTTTTCATCCACCGCTGTGCTAATTTTCACTTCCCTAACTTGAAAATTGTGCCTGCCATGACGCAGAGTTTCGGAAGGTGTGCCGCCCGCAGCGCCACCACTGCCCTCTATCGGCAGAAGTATGAACTGCGACCATTCACCGTTCATTCCGCAATATAAGCATCTTTCTTGGTCAACTGGGGGGCAGGAAGGTAGCGGATTTGAGACAGTGCACAATGTGCTGACTTCTTATGCGCACATTTTATTACGATTTTAGCGACTTCTATCGACAGCTATACACGATTGGAGCGTAGCCACAGCTGGCTTTGGCATATTGTGGCATGCCTTTCAGCCTCCAAGCTCACAATGTTTACCTGAAATACCCTGCTAGCATGTTTTCTTGGCTGCATGTGAATTGTTGCTGCAGATATTTGAATTTAATTAATTTACTTTGGCGGAAACACTGACAATCCCACACCTTACTGGGTGGGTACTCGGTCGCACGACTAACGCAGACCGCTCAAATTTAGCAGTACTGGCGATGATTTTATGCTCCGACCATCGATTGCCCACCAACTGTTGCATTTGCTCACCATCACCACCATGGTCATGGGTAAAGAATTGCTTTGTAAGTTACCCCACCGGCGGCCAATGTATTGCGCGGCCATGGCCGGGGTGGCCGAGGCAGATTCCCCATCCATGACAATGGTTGGAACCGAAAATAAGGATCTATCAGATTTCGAGTATGAAAGTAAAAAAGGTTAAGGGAAGTTCATTCCGATCGAAGACGGCTCACTTTGCTTTGGGCCGCCCCTGCGAACTGCCGAAGAACCAACTGCCACTTCAGATTCATGTACATAACTTCTACAGACTACAGTCAAACTTCGGGCTGTTGACAACCATGCAGTGGGCGAAAGGCAAATCGCCACGAGCTTTGCCAAGGGCGTTGTATACCTTTGGGGGTAAGCAAGCGTCCCTGTTAAATCGTTTCAGTCGATTGTCCGGGGTGTCCTGGTGATTGTGAAGAAAGGAAAGGATCTAACAAAGACCCCAATAAAGAAACGCGCTGGCGCAAGCAAAACGATTCCCCTCCATGAGCTGATTGACATCTGCGCGTGCAGTTGCCCTTCGAGAAATGCCTGCAGCTGCCCCAGCGAGAACAAGGTTCCATATCGCGAGTGGAATTTCTTACAAGACCAGCGAGGTGAGAGGAAGCGAAGCATCGGCGGCATTTACATGAAGACCTCCATTGCATTGGAGAGGAGGCGAAGAGATCAGAACCGTCTGCGGCGTGATCCGGCTTTCCTTCAGACGGACGCCAACGACTCGGATCCTGGTCCTTCGGGTCTGACCGAGCACAGCACGGGACACGAGCCCGAAAGCATGGACGAGGGAAGCAATGGTGACGATGCATATGACACAGGGAGTGTCCACGAACCAACACAGACTAGGGCTCCGTACAATATGATGCCTCTGGAGAATTTCTCTAAGGAGTGTGACCGGTACATCGAGGTCACTGATAGGATTGCGGCGGCCCTTGGCACGGCTCTCTTGAAGGACCTTGACCTGGTCACTGAGAACGACACGAGGCACGTCATCATACGAGATAAAGTGATAAGAGCCAGACAAAGGGCACATGAGAAAGAAGAACGAAAGCTAAAGGAGGGCATAGGCGGTTAGGTACATTGCATGCGATTCGATGGGAGACAGGATATCACAAAGATACGAGAGAAAACAAATGAGCAAGACGTACGGCTTACGGGAAAAAAGAAGCATCTGGTATTTGTGAGCGAACCAGGTGGAGCCTACATAGCTCACAGAACACTGACATCAGAAAACAGTGGATCAATTGCTGGCAAGGCTTTAGAAGTCGTTCGGGAGTGCGACTCAGAAGAATCCTTGCAGGCAGTATTGGTAGATTGCACTGCCGTCAACACAGGCCGCGAAAACGGTGCACTCACGAGGATGGAGCGCCAGCTGGGCCGTAGCGTCCAGTGGCTCATGTGCCTTCTTCATGGCAACGTACTTTCGATGAGGTATGTGCCGCTTGTTTTTATAATAAAACAAGAATTGACTGAAATACTTCGCCACTATCCACCTGATCCTTACAAATTACATGACATACAATAATATACTGCGTCATCTGTATATCTATCTAGAATCATGGCAATTTGTGAGTCCGTAGTACAATCCAAACACTTGCCATGCCATTCGCCCATTTAGACCCTGATAAATGTTTATTCAATTTCTTCCTTGTCCCAATCCCATTATGTCCTGGGCGTTGAATGGTATGGGACGGAAGTCCACCCTCGGCTGATAGTGAATGTCACCAGCTATAGCTTGTCCCAGCGGGCCCTTGAAGGACTTGGGCCCACTGGTACCGTGGCCTCCATCCAGCTCCATCTCAGTTGTCACAGAGAGGAATTAAAACTGGAAAAACGGTCAATGCCCACAGTTTACACTTCCACCGATAGAGGGCAGTGATGTCGCTGCGGTCGGTACACCTTACGAGACTCTGCGTAATGACGGGCACAATTTTCAAGTTAGAGAAGTGAAAATTGGCATAGCGGTCAATGAAAAACTGCAGAATTCAATGAAACAACTCTTTATTTTCTATCTAATTATTTGAATTCCTGTAATGGTGATTTATCCCGCAAGTTCGTTAGAAAACGTCATTTCTGTCTCAGAAAGCCCTGAGGCGCGGCGGCTTCCCGGCCTCGGATTGTTTTATAACTTTGCAGATCATTTCTTGAGAACCAAACACATGTTTTTAGACTTTATCACCCAGCGTTCTTACAAAAACGCATAAAATCACTCCACCCTAGTGTACAGTACACTTCCACCCAGCTGTATAGTCCAGTCCACCCATCTGTACACGATGGCCAAAGTTAGGTGCAAGTGACAACCCAACTGACCTTCATGCAAAAGTCGAGTGTAGCGCGCAGTAGATTCCTTCTTACGGGTGACGTGACGGTTAGTTCCCCGCATATGCTGGCGCACAAGTCGGCAGTGCGGCCGACGTCCACGGCCGGATGTTTGGACGCAGCCACCTGGCGGCAGTGTGGCACGTGTGCTGACATAATGACACCGACCGTGACACCGCCACGTAAGCATGTCCCAGCAGCGTCACTCTGCTACATACCGATGCAAAGGCAAGGCACGAGTGACGTTTGGCGGTAGCCTTTACCGCAGTATGTTCGAGGAAAGTAAGATGTCGCCTGTTACAAGATGTGGATGCTGGAGTGCTTGGTGTCACTGTTGGATTGGAGAAATTGTTGTAACTCTTGCTGAAATGGTGGCGTATTGATTAATTATCAACCAGATCAATGTGAGGGCATTTACGGTTGGTGTTTTTGGAGAAGCCGTCGAATTTCAGAAGCTACTAAATCTGAAACCAATTATCGCGGGGCAATGTAAATTCTAGATAACCACTGCCAGGTAAACTGAGATTTTCCTACATGAATCTCGAAAGCCTGGGCCTTGTTTACGAGGTCTGCCGTCGCCACGGTTCTGCGGTTGAAATAGGCTCCGTCTATCACCGAAACGACATCGGCAACTGAACGCACACGAAGACCATCGTGGCTGGTCGCAACCAAATCATGTGCAGATCCTGCACAGGCTATTCATAAAAAACACGCGTAAGTCAAATTGAAGTCATGTAAATGACACCGCTGAAAGGCTCAGTGGCTAGCTTACTAGATTTTGCAATCGATCTGCCAGATATTACATGATCGACATTGGCTTTATGTTGGAGGTAACGTTATTCAAGTACGGGTTAATAACCATTGCCAACCACTGGACGTAAACTGATTCGAGGTGCTTCTCCAGTAAGCTGCGAAGGAAACTTTCTGGTTGTGGAAAAATTGTGTTCTCATCTTTACCGATGGCTAAGTATTTACCGATGAAATTCATGGACTCCCGAAGCTCTAAACGATAAAAAACAATTGAAGTATGAAAACCTATGGCAGCTAAATATATGTAAATATTGTGGTAGCTACACTGAAGAACAAAGAATAATCGAAACTACCCCGTTTTATTGTAATCAAGGATGACTCTGATGACTGTACAACAAACGCCAAAATTAACACTGATCTACCAACAGCTGGCAGAAAAGGTCTCACGAATGAAAGGGATGTTCCATTTGAGTTCCAATTTGTATTCAAACGAGCTCTATTTCAGAACAACTAATGCTGGTGCAATTTCAATGGTGTGACACAATGTCAATGCCCATAGTTCCTCCTCCCCTGGTCCTCCTAGCGACGCCGCCGGATATAATCACAACTAAAACAGCAAGCCGTGGCGGGCGGCTACCTCCTCACACTGCCTTCTAACACCGTCTAACTCCGCGCCAGTGTTGCCCTGCGCTAAGATGAGCTTTCTCAATTTTGCTGTCGCTGCGTTTGCTGGCGCAGCCGACGCAGGACATGTGACTGACATCTTACTCACAGCTGATTGGCTGCTGGCTAAGCTCCACCCTTTTGGCCACGAAAGTCGCAACGTGTAGCACATGTCATGAACAGGTACCAGGTGTTTTAGATGCCGACTGCTTTACAAAAAAATAACGCATCCAGGTGAATTTCCACCTATTTAGATACTGGAAGTAGGCATTGGAACGGTTCCGGAGCGGTAATTGGTATCGCCGTACTGTTACCATATAAATTAGGTAGACGGGGCATGCAACGCATCGGCTATACGTCTTGGGTGCCAAACGTTGCCTGGCGGGGACAATTCTCTACTCCTACTCATGGCATGCATATGCCCTCAAAGACTTCCCCAAACCGATCAGCGTGAAATTTTTCCGTTTCTCAAGACATGGGGAAAAACGGTGACACCAGCGACGAAACAATACTGATTGACACCTTCATAGCAGCTGCGTGCAAACAGCAACACCGCCAAGCGGCACTGCTGACATTCCAGAGAAGTCACCCTGCCTGTACCTCTGCAGGCCTCACCTCGTCCAGAGCCCTTGGACTCGAGTAGGGAAACGCCCGCTGAAGCACCAGAGGCAGCTCGTCGCGCGCCAAGTTCACCACGTACTCAGTGAGTGCCAGCACAACGTGGAGGCGCACGTGGTGGTCGCATTGGCGAGCCAGCGCCATGAGAGGCGCCAGCAACTCGCCGTGCAGCAGCTGGTAGGGCCGCCAGCCGTAGAACGGCAGCAGGTCGAGCGCTGGCAGCCAGACGTTAGGCTGCGTAGCGGTAGCGTCGACCAGCACGTGGCGCAGCAGGCCGCGCGCCGCATTCACCGGCAGGCTCACGTAGTGCGACATCATCAGCTCGCGCACCAGTTGACGGCGCTCTTCCGTGGTGTACAGACGCCACCGGGTCTTGAACATATCTTGTAGCGACGCCGCCAGGTCCAAGTTGACCTGTGTGGCAATTCATAGAGGTCAGTTCAGGCTCAAAGAGGTCACGTAGTGTTAAAATAGGCTGTGGAAAGTACACAGGCTACAAGAGGTGTTAAAGACCACGCGACAAGGTTGTTCACAGAAACTGCACCACATATACATTATAATAAGCTCAAGGGTTTGATTGATTGATTAATTGATTGATAACTTGGGTAAAGGAGCGCATCAGCTGCTACTGGCGATGTAGCGCTCATATCTGCATGCTCACATTCCACTTAACGGAATGGGTCCATTTTTTAACACAACCGGTCTCTGGAGGGGGGTCTTCAACCGCCTCCTCGGGTTTTTTTTTCGCGGATAGTGGACGAACGGCGCACAGCAGTGCGTCAAAATTTGGCATACCTTTTCTCACATCAATTTGGCATGCTGCTTCAAAATTTTGAAGTCAGGTCATCTAGGGTCAACGAGTTAGTCAACGTCAAGTGAGGTCCCTCTAAAAGTTCAACCAGTTGTCACGCTTTAACGGATACAGATATTTTAATGAAACTTTCAGCGTTTGCTTATCTTTAGGGATGCTACAAAACGTACGAGTGGATTTTTTTCGTTTTTGACTCCATATAAATTTTGCATATTTGGCCACTTGCCTTTCAAATAGAAGATTCTGGCTAAAGTAAGCATTTTTTATTAGGGCAAGTTGACTTCCAACAACGTTTCTCGGTCTGCTCTACCAATTGGAAAAGGAAAATTAAAGAAAACTCAAAATCATGAAGAAAAAACGTTTTTTGGGGGGGGCGGGTGGGAGGCAAAAATGCATGTCCCTGGTCGATTTCGCTGTCCTTTTCTAATTCCAAATAATTTTTTTTCTCATATATCTCCCAAAGTGAACTCCCTGGCGCCAAAAACATACTGTAAGTCATGAAAAGTGAAAATGTAGCCCCCTTGGTGACATCACTTTTGGGGGGGGAAATTGTTTTTGGGGTGGATCCGGGCCCCATTCGTCGAGTGCTTTCCGATGACATCTCATTCGTTTTCGTGCGACGCTTAGTTTGGATTTTAGAGGGGACGGATACTATCCGCCGCCTCTCCGAGACAGGGTGTGAGGATCTCACCCGAGAGACGGCGCGGGTCAATGGATATATTGCGCCTGAGTATCCGAACTGTCGATATAGTTGACCTGTCTGGACGATCTCCGAATTGTCACCAAAACATCACAGTACGATTGGTTGAAATTGAAACCGAAGTGACTCCTTTGTTCCACCGTGAAGTTGGGACAAGAAAACTGTATGTGTCGAACCGCCATTGGTGAACCACATCGGGAACAGCGTGGCCTCGCCTCCCTTCTCAAAAGGTAGCCGTGCGTTGCCTACGTACCCCCCCCCACACCCACCCCACTCGCAAGCGTGCCAGAATCACCTCTTCTCGCATAATTTTGTTAGCCAGGACATTCGTGTGCTAGAACTGGCTTTATAGATCGAAGTTTGTCTAAAGCACGGGCATTCCAGCTTTCTTGCCACTTTCCTTGGAGGAAAACATTTACTTCTGAGTGGTAATCTTTGGCGACAAGGGGAAACGCTCGAGTCCCACGTGACTGCGGGCCACGCTTTGCAGCAGCGTTTGCGAGCTCATTTTCCATGATACCGGTATGGCTTGGTATCCAACAGAGGATAATCCTCTTACCCGCTTTACTCAATGCTGTCAAACGGCTAGGATATCTTGTGCAAACTGGTTTGATAGGTGAAAAGACTGAAGAGGTTTAAAGCTACTCAACGAGTCCATTGCGATAAGGTGTAGTGTTTCATCTCCAACCCCAATAAAACATAAGGCCTTAATAATCGCAACCAACTCAGCAGTGTACACACAGGCGTGTGGTGGTAAAGTAAAATATATTGTTGCTGTCCGACACGCGAATCCACACCCAGTTCCATTGGTTGTCTTGGACCGGTGAGTGTATGTATGTGAGTAGCAGTAATACAATTATGGTAGCTATAAGGCTTCCGCTCTGGAAAACTCTGATACAGGATGTCCTTTCCTGTCGGTTGCAAAGGAGACATCAATTTCTGGTGAGATGAATAAGGCCCATGGGGAGATCAGAAACGAGTCTATGGACAGCGCAACCAACTGAATTGGAGATCATGATGGAAAGCAACACATCATGTTTTGGAGCATGGATGTTTTAGAACTCATTACCTTGGTTGGTTTAT
This sequence comes from Imbricaverruca yamaguchii, assembly GCA_034440575.1. Lineage (NCBI taxonomy): Eukaryota > Metazoa > Arthropoda > Thecostraca > Neoverrucidae > Imbricaverruca > Imbricaverruca yamaguchii. The sequence continues at coordinate 359,644 of JAOTOL010001230.1, forward strand.
TCTAGGTTCCTAAATTCACCGTTTTTCATTAAGCACTATTTAACTGGATCCTAGAACATGTGTTGCCACTACCCTATCTGGTATGAAAATCGTGATTGCATGTAACATATTATTGCTTTCCCTATCCCTTAACACGCGTCCTGGAGGGGGGGCGAAATCCGCCCACCCCTCCGGTTTTTCGTAGATAACTCAAGACTTTGCCGGCCGATATACGCCATTGTTTGTGTACCTGCTTAGCAATGACCGGCACGTTGTTTAAAGTAAGAAAAATGAAAATCGACCGAACATTTTTCGAGCTAGGGGTCGTTAAAGTAAAATAATTATCAACGCCAGACCACAAATATCGGTGCTGATGCGCTTCCCGTATATTGGCAAAAGAGAAGTGTTCTTGACAACACTGGCGACTTATTTGATGCATATCGTTATGCCATATAATTTAAGTCATGTTAGGTCGCCGAGGTCAAGACAGGTCAAATTCATGATAGGCTAATGGAACCAAACTTGGTCAACTGGAATGTTGTCATAAATGCAAATGATTGTCGTGCGATTGATATCACTTTGCATGTTAATCGCTACACATCCGGAAATCTACTGTTTGGAATTGTGTTCCTAAGCGTTTCCATGCTTTATTCATGTGCTTCACTCCTTTCTTTACGAAGCCGATTGTGCCGGGCCGCCCAACGGAGCAGTTGGGTGGGCAGCTGGGTTCCGGTAACTGGAGCAGGCAATGACCTGAAAAAGTGCTCCTATATAGGTGACCTTAAGTCAAATGACTGATCTGGCATCTGTATTGCATCATTAGTAATGTCCAAAATATCATTAATGCCAATTTTAGAGCATATAAACACAATCACAGCGATCCATAACAATGGCAAGCCAAGCCAGGTAAAACCAGAAATGTAGCTATTTTGACATTATTTGACCTTGAAGATATTGACCTAAGGTCATGCAATTTGCACACAATAGAGTTCACTATCGTGTCCATCCACCCGGCGAATTGCGTTGCTCTAGCCTTAATAGGAGCTGAGATCTTGGGGGGGGGGGGCGGAATCCGCCCCCTCCAGTGCGCGTAATTTTCAGAGGCCATCCAGGACGCGTGCTAAACAACGATCTTTGGGATAGAAATCGCATGATCACGGAAGAGAAAAATACACCGAATTTCGTCTCCGACATGAAATATTTCGGCACCTCCTACGTGGCGATAGACCCAAGGAAAGGCGAACTTCCAACCCCACAGAGCACCCTGCTTATTCGTGTGCTTACGATACTCGATCAAAACATGTTCCGCCGTGACTTAAACAGACGCTGATTTAAGGAAAAGAACAGCCTTATTCGGTGGCCTATAATGTAGATACCATTATACATATTTTGAAATGCAAGATGCACATTTCGAACTTGCACCATATGTCAAAACACACGATTAATTGTCATCGTTAGTTAGTTAGTTGTTTGGGCTTTCGGGCGCTTAGACTACTCTGGTCACATTGCGCCCATAACTTATATGATCATGGTGGTGCCGTTAGAGGCGGTGCCCAGCGTCAACACGCGGACACAGTTTTTAATCTGCTACGAAGTGTACACGTGATTATCGGCGAGGGGTGTATATAGCTGAAAACGACGCTTCGGATAAGAAATCAATCGTTGTCCTGATTGGACAATGGGAGAGCTGTTGGAAATAACACTGCTAAGAGAGGCCGCACGGAGAGATCCAAAATAGCGTCTGCGTTGGTCAGCATATAAAGGACACGAGATCAGAACATGGTGGACTGTCAGTGGTGATCGACATCTGGCGCACTGGGGTCTATCGCCACCGCACAGCAGGTAACCGTGTGTGGCGTAAGTGTGCCTAATCCGAAGACAACACAAAGTCACCTCTTCTTTCCTAAACATACGACTGGACGAACCCCATGGTTCCAAACGTGGCTTGATGGCTTTCAGCTTGTTCGCTTGGGTTGCGTCCCACATTGTTTGCCACTTGTTGAGGAGAAAGATGGAGATCTGTCGGTAATGATCCGTGGCGGGAAGCGGTAGCGATCGAGTGCACGGGGCATGCGCTGCTCGCCTCGCCGCAGCGTCCGCTAACTCAATCCCAGCAATTCCAACATGACCAGGAATCCAACACAGAACAACTCGCCGTCCCAAGCGATGCACAGCGGTGAGACATTTTAGGATATCACGCACAAGTCCGTTGGAGGGATAAAATGTGTTCACGGCTAAAAGACTGCTCAAGGAGTCATTGAAAATCACATGACGGCAGCGTTGGAAAAGTGGCCCTTTTTTGGAACTTTTGCAATCCAAAGAATTACACACTCCGGAAAAAATACACTCCTTGCATTGCTGGATGAAGACATACTTAACTAACAAGACAGCTATATGTCATTATACAAAAGTGATAACTTGGGTGGAGAGGAAGATTCAGTCATACTGGGTCCCCTACCACATAAAGTTTCCAGTATAATTGAGGATAATACACATTTGTTATTTCAGGTCATCTGTAGGCACATTCCAAGAGGAGGCAGGAGTGGAGCCGAAAATGAGATGCCAGCCAGATTGGAAGAATATCAGCTTGCTAGCATGCACAAGTACAACAGATGTCAATGGATGGAAAAATATGGATCACTGCAGTCTGAATATGATCTTAATGCCACTGAACATTTCATATTTCACAACCTTCCATCTTCCATATCATTCCATAACACTCCATTTGTGCATGTGTGACTTCTGGTGAGGTGCAGGTGAATTAATAAACAGCCACCAATGCATTCATGTGTATGTTCCCCATTTGTGGACAAACCTCAGAACAGAGTCCAGACGTGCCCAGAAGAATGTATGGATGAACACCAAGAGCTAGAGTGGCATCCACACAACTGGTAAGCTACAAAGTGTAGCACTTCCCCCAAATCCACAAAACACTGGTGGATATGAGCCATGCTTTGCTACAGCATAGGAATTTTCATGGGCGCTATTACTTTTCCACACATGTTTTACACACATTTTGCCTCCATGAAGCATACAAAGGTATGAGGTTTGGCTAGGTTATGCTAGATTATTTTTTTTGTAAGTTATCCATTTATCAAATTCCTTTTGGAATCATTCAGGATTATTTTTTTAAAAAGTTTTTGAATTTAAAAAACACTCAGGCTAGCATAGACTGTTTGGTAAGAATAGGCCATTTACTTTTAATTTGTTAAAGGAAAACATTCCTTAGAAAATGTTTATTAAAAGGCTTTCTTGCATCCAGTTAGGCTGCAGCTTTTTTTCTTCATTTTTAACATCACGTTTCATGGTATATTTCCCAACCAAACCCAAGCCACTTTTTGGTGTCATTTTGCTACCCAACTGCACTTGCTAAAAAATGTGCAGTCACATCATGTAAGTACCTACATTATGAACACATTCATAATCATTGTATGAAAAAAAATTCAAGAAATCACATCACCTTAAACTGCAAATTTATCCATTCAGAAAGTCAGAGACCAGAAATGTTAAAAGCATAATGGAGAATGGGGACAGGATGCACCTAATAATTCCCTGAACATTTCATAAATGCACAAATAATGCTTGTATGCATGCATATCTATATCATCTGCAGTCAATGTGCACTGAAGAGGCCCAGCCCCCATTTTGAAAGAAAAACATTCCCGCTTCAAAATGTGGTAAGCGAAAACAAGATTTTCCAGACAAAAGCAAAGCAATCAGTTTTGTTAATTACTACGCTTGTCGGCAAAACATCGCAGCAATTAATATTATCATGTCCTGCTCCTTGTATCATCTGAAGATATCCCGTCACACAACACAAGCTTACAGCTTTGGTATATCCGAATCAATAACTCGAATTACCGTGAAGATATTTGATATAGGTAAGTAGGTAGGTACCTACCTACATAGTCAGATAATACAAACTCTCATACCTCGAGCCAAACACGCAGTCAATTCCATCCGGATAGCAGAGAAGAGCTTTAAAGAAAATCCTTCGTTGAATACAAAAAAAACACTACGCTCCGCTAACCAAATATAGGAATTCACCTTCACCAGCCCGACAACTTAGGACGGTCCGTTCTTGGATTCAATGAGTTCACCGCTGTCCATCTCCCACTCCGGCCGGAGCTATTTGAACCATTGCCACGAAAAGCCATGGATAATGCATTTCTTCTTGGTTCCTTGGAGAATGATATGTTCTGCATCAATTGGGATGGATAAAACCGTTCATATTTATATTACTAAGCAGTCAGGAGCGATATACATAAAAGATATCGGAAGGATTTTCCACATGAAAATTGCTGAATGGTACCAAAACCTTCCTAAAACCTGCTAACACTTTGCTCCAAAATGAAGATCCATAGAACCAGAAATTTCACCTTCTTTCGATTTCATGACATCTTGTTTCCGAATTTCACCAACAAGCGGGAATAGTTGTATTCATGCCACTCCGACCGCGAGGTTTCCCCACTCCGGACAAATTCAGATTTACGTGTGTTGACCTAATCCTCTACACTCTTATAAGCCTCATTCTGACCCAATTATTAATTTCTTCCCACAATCCTGATTATTATTAATTGAGAAAAAAGTCCCCTGTAATTCTCTTGGCAGTTTTCTCTAAACTATTTCCATTTTTTGGTATTTCATAGCCATCATGGTGCGAAATGAGACGCTAATTTCCGCTCGTCCGTGACGATAGTCTGTTTTACAGCGGCAATTTGCCCGCCCGTCTAGTCGCTTTTCATCCTTCCAAGGCATTCCTTGCTTCCACTAAACATTCCAGACATGAACTAAAAAGTGCATTGAAATACATTTAATATTAATAAGAATTGACTTCAATATTACTCTTTCAGCTTTCTCATTTGAATTTTTTTTCATCGTCGAGAGAATAGAAGATTTTAGACGGATTGTTTTAGTATAACTTTCCTTAAACCATTATATAATCCGAAACCCATATCTCGAAGTAACATTTTAGACCATCCCATTTTAGACCCAGCGGTGCACGAACGTCCTGCTCTCGAGTTATGTTGTGAATTTGTACTAGTTGTGCGGTGTTTGTACCTATGCTAGGAGTGGCAGGTATTGATATATAAACTTGGTTGACGTCGATTAAGTATACTTTTGTGATCATTTTCTCTACCATTGCTCAGGAAGTTTCCTTATAAGTCATTCACCTAACGTGGATGACTTCAGACGACGATGTGTGGTGGACCCCATCAGGTTGTCTGTGAGACACTAGGATAAGAACCTAACAAATGACTTGAAGGCGTTTTATTCGGAAGAAGAATCATCGGGTTATTTTACGACACATTCAACCGCAAGGTTGTATAGCGTCGCCACCCTATATCACACCGATTGGTCGTGGGTGGACTCTGCAAATGCCGCCGGCCGCGAGATTCGAGTCCCAGGCTCCACCATCTAAGCTACCGAGGCCCCTGGGTTTTTATTCTTCATTCCAGGAGACATCACTGCATTTTTCAAAATGTATACACTTCGCTATATATAAAATGTATATACTCCGTTACTTGGTGCTTCAACATACACCCCATAATTTAGCAAACTGGGAAATTATACACCCCATAACATAGTGCTTCTCAAGATTATACACTCCATACTTTGGCAAGCCAAAAGATTATACACTCCGAATCCAAGATCGAGAAGTGAAAATCCAACACTGCATGACGGTCACCCCCTGACACTTCAATATAACAGAGCGCTTTCAAAATGGCGACGAGCTCTGACGAATACACATATGCGTACTTCTGGAGGGAAAATGATCGGGTGACGGAGCCGCAAATAAATGCGCTGCCAACACCATCCTCCGTTCGAGAACCATCGGTATATGTCGGCACCCATCCATGAAATGACTCGATGTGTTCGAGGGCAAGTGAGCGGAACTCTTCTGTAGCGACATCATATTTTTTGGTCTTAGCGAGGGAAAAATCCACCTCGGGTGCGACCAACTCCCATGGTGGGGTCTCCATGTGCTTAATTTTCAGGATTCCTTGGAGTCCAATTTGGCTTTCTTTGAAGAGCTTACGTATGCGCACACCGAACGGAGCAACACTCAACATTCGATCTGTGGAGAAAATGGCCGACAACCGTCTCGAGAAAACATGTAAGTCAGCGGGGTGATCAGGGAACTGGCGAAGCTTGCAGGCGTAGCGCATTCCCAGCCTTTCTCTACGCAAAGAGGGGGCTCGTGTGCCTCGACTAAAGACTTGACTTTGGTGAGGTACGAAATGCTCCTGTTGCTATACGGATAGCCGCATGATGAACGGTATGAAGTGAGCGTTTCTTGGATGCAGCTGTGCCGTCATAGATAAAACTGGCGTAATCGAGCTTTGAGCGTATCAACGAACGATATAACAACATAAGTGTATCTCGGTCTGCGCCATAAGAAGTACGAGAAACGCATTTCAATATGTTCAGTGCATTAAAACACCTTCCACGCAGGGTCTTTACGTGCTGCTTATATGTAAGACGTCGGTCGAATTCCACTCCCAAAAATCGCACGACGGGCTGGACGGATACATTCTTACCATACAATTTAATTTGCATATCCTGACAACACCGACGACGGCAAAAGTGGAGGGCGACAGTTTTTGTTGCTGAGAACGAAAATCCATTCCTATTCGCCCACTTTTCCAGGGTTGCAACTGCTAGTTGCAGCTGTCTTCGCAAGGTTGGTGTTTTTGAGGCGCAAGTCCAAATAGCAAAATCATCTACGAAAAGTGAACGTCCCATGGCCGGCAGGATAGCTTCACCTATGTCGTCTATCATGATGCCGAATAACGGTACACTGAGTATGCTTCCCTGTGGAAATGCTAAACGCCGTTTTCTTGTACGAATCATCGGGAGAGGTGATTCCCGATGCGTATCCGAAATCTTCTTTCTTTCAAAAAGTTCTGTAAAAAAGTTGCCCATGTGGCCACGGATTCCCTTCTTAAAAAGTTTCAGGAGAATTCCGTGGCGCCAGGTGGTGTCATACGCTTTTTGAATGTCAAAGAGGACTGCACCTAGGTGGCGCTTTCTCTGGAAGGCCACCCTCACCTCGGTGTCTAATGACACAATATGGTCTATTGTACTTCCGTTTTTTTCGAAAAACGCATTGACAATTCGTGATATATTTTTCAAGAAACCACGAAAGACGGGTATATATCATTTTCTCAAATAACTTGCACAAAGCAGACGTCAAAGAAATCGGTCGGTAGTCTAAAGGGTCAGTGCCAGTTTTTCCAGGTATTAGTACCGGGACAACCGTGGCATCCCTCCACATTGGAGGGAATAGGCCGAGTTCCCATAAATTGTTGAAGGCACGTAAGAGCAACGTGATCACCTCCGCTGGCAAATGTTTCAACAGTTCATTATGCATCCCATCCGGGCCCTCGGCGGCACTTTTAAGTGAAGAAATGGCCGATAGTATTTCAGATTCGGTAAACGGTTGGTTATATGAAAAATATTGTCGCGTAGAAAAATCAATCACGGGCTTTTCGCAGGCAGATTTGTAGCGCAGGAAGCTTCTGTCTGTGGTTCCCGTTCGACTTCTCTCAGCAAGTGCAGTTCCGAATTTATTTGCCACATCCAATGGGTGAACCACCTCACGATCACCAATGATTAGTGCAGGGAGAGGAACCGTGCTGAATTGACCGGAGATTCTTTTAATTCGGAACCAGATCAGAGAGTGAGGGGTAAATTGGTTCAAAGAGCTTACATACTCACGCCAGGAAGACCGATTTGACTCCAATATCGTACGGCGCGCGAGAGCCCTAGCACGTTTGAAGTTGATTAAATGTGTGGTGGTGCTGTCACGTTTGAAAATCCGAAATGCGCGTCGCCTAGTCCGAATGGCATCACGGCACTCGTGTGTCCACCATGGAACTGGTATTCGCCGAAGGGAACCAGTGGTTCTCGGGACACATTCGGTGGTAGATTCTAAGAGGAGAGATGTGAACGTCTCGATTGAGACTGGTGGCTTATTGTAGTGATAACCAAAGACACGCTGTGCATTTTCTTCAGACGTTTCCCAATCCGCTTTTTTAAGGTTCCATCTTTGTGGTCGGGGACGTAATATGGGACTTCCTTGATAGTGTAACCAGATGAGAAAGTGGTCGCTCCCCAATGGGTTCTAGTCAACGGTTCATTCAAAACTGTTCACCAGCTGTGGGCTTGCGATACTAAGATCTAAAACTGAAGTAGAACCTGATGGGAGGCTAATGTGTGTACCTGCGCCGGTGTTCAAAATGCAAAGAGGCATGCGTAGAATAAAATTTTACAGGAGACGCCCACGAGAGTTGACATCAGCACAGCCCCACACGGTGTGGTGAGAATTAAAGTCTCCTAAAAGAAGGAGTGGAGGCGGGAGCTGGGGCAAGAGCTTCCCCAGATCATTGAAAGGCAGTACGACACCAGGGGGGAGGTATATGGAGCACACAGTAAGAGCCCGACGGTTTGAGAGGATACGCGCAGCCACCGCCTGCAAGTCAGTTTTCAACGCGATCTTTTTACTGGGAACGCCATGGTGCAGGACCAGAAGCACCCCACCGTGAGCAATGGTATCAAACAGGATATCCTTACGGAATATAGAGTAGCCTTTAATAGATATCTTATGCTCGGGTTTAAGCTTGGATTCCTGTAGGCATACTACCGCTGGACAACGTTGATTAAGGACTCTCTGGAGTTCTGGGGCACTAGTGCTAGAACCTCTACAGTTCCACTGTAAAAAGGCTTGCATGATGGGCGATTTAAAGGTTAAAACAGACTACGGGAAACTTTACAGATAAACAGTCCTGGTTTCTGTAATAAAAGGGTAGTTGCATGACAAATGGTCGTTTAGAAGGGGTTAAGTAGTAGGAGGAGGTAAGTAGGAGATTAAGGCCTCGTCCACTAACCGTGGTCGGAGTCTATTAACTCAGAGGGTTCACTTCGATTACGACCCAGCGACTGGGTCCTGGGGCGAGAACGCGGCGACGCTTCCGCTGGTGAGGAACCCAACAACAGCAATCCTCTCTTCTGGGGCCTCAACCGGGGTGAAGGTGGAGGAGGTCCCATCTCATTGCCTGACGGAGCCGGTCCCTCCACTCGTCGTCGTGGCAATGGGGTGGCTGGCCTTGGGGGGAGAGACTTGTCACTTCCTTTGGCGTCCTTCCGTCCGGGCTCTCTCCATCAGTGCGAGTCGTGCTCGTTTGGCCTCGCGGGCACGCCTTTCGGCTTCCTGGTAGTGAAAACTTGCATGAGATATATGGATTGGTCGCTGGGTGTTGCGTGAAGGCGATGGAGGTGCGGATGCAGATGTGGATAGTGAGGTAGAGGCCTGCCTCACGGGAGGGCGGTTGGGTTCTGGAAGGGAGGATGTGGATAAGAGGGATTTGGAGGTGGTGGTGGTGGTGGTGGTGGTGCGTGAGGGGACTGGGAGAGAGTTGGAGGAAGGATTGGCAGTGGAAGGTGGTGGTTTCGAGGATAGCGTCGTTGTAGATGGTAATTGGCTGGACTTTGGTGGAGAGGATAATGTGGGTTTACCTTGGCGTTTCTTTCTTTGTACTACCTGCCAGTTTCCATCACACTCGATGGGGGCCGTGGCTGTATCCGCCGGGGGGGACCCCTGCTTGGGAGCCACGACCTGTGCTTCATCCTCAGTTGTAACGGTTTCTCCAGTCGCTTTAGGGGATAATGGGGGCCATGAGACTCCAAATGATCGCAACAGAGCTACGAGCTGACCTATCAGCACAGTAGCGCTACTCTGGTCGTACTGCTGCGGATGGGTAGGCGGCTTCCTCATTGGTGGTAGCGTTGCTGCCTTGGCAGCGTAAGAAATTGCAGGATGTGTGCCAATATACATGTCTCGGGCTTCACGGAACGAAATGTTGTGTGTAAATTTCAATGAAAGGATCTCCTTTTCTTTTACGTACACAGGGCAGGAACGGTCATACGAAGTGTGGGGAGATTGTCCTCTCCCGCAGTTTAGACACCAGGGATCCTGGGTGCTACAGTTTTCGGCGGTGTGGGTAATGGCCGCGCAATTTGCGCATCCGGGCCGATTGCGACATGCAGGCTTGGTGTGCCCGAAACGCTGACATTGAAAGCATCGCATAGGATTCGGGATGTATCTGCGCACTTTGACACGAATGTATCCTACGAGAACTGTAGCTGGGAGGTCGGGTGTATTGAAAGTCAAGATAATATTGTTGGTGGGCCGCACCTCCGGTCCTTTTCTGGTACTTACACGACGAGCCTCTGTAAGAGTCCTAACCTCTGGAGTCGGGGGGACTCCAAGAGGTCATCCACTATTTCTACGTCAGACACATTTCTCAGGTCGAAACAGTTAATTATGCCCTTGGACGAGTTTTTTTTTGTCTTGTGGGCCTCCGCACTCATTGGAATGGTTACTTCCCGTGTTATATTACCATCTCGCATACTGTATATGAAAAATTCAGCTGAGAGCACTTTCTTCGCATCTTCTCCCCTTGAAAACTCTACTTCCAATCCTCCGTCACGCAAAGCCTAGCATCTGGTGATAACTCCGAATCTGTCACACCCGTCACGTCGTTGAAATGGTGATAGGGACGCTAGCTGCTTGGAGCCTTCACGTGCTCGTAAAATGAGTATGCCTCGTTTGAAGACGATCGATTTGTCTGGCCCTCATAAGAGGAGCCAAGAGTACTTTTTGTTGTTCTGGATGCCATGCGCTGTTCTTGGTTTCGGCTCCTCGGGCGCCCCACCCCTAAGGGGCCCTACTGGGGGGACGCCTGGGTCCCGCGAACGGGAGGTCGCCAGGCGCCCGAGGAGCTATACGGGGCAGGCGGTGCCTTCACCCGGCCGGGGAGAGAGACTCATCACCCCGACCAGGATCCAGCGCCGCCCACCACTTGACCCCGGCCGGCCGGGCGGGCAGGCACTGGGAAATCCAGGCCCCCATCCCGAGGCGACCTGCCACTTGACCCGCGTGAGGCCCCACGGGCCCGCCCGCCCCTCCAGGATATCAGGATCAAAGAGGTGTGTTGGTCCCCGTCACAACTAGCACCGTGCGACGGGGACCTCAACCTCCAGGACTCCGTCAACCCCGGGGGACAGGCCGAGGGGGCACGGCTACCCCGATAAAACCGAGCTGGTTGGCAGGACCGGGAGGTTGCCCTGCCTGCTCATAGTAGGGATAGTTAGTGTTGTAGGGCTAGGTGAAGGACGTGGATTGGGATGAGATGGGCATTGGAATGGGGGCGTATGGATGGAAGGACGAGTGAGGCACTCTTAGTCTGACCTCTCCCAGGCCGCCTGGTGATCTGGCCACCGGATCCTTGAGGCACGCAATCCCCCACCACGGAAAGGTGATGCCTCATGGGGGGGGGAATTAATTGTCATCAAAAGCACTCAATTTCACGTAACTTCAATCTAGCAAACGCAGCACGAAAAAACCAAAGCATAAACAGTTTCGCCATCTGAGCGTAAAAGAGGGTAATTGTCCAGCCAGGATTCTGAGGAATTAAATTGGGTAGGAGCAAACATGTGTCTCAAGTGGACCACATGCTTCGCACAGCAATACACCGACGGTTTTTCTTACAGCAATGTGCTGACATACCTCCACCCAGGCCAATGAAGTTCGAATTCGGTTTGGCGGGCAGGCGACACTGTCACGAGCTGGGACCGACCAGCCTGCTTACCTTGGTGAGGCTGAGGTCTCTTTTGCCGGCCAGCAGCAGCATGGAGCGACGCTCACGCGTAAGCAACAGCGCAGTCATGTGGTTGACGTCCTGGAAGCCGAGCGACGTCTGGGCGACCACATCGTCAAGCGAGGTGAGCTCGGCGGGCGCCGTCAGCACCGACACCAGTTGGTGGTTTTGACTGAATGTGGTCGGCGCCGATTCTGGCAGCAACGCCACAGCCATAGTGCGCTGCCGCTTCTGGTGACACACACAACAGACACGTCACGTCCACCACGGCTGAACTGGTGACACACCCCGCAGACACGTCACGTCCACCACGGATGGACTGGTGACACACACAACAGACACGTCACGTCCACCACGGCTGGACTGGTGACACACACAACAGACACGTCACGTCCACCACGGCTGGACTGGTGACACACCCCGCAGACACGTCACGTCCACCACGGCTGGACTGGTGACACACACAACAGACACGTCACGTCCACCACGGCTGAACTGGTGACGCACACCGCAGACACGTCACGTCCACCACGGCTGGACTGGTGACACACACCGCAGACACGTCACGTCCACCACGGATGGACTGGTGACACACCCCGCAGACACGTCACGTCCACCACGGATGGACTGGTGACGCACACCGCAGACACGTCACGTCCACCACGGCTGGACTGGTGACGCACACCGCAGACACGTCACGTCCACCACGGATGGACTGGTGACGCACACCGCAGACACGTCACGTACACCACGGATGGACTGGTGACGCACACCGCAGACACGTCACGTCCACCACGGCTGGACTGGTGACACATATACAACAGACACGTCACGTCCACCACGGCTGGACTGGTGGCACACACCGCAGACACGTCACGTCCACCACGGCTGGACTGGTGACACATATACAACAGACACGTCACGTCCACCACAGCTGAACTGGTGACAAACCCCGCAGACACGTCACGTCCACCACGGCTGGACTGGTGACGCACACCGCAGACACGTCACGTCCACCACGGATGGACTGGTGACACACACAACAGACACGTCACGTCCACCACGGATGGACTGGTGACACATATACAACAGACACGCCACGTCCACCACGGCTGGACTGGTGACACACACACCCACAGACACGTCACGTCCACCACGGCTGGACTGGTGACACAACCCCCAGACACGTCACGTCCACCACGGATGGACTGGTGACACACCCCACAGACACGTCACGTCCACCACGGATGGACTGGTGACACACCCCACAGACACGTCACGTCCACCACGGATGGACTGGTGACACACCCCAGCAGACACGTCACGTCCACCACGGCTGGACTGGTGACACACACAAGCAGACACGTCACGTCCACCACGGCTGGACTGGTGACACACCCCGCAGACACGTCACGTCCACCACGGCTGGACTGGTGACACACCCGCAGACACACGTCACGTCCACCACGGATGGACTGGTGACACACCCAAAAACACGTCACGTCCACCACGGATGGACTGGTGGCAGACACGCACGTCCACCACGGCTGGACTGTAGACACGTCACGTCCACCACGGCTGGACTGGTGACACACACCGCAGACACGTCACGTCCACCACGGCTGGACTGGTGACACACACCGCAGACACGTCACGTCCACCACGGCTGGACTGGGACCCCACCCCAAAGTCCACCACGGCTGGACTGGTGACAACACACCACAGACACGTCACGTCCACCACGGCTGGACTGGTGACGCACACCGCAGACACGTCACGTCCACCACGGGTGGACTGACACACCCCGCAGACACGTCACGTCCACCACGGCTGGACTGGTGACGCACACCGCAGACACGTCACGTCCACCACGGCTGGACTGGTGACACACACCAAAAGTCACGTCCACCACGGCTGACCAGACACGTCACGTCCACCACGGCTGGACTGGTGACACACCCGCAGACACCCACGTCCACCACGGCTGGACTGGTGACACAAAACAGACACGTCACGTCCACCACGGCTGGACTGGTGACACACACAACAGACACGTCACGTCCACCACGGCTGGACTGGTGACACACACCGCAGACACGCCACGTACCACGGCTGAACTGGGACACACCCCACGTCACGTCCACCACGGCTGGCCTGGTAACACACACCAAAAAAAGTCACGTCCACCACGGCTGGACTGGTGACACACCCGCAGACACGTCACGTCCACCACGGCTGGACTGGTGACACACACCGCAGACACGTCACGTCCACCACGGCTGGACTGGTGACACACCCCAACGTCACGTCCACCACGGCTGGACACACCACGCCACCACGGCTGGACTGGTAACCCACACAAGACACGTCACGTCCACCACGGCTGGACTGGTGACACACACCGCAGACACGTCACGTCCACCACGGCTGGACTGGTGACACACACCACAGACACGTCACGTCCACCACGGCTGGACTGGTGACACACACCGCAGACACGTCACGTCCACCACGGCTGGACTGGTGACACACACACGCAGACACGTCACGTCCACCACGGCTGGACTGGTGACACACACACGACACGTCACGTCCACCACGGCTGGACTGGTGACACACCCGCAGACACGTCACGTCCACCACGGCTGGACTGGTACACACAGTCACGTCCACCACGTGGACTTACGCAGACACGTCACGTCCACCACGGCTGGACTGGTGACACACCCGCAGACACGTACCACACGGGACACGTCACGTCCACCACGGCTGGACTGGTGACACATATACAACAGACACGTCACGTCCACCACGGCTGGACTGGTGACGCACACCGCAGACACGTCACGTCCACCACGGCTGGACTGGTGACACACACACAAAAAACACCCTCCCCCACCCACCTTCCCCACCTCACAACAGACACGTCACGTCCACCACGGCTGGACTGGTGACGCACACACGCAGACACGCACGTCCACCACGGCTGGACTGGTGACACACACCGCAGACACGTCACGTCCACCACGGCTGGACTGGTGACTTGACACAAACAACAGACACGTCACGTCCACCACGGCTGGACTCTGCAGACACGCCACGTCCACCACGGCTGGACTGGTGACACACCCCGCAGACACGTCACGTCCACCACGGCTGGACTGGTGACACACCCCACAGACACGTCACGTCCACCACGGATGGACTGGTGACACACCCCGCAGACACGTCACGTCCACCACGGCTGGACTGGTGACACACACAAGCAGACACGTCACGTCCACCACGGCTGGACTGGTGACACACCCCGCAGACACGTCACGTACACCACGGCTGGACTGGTGACACACACCGCAGACACGTCACGTCCACCACGGCTGGACTGGTGACGCACACCGCAGACACGTCACGTCCACCACGGCTGGACTGGTGACACATATACAACAGACACGCTACGTCCACCACGGATGGACTGGTGACGCACACCGCAGACACGTCACGTCCACCACGGCTGGACTGGTGACACACACAACAGACACGTCACGTCCACCACGGATGGACTGGTGACACACACCGCAGACACGTCACGTCCACCACGGCTGGACTGGTGACACACCCCGCAGACACGTCACGTCCACCACGGATGGACTGGTGACACATATACAACAGACACGTCACGTCCACCACGGCTGGACTGGTGACGCACACCGCAGACACGCCACGTCCACCACGGCTGGACTGGTGACGCACACCGCAGACACGTCACGTACACCACGGCTGGACTGGTGACACACCCCGCAGACACGTCACGTCCACCACGGCTGGACTGGTGACACACACAACAGACACGTCACGTCCACCACGGCTGGACTGGTGACACACCCCGCAGACACGTCACGTCCACCACAGCTGGACTGGTGACACACACAACAGACACGTCACGTCCACCACGGATGGACTGGTGACACACACCGCAGACACGTCACGTCCACCACGGCTGGACTGGTGACACACCCCGCAGACACGTCACGTCCACCACGGATGGACTGGTGACACATATACAACAGACACGTCACGTCCACCACGGCTGGACTGGTGACGCACACCGCAGACACGCCACGTCCACCACGGCTGGACTGGTGACGCACACCGCAGACACGTCACGTACACCACGGCTGGACTGGTGACACACCCCGCAGACACGTCACGTCCACCACGGCTGGACTGGTGACACACACAACAGACACGTCACGTCCACCACGGCTGAACTGGTGACACACCCCGCAGACACGTCACGTCCACCACGGCTGGACTGGTGACACACACAACAGACACGTCACGTCCACCACGGATGGACTGGTGACACACACCGCAGACACGTCACGTCCACCACGGCTGGACTGGTGACACACCCCGCAGACACGTCACGTCCACCACGGCTGGACTGGTGACACACACAACAGACACGTCACGTCCACCACGGCTGGACTGGTGACACACCCCGCAGACACGTCACGTCCACCACGGCTGAACTGGTGACGCACACCGCAGACACGTCACGTCCACCACGGATGGACTGGTGACACACACAACAGACACGTCACGTCCACTACGGCTGAACTGATGACACACCCCGCAGACATGTCACGTCCACCACGGCTGGACTGGTGACACACACAACAGACACGTCACGTCCACCACGGCTGGACTGGTGACACACACAACAGACACGTTACGTCCACCACGGCTGGACTGGTGACACATATACAACAGACACGCCACGCCGGCCACGACTGGACCCAAGGGTAACATGTCATGTATCAACACTCAGAAACCTTGGAGGAAAACGGTACGCAACTGTAAGCATATATGAGTCCTAAGCTGAACATCTTGATTTCTATTGAGGTCATGTATTGATCGACGTTGGTTGGTTATTTGGGCTTTCGGGCGCATCGACTGCGTTGGTCATACAGCGCCCATGTATTGATCGACGTTAACTGGCCCAAGAAATACAAGATAGACAACAGGCAGCAAAACGTAAACTTCACCTTCATATTTATGAAGTGTTATTGGGAACTGTGTGGAACATTTGTAGTGTACAGTTACTGCAAATTGCATACCATATACAATTACACGGCTTACCCACATCATTAAAGAAAGCATTCACATCACTATCTACATCAGATGCATACAAGAACACGAATTTACATACACTGGCGAGATGTCAGATATCTTGCTGGTGTATGTAATGGAATACAGTGGTGTGGGTGTGTGGTTCACACGTCATACGGTTCCATCCAGTGGCGTCCTCACGAAATACTTCCAGGGGAGGCTTGCTGAAAGGGGGCCTCCTGCTCGCCGAATGGGGGCCTGCACGGTGTTTAGAGCCTCCTATTGCTTTTAGGCCCTTAGTATGGTTCCAGAATTGGAAACATGATTTCATATTGATATCTTGTTTGCTCTTGGCATGGTGCATCATTGTCGCAAAACGCAGTAGCAATTTTTTTCCTGCTGAGAACAGCCATACAGGGGTATAAATAACCAACATGTGGATAAATACCTAAGTGTAAAACAATCAATGTCTTAATGCTATACTCTACGAGAAGAATCTTCCCGCTGGCCTCTAGATTGCAGCGATCTGGCGGGGCTAGTGCTGAGCATATCTTAAAGATATTTCTCATTGATCAGCCCACTTCTATGTCCACCAAGTCTATCTGAATATAGTTGGATTCATCACTACTGTTCATCAGTCCCTCCCACCAGCTTGATGTAGTACGCAAGCATAAACAATAATTTATCAGTCCTGGGACAATTTCGCGAAGGTGACAACGATAAGTGGATTAAGTTGCCTTTTGATCGTCACCGTGGGGATAACAAAAAATAATTTGGTGCTGGCTACAAGACACGGGGCACAAAAGTTAAAATAATAAATCCTCAACGAATAAATTTACTACAAGAACAAGTATTGAGCAGCAATGCAACAATGTAACAATCCAATGCATAAGTAACGCAAAACCTTCCAACTCCACGCCGTCATGGCCACGGCTTTCGCTATGTTGTACCGCTTTGCAAATGACGTGGTTGAGGAAGTATTGAAGCTGGGAAGCTCTAATCATGCAGGCTATTATCACAGAAGACAAGTTTGTACAAAGAAAATACATTTTAAACCATAATTCCTACCATTTTATATGGGGCATCGGGGTTCTGTGTGCTTGTGAGAGGGAAGTTGCACCTCAATGTTGGCTTTGCTCATGGGCGTATGCTTCTGAAAATTATTGGGAGACCAGAGGCGTACCTATATTTGAGTCAAGGGGGGAAATGTATTTGGAGGGCTTCACCTACCCCATTCAAAAACTCGCCGGATTTCGACCATTATTTTGTGAAAGTGTTATTGGCGAAACTAGAGACTTGTTTGATGCACATTGTCATGCTATATTGTTTCAAAGTCATGTCAAGTCACGGAGGTCAAGTCAGGTCAAGTTCATGACAGGTTAACACACACCCTGGAGGGGGGGTGGCGAAATCCGCAAACCCCTCCGATTTTTCGTACTTAACTCCATATTGTGCCGGCCGATATACGCCAGGTTTTTGCGCACCCGCTTAGAAATGACCGGCGCATTGTTTAAAGGAAGAAAGATGAAAATCGGCCAAACATTTTTCAACTTAGGGGCCGTTAAAGTAAAAACAATTCAGAATGCCAGACCGCAAACATCGGCGCTGATGTGCTTCCCGTATATTGGCAAAAGGGGAGTGTTCTTGACAAACACTAGCGACCTGTTTGATGCATAGTTATGCTACATAATTCAAAAGTCGTGTTCGGTCGCCGAGGTCAAGTCAGGTCAAGTTCATGGCAGGCTAATGGAACAAAACTTGGTCAACTAAAATGTTTTCATAAATGCAAATGACTGTCATGCGATTTATGTCACTTTGCATACTACTCCCTACACATCCGGGAATCTACTGTTTGCCATTGTGTGCCTAAGCGTGTCCATACTTTATTCATGTATTTCACTTCTTTCTTTGCGAAGCCGATTGTGCTGAGCCGCCCAACGTAGCAGTCAGGTTGGCAGCCCGGTTCCGGCAACTGGAGCAGGTAATAACCTAATAAAGTGATCCTATATAGGTGACCTGAGGTCAAATGGCGGACCTGGCATCTGTATTGCATCATTAGTAATGTCAAAAACATAATTAATAACAATTTTGTAGTATTTAAATACAATCACAGCGACCCATAACAATGACAAGCCAAGCCACGCAAAACCATATTATTTTCTATTCTGACCTCATTTGACCTTGAAGATGACCTAAGGTCATAACATCTACACACAGTAGAGTTCGCTATCGTGCCCATCCACTCTGCGAATTTCGTTGCTCTAGCCTTAATAGGAGCCGAGATCTTATGGGGCCGGATCCGCCCCTAGATCTGGTTGCCAGGTGGTCATCAGTTTGCCGCCAGGTGTCACGGTGGAAGGACGTCCGTTTGGAGCTCCATCTTTCCAGATAAGTCGTTGCAGAACAGGGCAGTACTCTAGTCTAAGCTGTGGATAGGTGTTTAGCAATTACTTCTGTGATTACATTTCATTAGTTTTTATCTGATAAGCATTTTCGTAGCACGCAAATTATACTATATCAACCAAGCGAGGCTGCCGAGCGCCATCTTGTTTTTAGGTGCGGCCTCGTGGCTTTAGGCGCGTTCTCGTCGCTTCGATTTCTGCAGTTGGAGATATTACAAGTGGGTAGATTTCATAAGTACATTAGACAACATTAATACTATCCTAACATACTTTATTTATATTTGTGGTGCATAGGGTGTTTGGTGTTTAAGTTTAAGATATAGTTTAATTGGTACTAAGTTGGCGGTATTCATAAGTGCTGCGTGACTGTTCATTTTTCTGTCTAGCCATGAGTGATATCAAAAGGGATAGTCACATAGTTGTCTAATTGTGTAGAGGACAATTACATTATACATTTTTTTAAATAAAAAAAACAGCAAAAAACAAACAAACAATTGTTTAATAGTTTCTGCTTAGCGTGTTGGTATTCTTGAGGTACTTAGATAATTAACTGACAGTATAGGAGGCAGCGATTTATAGTGAATGATAGTTGGCTCTTTTGTCGGTTGTTTAGCGCGTTAATTTTAATCTAAATCTAGGCATAAGCTGCAGCCTGTAGGATGGTTTCGACCACGATGCAGGCACTAGATGAAGAGATTAGGTCCCTTAAGGCAGAGCTTTCCAAGCTCAAGGCTGCCCTTGTTGCACAGGGTACGCAAGATAAAGCAAAAAGGGGTCACTCAGTAGCAGGGACATCATATGCCCAGGTGGTCGCAGGCCACCAGGTAGCTGTGGCTTCCCCTACTGTGGAGGTGGCTGAGATCTCTCGAGAGGGGAGTGTTAATAGTGAACAGAGGAGGGGTAGTTCTGGTAGGTCACAGGAGGGGAAGTGGCATGAGGTCAGGGGGTGGAGGATTTGGAGACGCGAACCTAAGGAAAGGGTCAGTGAGTGGCAGGTGGCAGGTGGTAGGAGCGGGAGGAAGCCTGGTCGAACGGCCCAGCGGGCAGGCATATTAACATCAAATAGGTTCCAGGCATTGGAGGACTGCCCCCAGGATAGTAGTAGTAAGGAGTCAGTGCTGGCCGTCGGCGACTCTCGTGTGCGACATTTAGATCGGGTATTCTGTAAAGGTAGGAGGGACAGGAGGTGTATCACCAGGCCTGGTGCCAAGGTGAAGGACCTGGTACCAGTGGTGGCACAGGTCACCAGTGATCACCAGTTTAGTACCGTTATAGTACAGGTAGGAGTAAATAACATAGGTCCTGCTAGGAGTGAGGACCTGCTGCGGGACTACAGGTCCCTTCTGGCCACCCTAGAGGGTAACAATAGGAGAGTCATTGTAACTGCAATTTTGCCTAGGGCTGGAGCCTCCCCTGAGTGGAGCTCTAGGACACTGGCAGCCGACGCCAGGATAGGTAAGCTCTGCCATGAGCTAGGTTTCACCTTTGTAGACGAGTGGTGCAGGTTTTATGCATCGTGGGACCTCTGTCAGAGGGATGGCCTGCACTTATCTGAGAAGGGGGTCCATGTGTTAGGCAAAGTGTACGAGCATGTCCTTCAGGGAAACTAGGAAATGGGGTGGGGAGGGATGAAATTGCATTGCCAACTCATGAATATTCCAATAATGTCAGCCAAGGCAATAGAACCTCAAAGTCAGCAAATAGGGACAGCAGTAGTTCAAGGAGACAGAGTGATAGTTCATCAAGGGATAAAAGAACTCCTCAGTATGAAAAGGCCAAATGTGGTTATGGAGCATTTGTTAAGCGTATGATGTTTAATGCTCAGAGTATCCGGTCCAAATTTGATGAGTTCAAGTGTTATGTTGCTGAGGAAGAACCAGATTTTGTTTGCATTACGGAGGCATGGGTCAGTGAAGGGTATTTTGGAGATAACTTGCAGGACTATGGGATCCAGGGATACAATATGTTTTCGTGCAATAGGGTGCAAAAACCACATCAGTCTGACATTCACCATCTTTTCAAACAACTTACATAGGCAGCAGGTTAACAAGATGGGGCGATAATGCAGTAGGTCCGTTCCTGTTTTGTTTGGTTTACGTATAGGCACTACGATTGCCCTCCGCCACGAAGATGGAAATGTACCGGTTGTCCACATGTCATTTAGTATCTTCAGGAGGATTTCGAAGGCTTTTGCAGGCAAATGTTTGATAATGTCATTGTGCAATGTATCGGGACCCTCTGCTACACTCTTCAAAGTACTGACAGCTGCAGTCAGTTCGGAAACAGTAAATGGAGTATTGTATTCAAGGAGGTTTGTGGTTGAAAAATAAATGGTGCGTGCCTCGCAACGAGCCTTGTAGTTTGATAAGTACACACTATTACTATTACTTGACCGTGCTGATAAAGCTCGTCCGATCTCGTCGGCCACTTCTTCCGGGTCGATGATGTCTCGGCCAGCCATGTGCAGGGTGGGGAGTGGAAGTGGCGTATACCTTCCGGAGAAGCGGTATATGCGGGACCATACAGATGACAATGGTGTGGAACGGTTTAAAGTGTTGACATACGCTTTCCACGAGTCTCGTTTTGCTTCGGCGATGATACGTCTGGCGACTGCCCGCGCTTTTCGGAAAGCTACTTCTATTAAAAACGCGAAGCGCTCTCTTCCTAGCAATCAGAGCCTCTCGGCACCTTTCCGACCACCATGGGACGGGCACGCGAACTGATGTTCCCGTTGAGCGAGGTATGTGCCGTTGAGCACTCCGCACCACATCCGCTGTGAACGTCTCCACGGAGATAGCAGATTCGTCGGAGTGGTCGCGTAGGGTAGACTCAAGACTTGCTTGGAAAGAATCCCAGTCGGCTCTGTTAAATATCCACCTGGGGGGTCGTCGGCTTACAAAAGCATGGTGAACAAAGCGAGACCAAACAGGTCTCGCTTGTGGTCACTGTTGCACGGGTCGTCATCCACGGTCCATTCTAAAAACGGTGCAACTTCTGGGCTGCAGAGGGTAAGATCCAGCACGGAGGTCTGTCCTGTGGGCAATGTAAAATCCGTTGGCTTTCCTGTGTTAAGGACGCAGAGTGGGAAATATCGTATAAAACGCTCCATAGCACGTCCACGGCTAGTCACCATGGTTGAACCCCAGAGGGTGAGGTGCGTTAAAATCTCCGCACACCATCACCGGTGGCGTGAGCTGCCCCACCATTTGAGACAGCTCAGAAAGTGGAAAGATCTCTCCGGCGGTAAATATATGCTGCATATGGTAACAGTGTGCCGATATATTTGTATACGAGCAGCAACACACTGAATATTCGAAGAGATAGATATTTCGTGAAAGGGAGCAGAGTTGTGCACGGCAATGATGACTCCGCCGTGCGCCACCGTGCGAGAAGCACTATCCTTACGCAATACAGTGTAGTCTTTCAGGTTGAAATGTGCATGAGGAGAAAGCTTTGTCTCTTGGAGACAAACCGCTAGCGGTACTCGTGTATGCAAAATAGTTTTGAGATCGTTGAGGCTGGTTCTTAAATCTCTGCAATTCCATTGCAGAATAAAACTCATACGTCAAATATATAAAGGCGAGAGTTGTGAGCTTAAACAAGGAGACGAGGACGAGTTAAGTATTATCCGTTCCCGACCTCACTTCCTCAGGCGCTTGGCTACGCGGCCGTGACCGGGGCTGCCGATCTCGGAAGGAGACACCGCCCCTGGGAGAGCTCGCTTCATTATACGATTTGAAGCTGGGGGGCAAATCGGGGGGTGACCAGCTCGACGTGGGGGCGGGGTGACAGGCGGCCCCATCACGGTCGAGACTGGTGGTGATTATGGAGGGGTTGGGTTTGGACGTGGGCTTCTGGATTCCGGACTCGAATGAGCGGAATCACGTCGGGTTGTCCGTCCCCGTGCGCCCAGATCAGGAGCTCCAGGGTGTACCGCGACTCCAGTTGGTCGGGTCGTGGGTACGGCTGCCATAGGGTGTAGGGAGATCAGGGGGAGCGAGCGGGAGGCGAGCTTGGATGCTGAGGGTTGGCAAGAGGATGCGTTGGTAATGGTTGTGTTGGAGGTGGGTGGCATGGATGTGGATGGTAAGGGTTTTTGTACATTGGATGGTGTTGTGGTACGTGAGGATGTCTGATTGGAGGCGGGGGCGAGTGTAGAAAGGTTGGAGATGGATTGGGCATCGGTGGGTATGACTGAGGAAAGGGGAGGGTCAGGTAGGAAGGGGGTGGAGAGGCTGGGTTTGTAGGTGGAGGTGGGGCGTGAGGGAGGTGAGGGTAGGTTGGAGGGCGGATGTGGGATAATGGGGCGGTTTGAGGTAGGTTGAGCATTGGTGAAATGGGTTGAGGATGCTGAAGCAGAGGACTTCGTGGGGCGCTTCCCTCGCCGCGCCTCTTGCCACTTTTCACCCTCCCGTTCGACGGGCAGGGTGGCGTGCGATGGGACGTTCAGAGGCCCCAAAGTATCCTCCGGAGTGGTAGAAATGAGCTCTTTCTGTGGTGGTCCGAGTGCTTCTAACGTCGGTGATGAAATGTCATGTGTTCCAAGAGGGTGAGATGTTGGCGTTCGTTTTATTGGCGAAGGGACAGGTACACCGAAGATTCGAAGAAGAATGCTTAGGTTGGTTATTTGGGCTTAGGGGCGCATCGACTGCTTCGGTCATACAGCGCCCAAAGAAGAATGCTTAGTTGTTCTATGAGATCACTTGCGTTTTTAATATTGGCATTCTGTGGAGCCAGTGCAGAGCTTTTTACTTTTGAAGCGTACGAGATTTCCGGGTGAGACATTTCGTAAATTTCCCTAACCTCTCTGAACGTCATTTTCTGTGTGTGCTTTATCGATATGATCTCTTTCTCCCGCATGCAACTTGGACAGGTTCGATCGAATGAAGCGTGGGGAGTTTGACCCTTGCCACAGTTCGCGCAGTATGTCACCTCGGAGTTGCAGGATTCACTGGTGTGGTCGTAAGATGCACACCTACCACACACAGGACGATTTCGGCAATACTGATTGGTATGTCCGAATCTCTGACATTTGAAGCATCTCATTGGATTTGGTAGAAAAGTACGTACCTTGACGCGAATGTAGCCAACGTGGATTTCAGTGGGGTGCTCTGTAGAATTGAATGTTAAGATGACATTGTTGGTTGGGATCATGTCTGGCCCTCTCCTCACCTTCATCTTCTTTGCCACGGTCACACCAAATTTAGACAGTCCATCTACGATATCTTCTTCAGGCACATCTCTTAAGTCGAAGCAATTTATCACACCTCGTGAGGTATTTTTTTGTTTTGTGAGGCTCTATGCTGATTGATATGGTGTCGTCGATTTTCCCGCCATCCTTCCGAACACTATATATAAACTCAGACACCAGCAATGCACTCTCCGCTTCTCCTGCATGTGCGAATTCTATCTCCAAGGAGCCGTCTCTCAACTTTTCGCAAGGCAAAACTTTCCAAATCGGTCGCATCCGTCGCGTCGCTGGAACGGCGACAACGAGGCGAGTGACTTTGTCTGTCCTCTGAAAATAAGAATGCGTGGGACAGTAGAACGACTGGTCTGGCCCCTGCGGAAGGGACCAGGAGGATTTTTTTTTTTTGTTGGCAGATGCCATACATTATGTTGTCTCGGCTCCTCGAGCGCCCCACCCCTAAGGGGTCCTACTGGGGGACGCCTGGGTCCCGCGAACGGGAGGTCGCCAGGCGCCCGAGGAGCTATACGGGGCAGGCGGCGCCTTCGCCCGGCCGGGAGAGAGACTCACCACCCCGAACAGGATCCAGCGCCGCCCACCCCTTGACCCCGGCCGGCCGGGCCGGCAGGCACTGAGAAACCCAGGCACCCAGCCCGAGGCGGCCTGCCACTTGACCCGCGTGAGGCCCCACGGGCCTGCCCGCCCCTCCGGGATATCAGGACCAAAGAGGTGTGTTGGTCCCCCGTCACAACTAGCACCGTGCGACGGGGGACCTCAACCTCCAGGACTCCGTCAATCCCGAGAGACGGGCCGAGGGGGCACGGCTACCCCGATAAAACTGAGCTGGTGGGCAGGACCGGGGAAGTTGCCCTGCCTGCTCATAGTAGGGATAGTTGGTGTTGCAGGGCCAGATGAAGGACATGGATGCGGGGATGGGATTGGGATTGGAATGGGAACGTACGGATGGAAGGACGAGTGAGGCACTCTTGGTCTGACCTCTCCCCCGCCGCCTGGTGGTATGGCTGTAGCAAAGCTTCCTCTGGGGGACACTCGGAACATAGAAATACCCCCCCCGTTCATGTAGCGGCAGGTACCGCGACGGAAGTCGTCGTCGCTGCTAACTCGGCAATCACCGCCAGCCGGGCTGGGCTGTCGAGGCCAGCGTCTATTGTGACCCCCTCCTCCGATCAAGTAACCCCGGCGCCGTCGACCGCCGTTGACCGCCGCGGACGCCGATGTCTCTAATGTCTGACGGAATTTGACGTGTCAGTGTCTGACGGTCGGATGTGGCCGTCATGGGTGTATGATGATATGACAGCCTGTTCTGGGCCGGAGCGCCACGAACTCCCGGCTGCCTGCGTCAGCGTGGTTTCAGTTTACGTAAACATGTTATGGGTTAAATGTGTCTGTCGCCAGTCGTAGAGTCGGCCGACCGGGGCCGAGGCTCAGAGGCGTCTGAGCTGACGGAATGTCTGATGAAGTCTGACACGCTGCTGTAGTGCATCGAGTCCGGGCATTGCTTTGGTTAGTTCAGAGCCGCGTGACAATGACGTGTCTCCTGGCGTTTGGCCAAGGGCGGTTGCCCTGAGAAGCTATATAGCCGCCGAGCGAGACGGATCGCGCTCTCTTCTCTGTTTGAACCTCACCTGACGCTCTCTCTCTGTCGTTCCTTCTGTGTGGACGCCGCAGGGCGGCTGGCTGTGGCCAGCCGCCCCTGGCTGACTACTGCAGGTATGTCTGGTACTAACTGTTTGTAAACGCTGTATAACTGGCGAGATGTAAGCTTGTGAGATGGGAGTTAGTATACTTGAAGATCGATCTGTTTGGAAGTTGGAGATTGTGTGTGAACGTTGCTTACAAGAGATTGAGATGATATCAGACTGAGTTTATATGAAGACCTGGATGCGGATATGTGTGAGACGGCTCAGAGCTCAGAGATGTGAGATCAGAGCTATGAAATTGGAAGCTGCGAGCTGGTGAAATAATTATACCGGGGTTATCGTAACGCTGAGGTCCATAGTCTATCACGTGCCTATAGAAGTTTACGTCAGACAAAGTGGGGAAATGTCTGAGAAAGCTCTGGGGAGCAAAACTTCCCTACAATTGGTGCTGCGAGACCCGGATTCAATTGGTGCATAAGTGACCTTGGATTTGGTTTGGAAAATGATGTGTCCATGAACTGGGATGAAACAAGTAAATGCCTGAAATTGCCAATAATTCAGGATTGAATCTAATCATGGTGCCTGAGTCAAAGCAGGTAGCCATCGTCGAGAGCAGCAACTGCTGTCACAAGCTGACTGCTGTACCAGAGGAAGCTGTAGGCTTCAATGAAAATTCACCACTGCAGCTGTCTTCACATCTGAAGCCTCCTTAGCCAGTAAACCGTGAGTCCGGGCATTCCCAAAATCCTGCCAGAACACCTGTTTGAATTTTGGCCACTACTAGAACAGTATTGTATAATTTTATAATATCATTTTGACGTCTGCTGATCTTCGTATGTCGTGCTTGTAAATTATTGTGTGGACTCTGATGTCAAATTGAAACATAATTAGTGAAGCTTAATATTTGTGAGAATGCTTTTGGAAAATTGTTGCTTCATTAAATACAAATAATTTTAGAAAATTATTACTTGATTAAATAAGTTGAATCCCAGCCAACAACAGTTATTATTTAAATATGACTTGATATATGAGCTGATGGTTTGAGGAAAAAATAAAACAATTCTTCAGTGAGTTACAATTAATTTTGTGAGTTCTTCAATTAATTTAGATGGACAAATAGGTTAACTTAGAGTGATATAAAATTGTTCAAGTGAAGTTTACATGGAACTGTAATATTATTTGGAACACCGATGCACTGGTAAAATAGATGGCACCTACTTAGAAAAATAATTTAATGATAGGAATAGATAAGAATTAAATAGACAGCTATATACAAATATTTTTGGACTTTAGAAATTCGCCTTGAAGGAAACTTAATAGTCTAGTGGATCCCATAATTGGTCTGTGGACTCAATGAGAGATTGTTCGGCCTCGGCTGTGTTGTAGCAAAGCTTCCTCTGGGGGACACTCGGAACATAGAAATACCCCCCCCCCCGTTCATGTAGCGGCAGGTACCGCGACGGAAGTCGTCGTCGCTGCTAACTCGGCAATCACCGCCAGCCGGGCTGGGCTGTCGAGGCCAGCGTCTATTGTGACCCCTCCCCTCTGATCAAGTAACCCCGGCGCCGTCGACCGCCGTCGACCGCCGCGGACGCCGCTGTCTCTAATGTCTGACGGAAGTTGACGTGTCAGTGTCTGACGGTCGGATGTGGCCGTCATGGGTGTATGATGATGTGACAGCCTGTTCTGGGCCGGAGCGCCACGAACTCCCGGCTGCCTGCGTCAGCGTGGTTTCAGTTTACGTAAACATGTTATGGGTTAAATGTGTCTGTCGCCAGTCGTAGAGTCGGCCGACCGGGGCCGAAGCTCAGAGGCGTCTGAGCTGACGGAATGTCTGATGAAGTCTGACACGCTGCTGTAGTGCATCGAGTCCGGGAATTGCTTTGGTTAGTTCAGAGCCGCGTGACGATGACGTGTCTCCTGGCGTGTGGCCAAGGGCGGTTGCCCTGAGAAGCTATATAGCCGCCGAGCGAGACGGATCGCGCTCTCTTCTCTGTTTGGACCTCACCTGACTCTCTCTCTGTCGCTCCTTCTGTGTGGACGCCGCAGGGCGGCTGGCTGTGGTCAGCCGCCCCGGGCTGACTACTGCAGGTATGTCTGGTACTAACTGTTTGTAAACGCTGTATAACTGTCGAGATGTAAGCTTGTGAGATGGGAGTTAGTATACTTGAAGATCGATCTGTGTACAAGTTGGAGATTGTGTGTGAACGTTGCTTACAAGAGATTGAGATGATATCAGACTGAGTTTATATGAAGACCTGGATGCAGATATGTGTGAGACGGCTCAGAGCTCAGAGATGTGAGATCAGAGCTATGAAATTGGAAGCTGCGAGCTGGTGAAATAATTATACCGGGGTTATCGTAACGCTGAGGTCCATAGTCTATCACGTGCCTAATGGAAGTTTACGTCAGACAAAGTGGGGAAATGTCTGAAAAAGCTCTGGGGAGCAAAACTTCACTACATGGCCGCCGGATCCTCGAGGTACGCAATCCCCACCACCACGCAAACGTGATGCCCCGTCGGGGGATGAAAATGCTGGTGTTGACTCCCCATCATGCAAAATGTTTAGGAAATGCCTTGAAGAGGACCTGTTCTTACACCAGTTTGTATCGGAACGTACCAGGCATGGCTCATTCTTGGACCTTGTATTCTCGGATTTAAGTGACTTGGTTCAAGACTTCACTGTAGGCGAAACTCTGGGAAGAAGTGATCATAACAGTTAGATTCAAGGCACATGTAGGGGAAATTATTAAGGATAATTTTGTAAAGGTTCCAAATTTCAACAGAGCAGACTTTGACTGCATGAGAGCGGCTTTAAGTGCCATCAGAAACAGATTGGAAGGAAACAGATTGATTCAAGATACTCAACATGGGTTTAGGAAAGGACGGTCGTGTCTCACAAATCTCTTGGACTTTTTGAACTTCGCCGC
Source organism: Imbricaverruca yamaguchii (assembly GCA_034440575.1). NCBI lineage: Eukaryota > Metazoa > Arthropoda > Thecostraca > Neoverrucidae > Imbricaverruca > Imbricaverruca yamaguchii. The sequence continues at coordinate 388,580 of JAOTOL010001230.1, forward strand.
AGAACAATTTGATTAGGGAAATCAGGTGGATGTAGCATATCTTGACTTTAGTTTATGGGGTACCTTTGACAAGGCACCCCATAAACGGCTAATGATACAGCTTCAGGCCCATGACATTGCAGGTAGCATCTTAAAATGGATAGAGTTGTGGCTTTCAGATTGACAGCAAAGACTGATGCTAAATGGTATAGTCATCATGGCAAAATGTTCTTAGTGGAGTCCCCCAGGGGTTAGTACCGTTCATTATATTTGTAAATAACATTGAAAATGGCCTAAGCAGTAAAGTTTTGAAATTTGCGGATGATTTGAAGGACTTTAGGGCAAGAACAGGTCAAGATGAGCATATCTGGCTGCAAAAAGACTTAAACGAACTTGTGAGGTGGTTCGAAGAATGGCAAATTTAATTTAATTTTGATAAGTGCAAAATCATGCATGCAGGTAAACAGCATATGAAGGCTCCATACTTGATGGGTGGCCAAGTTCTATCAGTGACTCAACAGGAGTAGGATTTAGGTGTTATTCTAAACTCAAAATTGGGGGCATCAGAACCGACCAAGGAAGCCAGGAAGAAGGCACTGAGAATGCTCGGGGCAATAAAAAGGAATGTATCATACAGAAGTGAGGAAATCGTCAGGAAGCTTTACTGTGCATATGTCAGGCCACATTTGGAATACTGCATCCAAGCTTGGTCTCCTAGCTATGAAAAAGATTGTTGGCTTTTAGAGAGTACAAAAGAGGGCTACAAGAATGGTTAATGGCATAAGCAACCTGGCATATGAGGAAAGATTGAAGAAATTGAATGTGTTCACTTAGATATAGAAGGTTGAGAGGAGATCTCATCAAGGTCTTTAAATTTGTCCATGGTCTGGTGATGGGATATCTTGGGGAAATGTTTGAATTTAACAGAAATGATGCAATTAGAGGTCATAAATTTAAAATTAAAGTTAACCACAGCAGAACAAGGTTAAGGCAGACTTTCTTCACCAACAGGGTAGTAGAACACTGGAACCAGCTGCCAGAAAACATTGTCAGTAGCAGCACATTGAACATCTTTAAAAACAGCATAGACAATCATTATAAGAATAGAGGGCTGCTTTTCAGTATTACAGGGAGGGGTGATTGACAGATTTGATGGGCGACTGGTTCAGTGTACAGAGTGCAACCAAGAAGGGTCCTTGTGGCTCATAGTTGCACTCATCTTTTATGTCTTTATGTCTGTATGCGCACTCCAGTGCGCGTAATTTTCAGAGGCCCTCCAAGGCGCATTTTAAAATCAAAGATTCTAGCCAAAGTAGGCATTTTGCCTGGGAGCAAGTTGAGTTCGAATCACATTTTTCGGTCCCCTCTACCCATTAGAAAAAGTAAATTAAAGAAAACTTGAAAACCCAAAATTTTGAAATTAAAGATTTTTGTGGCCAAAAATGATACGGTCCTGGTCGAATTCGCTTTCCTTTTCGGATTAAAAAAAAAGGATAAAAATATTTCAAATCTCCCTTAAAATTAACCCCACAGAGCCACAAACATCATGTAAATCGTGAAAGTCTAGGCGCCCCTAGTGACGTCACTTTTGGGGATAATTTTTGGGGGTAGTGTCTGCCCTTACTCGTCGAGTGCTTTCCGATGGCACCTATTTCGTTTTCGTACAACGCTTAGTTGAGAAATTAGAGGTGTCTAACAATCCCCCCGGGATGAGGGATGATAGAGTGAGGATCTGACAAGAGAGTTAAGTAAAATAATTATGACTGAATTATCTTGTGGAGGGGCCTTATATACCACTATGGTTTCTGATTCGTCGGATTTCAGCCCTAACTCTCCCACCACGCCACCTCACATTGCTGAAATTATACCTATACAAATCACTTTAAAATATAAAATTTCCGAAGTGCTGGTTGGTTGCAAGGCACCTGACACACAAGATAAAATAATGATTCCTCAGTTCATTAATTCACGGGAAGAACAAGCATTGAACAACAATGCATACGTGACAATACAACAATGAAAAATGGAAAGGTATAAATAATGCAAAACTTTCATATTCCACTGCGTCACGCTCGTGGTTTCCGCTGTGCTGTACCGTTTTTTTTTTAATGACGTGGAGAAAGTATTGAAGCTGGGAAGCTGTTTTCATGCAGGCTGTAATAACAGAAAACATGTTTGTAGGAAGAAAATGCATTAAATAGCACCATTCCTCATATTTTATATGGGGCATAGATGTCGTTTTGTATGCTTGCGAGGGGAAATTCCCCCTTCAATGTTGGCTTTGCCCCGTGGGCGTATGCCTCTGAAAATTATTGGGTGACCATTGACGTACCTATGCTTGCTTTAAGGGGGAGGGATAAAACGGATTCGGAGGGGGTCACTTACCAAATTAAGAAAGTTCTCGGATTTTGACCACTATTTTGTCGAAGGGAACTTTCTTCTTAAATACAAAAATTAGTGATCAACTTAATTACCCTGTGGAGGGACGTAACTTACCATTATCGCTTCTCCTTTGTCGGATTTCAACCCTAACTCCTTTACCATGTTCTAAGGTTTTCTTTTGGTATCCCTTGATAAGTCACCTCACATTTCCGAAATTACACCTATACACTTATATACCTATTACCACCATATACCACCTGCAGACCATATACCACCTATACATCTATTACGGTACTTTAAAATGTAAAAATTTGCTATTTTAGGAATTCCGGTTCATAGCGCTCGGTCGTCACGACGCCAACGTCCGTGCACGTGCACACCCATCTTGCGCATTCGGCGCATTCGCTACACTTCGTGCGATGCTACGGCTCTGCTAGGCCTCCTACTTGTTGCTAATTGCTGCCACATGTCTTGCGCCATATTTTAAACGTACCGAGCACAAATGTCTAGGCCAAGGTTTACGAAAACAATTGTGCACGCCTATTCCGTTCCCAATATGAGAAGGGTATTTTTTATTGGTAAATTTTGAATAAATTAACAAGTCTAACGAAATATTAAAAATCGGAAATTGTTCGGATTCCTTAAATTCTCAAAAAGTCGATATTTGACACTGTTTTGATGGCACCCAGTGCTTTTTCCCAAGCGCCACGGTTCCGAAATCGTAGCCCTTACATGTTCTTGACCTGAGTGGTGATCCTAGCTGAAGTGCAAGTGATGGTTTTACACAAGTCTCCAGTTTGCATATAATTGCGACTGAATCACAATGCCACCTTCGCTTTAGGGTATAAAATTATGGTGGCAATTGGGTAAGTGATTACACCCCGACATTACCTGCCTGATCCGATCTGAAAGGTCAACTATAGGAGGCAAACACGTGTTCAAAGTAACCTTGAACGGCCAAAGATGGAGAAAAATCTGCCGCTTACCGCATCTCGTCGAACATCGTATCACCTTTAACATAAGTTAGCGATGGTGGGTAAAATTCAGCGGTACGGATTGTTTCATATTCATCATTATACGAAGCGAATATAGATGTGGGCTACACCCGTGCAGGAATGAGAAACTACGAAACTTCTCTACAGCGTACACTTCGGCATTTCACAGGAACTTTTGCAATCCAAAGAATTACACACTCCGGAAAAAATACACTCCTTGCATTGCTGGATGAAGACATACTTAACTAACAAGACAGCTAGATGTCATTATACAATAGTGATAACTTGGGTGGAGAGGAAGATTCGTCATACTGGGTCCCCTACCACATAAAGTTTCCAGTATAATTGAGGACAATATACATTTGTTATTTCAGGTCATCTGTAGGCACATTCCAAGAGGAGGCAGGAGTGGAGCCGAAAATGAGATGCCAGCCAGATTGGAAGAATATCAGCTTGCTAGCATGCACAAGTACAACAGATGTCAATGGATGGAAAAATATGGATCACTGCAGTCTGAATATGATCTTAATGCCACTGAACATTTCATATTTCACAACCTTCCATCTTCCATATCATTCCATAACATTCCATTTGTGCATGTGTGATTTCTGGTGAGGTGCAGGTGAATTAATAAACAGCCACCAATGCATTCATGTGTATGTTCCCCATTCGTGGACAAACCTCAGAACAGAGTCCAGATGTGCCTAGAAGAATGTATGGATGAACACCAAGAGCTAGGGTGGCATCCACACAACTGGTAAGCCACAAAGTGTAGCACTTCCCCCCAAATCCCCAAAATACTGGTGGATATGAGCCATGTTTTGCTACAGCATATGAATTTTCATGGGCGCTATTACTTTTCCACACATGTTTTACACACATTTTGCCTCCATGAAGCATACAAAGGTATTAGGTTTGGCTAAGTTATGCTAGATTATTTTTTTTGTAAGTTATCCATTTATCAAATTCCTTTTGGAATCATTCAGGATTATTTTTTTAAAAAGTTTTTGAATTTAAAAAACACTCAGGCTAGCATAGGCTGTTTGGTAAGAATATGCCATTTACTTTTAATTTGTTAAAGGAAAAAAATGCTTAGAAAATTTTTATTAAAAAGGCTTTCTTGCATCCAGTTAGGCTGCAGCTTTTTTCTTCATTTTTAACATCACGTTTCATGGTATATTTCCCAACCAAACCCAAGCCACTTTTTTGGTGTCATTTTGCTACCCAACTGCACTTGCCAAAAAATGTGCAGTCACATTATGTATGTACCTACATTATGAACACATTCATAATCATTGCACGAAAAATAAATTTCAAGAAATCAAATTACCTTAAACTGCAAATTTGTCCATTCAGAAAGTCAGAGACCAGAAATGTTAAAAGTATAATGGTATTCAATGGAGAATGGGGACAGGATGCACCTAATAATTCCCTGAACATTTCATGAATGCACAAATAATGCTTGTATGCATGCATATCTATAATATCTGCAGTCAATGTGCACTGAAGAGGCCCAGCCCCCATTTTGAAAGAAAAACATTCCCGCTTCAAAATGTGGTAAGTGAAAACAAGATTTTCCAGACAAAAGCAAAGCAATCAGTTTTGTTCATTACTACGCTTGTCGGCAAAACATCGCAGCAATTAATATTATCATGTCCTGCTCCTTGTATCATCTGAAGATATCCCGTCACACAACACAAGCTTACAGCTTTGGTTTTTCCGAATCAATAACTCGAATTACCGTGAAGATATTTGATATAGGTAAGTAGGTAGGTACCTACATAGTGAGATAATACAAACTCTCATACCTCGAGCCAAACACTCAGTCAATTCCATCCGGATAGCAGAGAAGAGCTTTAAAGAAAATCCTTCGTTGAATACAAAAAAACACTACGCTCCGCTAACCAAATATAGGAATTCACCTTCACCAGCCCGACAGCTTAGGAAGGTCCGTTCTTGGATTCAATAAGTTCACCGCTCTCCATCTCCCACTCCGGCCGGAGCTATTTGAACCATTGCCACGAAAAGCCATGGATAATGCATTTCTTCTTGGTTCCTTGGAGAATGATATGTTCTGCATCAATTGGGATGGATAAAACAGTTCATATTTATATTACTAAGCAGTCAGGAGCGATATACATAAAAGATATCGAAAGGATTTTCCACATGAAAATTGCCTGAATGGTACCAAAACCTTCCTAAAACCTGCTAACACTTTGCTCCAAAATGAAGATCCATAGAACCAGAAATTTCACCTTCTTTCGATTTCATGACATCTTGTTTCCGAATTTCATCAACAAGCGGGAATAGTTGTATTCATGCCACTCCGACCGCGAGGTTTCCCCACTCCGGACAAATTCAGATTTACGTGTGTTGACCTAATCCTCTACACTCTTATAAGCCTCATTCTGACCCAAAGATTAATTTCTTCCCACAATCCTGATTATTATTCATTGAGAAAAAGTCCCCTGTAATTCTCTTGGCAGTTTTCTCTAAACTATTTCCATTTTTTGGTATTTCATAGCCATCATGGTGCGAAATGAGACGCTAATTTCCGCTCGTCCGTGACGATAGTCTGTTTTGCAGCGGTAATTTGCCCGCCAGTCTAGTCGCTTTTCATCCTTCCAAGGCATTCCTTGCTTCCACTAAACATTCCAGACATGAACTAAAAAGTGCATTGAAATACATTTAATATTAATAAGAATTGACTGCAATATTACTTTTTCAGCCTTCTCATTTGAATTTTTTTTTTCATCGTCGAGAGAATAAAAGATTTTAGACGGATTGTTTTAGTATAACTTTCCTTAAACCATTATATAATCCGAAACCCATATCTCGAAGTAACATTTTAGACCATCCCATTTTAGACCCAGCGGTGCACGAACGTCCTGCTCTCGAGTTATGTTGTGAATTTGTACTAGTTGTGCGGTGTTGGTACCTATGCTAGGAGTGGCAGGTATTGATATATAAACTTGGTTGACGTCGATTAAGTATACTTTTGTGATCATTTTCTCTACCATTGCTCAGGAAGTTTCCTTATAAGTCATTCACCTAACGTGGATGACTTCAGACGACGATGTGTGGTGGACCCCATCAGGTTGTCTGTGAGACACTAGGATAAGAACCTAACAAATGACTTGAAGGCGTTTTATTCGGAAGAAGAATCATCGGGTTATTTTACGACACATTCAACCGCAAGGTTGTATAGCGTCGCCACCCTATATCACACCGATTGGTCGTGGGTGGACTCTGCAAATGCCGCCGGCCGCGAGATTCGAGTCCCAGGCTCCACCATCTAAGCTACCGAGGCCCCTGGGTTTTTATTCTTCATTCCAGGAGACATCACTGCATTTTTCAAAATGTATACACTTCGCTATATATAAAATGTATATACTCCGTTACTTGGTGCTTCAACATACACCCCATAATTTAGCAAACTGGGAAATTATACACCCCATAACATAGTGCTTCTCAAGATTATACACTCCATACTTTGGCAAGCCAAAAGATTATACACTCCGAATCCAAGATCGAGAAGTGAAAATCCAACACTGCATGACGGTCACCCCCTGACACTTCAATATAACAGAGCGCTTTCAAAATGGCGACGAGCTCTGACGAATACACATATGCGTACTTCTGGAGGGAAAATGATCGGGTGACGGAGCCGCAAATAAATGCGCTGCCAACACCATCCTCCGTTCGAGAACCATCGGTATATGTCGGCACCCATCCATGAAATGACTCGATGTGTTCGAGGGCAAGTGAGCGGAACTCTTCTGTAGCGACATCATATTTTTTGGTCTTAGCGAGGGAAAAATCCACCTCGGGTGCGACCAACTCCCATGGTGGGGTCTCCATGTGCTTAATTTTCAGGATTCCTTGGAGTCCAATTTGGCTTTCTTTGAAGAGCTTACGTATGCGCACACCGAACGGAGCAACACTCAACATTCGATCTGTGGAGAAAATGGCCGACAACCGTCTCGAGAAAACATGTAAGTCAGCGGGGTGATCAGGGAACTGGCGAAGCTTGCAGGCGTAGCGCATTCCCAGCCTTTCTCTACGCAAAGAGGGGGCTCGTGTGCCTCGACTAAAGACTTGACTTTGGTGAGGTACGAAATGCTCCTGTTGCTATACGGATAGCCGCATGATGAACGGTATGAAGTGAGCGTTTCTTGGATGCAGCTGTGCCGTCATAGATAAAACTGGCGTAATCGAGCTTTGAGCGTATCAACGAACGATATAACAACATAAGTGTATCTCGGTCTGCGCCATAAGAAGTACGAGAAACGCATTTCAATATGTTCAGTGCATTAAAACACCTTCCACGCAGGGTCTTTACGTGCTGCTTATATGTAAGACGTCGGTCGAATTCCACTCCCAAAAATCGCACGACGGGCTGGACGGATACATTCTTACCATACAATTTAATTTGCATATCCTGACAACACCGACGACGGCAAAAGTGGAGGGCGACAGTTTTTGTTGCTGAGAACGAAAATCCATTCCTATTCGCCCACTTTTCCAGGGTTGCAACTGCTAGTTGCAGCTGTCTTCGCAAGGTTGGTGTTTTTGAGGCGCAAGTCCAAATAGCAAAATCATCTACGAAAAGTGAACGTCCCATGGCCGGCAGGATAGCTTCACCTATGTCGTCTATCATGATGCCGAATAACGGTACACTGAGTATGCTTCCCTGTGGAAATGCTAAACGCCGTTTTCTTGTACGAATCATCGGGAGAGGTGATTCCCGATGCGTATCCGAAATCTTCTTTCTTTCAAAAAGTTCTGTAAAAAAGTTGCCCATGTGGCCACGGATTCCCTTCTTAAAAAGTTTCAGGAGAATTCCGTGGCGCCAGGTGGTGTCATACGCTTTTTGAATGTCAAAGAGGACTGCACCTAGGTGGCGCTTTCTCTGGAAGGCCACCCTCACCTCGGTGTCTAATGACACAATATGGTCTATTGTACTTCCGTTTTTTTCGAAAAACGCATTGACAATTCGTGATATATTTTTCAAGAAACCACGAAAGACGGGTATATATCATTTTCTCAAATAACTTGCACAAAGCAGACGTCAAAGAAATCGGTCGGTAGTCTAAAGGGTCAGTGCCAGTTTTTCCAGGTATTAGTACCGGGACAACCGTGGCATCCCTCCACATTGGAGGGAATAGGCCGAGTTCCCATAAATTGTTGAAGGCACGTAAGAGCAACGTGATCACCTCCGCTGGCAAATGTTTCAACAGTTCATTATGCATCCCATCCGGGCCCTCGGCGGCACTTTTAAGTGAAGAAATGGCCGATAGTATTTCAGATTCGGTAAACGGTTGGTTATATGAAAAATATTGTCGCGTAGAAAAATCAATCACGGGCTTTTCGCAGGCAGATTTGTAGCGCAGGAAGCTTCTGTCTGTGGTTCCCGTTCGACTTCTCTCAGCAAGTGCAGTTCCGAATTTATTTGCCACATCCAATGGGTGAACCACCTCACGATCACCAATGATTAGTGCAGGGAGAGGAACCGTGCTGAATTGACCGGAGATTCTTTTAATTCGGAACCAGATCAGAGAGTGAGGGGTAAATTGGTTCAAAGAGCTTACATACTCACGCCAGGAAGACCGATTTGCCTCCAATATCGTACGGCGCGCGAGAGCCCTAGCACGTTTGAAGTTGATTAAATGTGTGGTGGTGCTGTCACGTTTGAAAATCCGAAATGCGCGTCGCCTAGTCCGAATGGCATCACGGCACTCGTGTGTCCACCATGGAACTGGTATTCGCCGAAGGGAACCAGTGGTTCTCGGGACACATTCGGTGGTAGATTCTAAGAGGAGAGATGTGAACGTCTCGATTGAGACTGGTGGCTTATTGTAGTGATAACCAAAGACACGCTGTGCATTTTCTTCAGACGTTTCCCAATCCGCTTTTTTAAGGTTCCATCTTTGTGGTCGGGGACGTAATATGGGACTTCCTTGATAGTGTAACCAGATGAGAAAGTGGTCGCTCCCCAATGGGTTCTAGTCAACGGTTCATTCAAAACTGTTCACCAGCTGTGGGCTTGCGATACTAAGATCTAAAACTGAAGTAGAACCTGATGGGAGGCTAATGTGTGTACCTGCGCCGGTGTTCAAAATGCAAAGAGGCATGCGTAGAATAAAATTTTACAGGAGACGCCCACGAGAGTTGACATCAGCACAGCCCCACACGGTGTGGTGAGAATTAAAGTCTCCTAAAAGAAGGAGTGGAGGCGGGAGCTGGGGCAAGAGCTTCCCCAGATCATTGAAAGGCAGTACGACACCAGGGGGAGGTATATGGAGCACACAGTAAGAGCCCGACGGTTTGAGAGGATACGCGCAGCCACCGCCTGCAAGTCAGTTTTCAACGCGATCTTTTTACTGGGAACGCCATGGTGCAGGACCAGAAGCACCCCACCGTGAGCAATGGTATCAAACAGGATATCCTTACGGAATATAGAGTAGCCTTTAATAGATATCTTATGCTCGGGTTTAAGCTTGGATTCCTGTAGGCATACTACCGCTGGACAACGTTGATTAAGGACTCTCTGGAGTTCTGGGGCACTAGTGCTAGAACCTCTACAGTTCCACTGTAAAAAGGCTTGCATGATGGGCGATTTAAAGGTTAAAACAGACTACGGGAAACTTTACAGATAAACAGTCCTGGTTTCTGTAATAAAAGGGTAGTTGCATGACAAATGGTCGTTTAGAAGGGGTTAAGTAGTAGGAGGAGGTAAGTAGGAGATTAAGGCCTCGTCCACTAACCGTGGTCGGAGTCTATTAACTCAGAGGGTTCACTTCGATTACGACCCAGCGACTGGGTCCTGGGGCGAGAACGCGGCGACGCTTCCGCTGGTGAGGAACCCAACAACAGCAATCCTCTCTTCTGGGGCCTCAACCGGGGTGAAGGTGGAGGAGGCCCCATCTCATTGCCTGACGGAGCCGGTCCCTCCACTCGTCGTCGTGGCAATGGGGTGGCTGGCGGCCTTGGGGGAGATACTTGTCACTTCCTTGGCGTCCTTCCGTCCGGGCTCTCTCCATCTGTGCGAGTCGTGCTCGTTTGGCCTCGCGGGCACGCCTTTCGGCTTCCTGGTAGTGAAAACTTGCATGAGATATATGGATTGGTCGCTGGGTGTTGCGTGAAGGCGATGGAGGTGCGGATGCAGATGTGGATAGTGAGGTAGAGGCCTGCCTCACGGGAGGGCGTTGGATTCTGGAAGGGAGGATGTGGATAAGAGGGATTTGGAGGTGGTGGTGGTGGTGGTGGTGCGTGAGGGGACTGGAGGAAGGTTGGAGGAAGGATTGGCAGTGGAAGATGGTGGTTTCGAGGATAGCGTCGTTGTAGATGGTAATTGGCTTGACTTTGGTGGGGAGGATAATGTGGGTTTACCTTGGCGTTTCTTTCTTTGTACTACCTGCCAGTTTCCATCACACTCGATGGGGGCCGTGGCTGTATCCCCCGGGGGAACCCCTGCTTGGGAGCCACGACCTGTGCTTCATCCTCAGTTGTAACGGTTTCTCCAGTCGCTTTAGGGGATAATGGGGGCCATGAGACTCCAAATGATCGCAACAGAGCTACGAGCTGACCTATCAGCACAGTAGCGCTACTCTGGTCGTACTGCTGCGGATGGGTAGGCGGCTTCCTCATCGGTGGTAGCGTTGCTGCCTTGGCAGCGTAAGAAATTGCAGGATGTGTGCCAATATACATGTCTCGGGCTTCACGGAACGAAATGTTGTGTGTAAATTTCAATGAAAGGATCTCCTTTTCTTTTACGTACACAGGGCAGGAACGGTCATACGAAGTGTGGGGAGATTGTCCTCTCCCGCAGTTTAGACACCAGGGATCCTGGGTGCTACAGTTTTCGGCGGTGTGGGTAATGGCCGCGCAATTTGCGCATCCGGGCCGATTGCGACATGCAGGCTTGGTGTGCCCGAAACGCTGACATTGAAAGCATCGCATAGGATTCGGGATGTATCTGCGCACTTTGACACGAATGTATCCTACGAGAACTGTAGCTGGGAGGTCGGGTGTATTGAAAGTCAAGATAATATTGTTGGTGGGCCGCACCTCCGGTCCTTTTCTGGTACTTACACGACGAGCCTCTGTAAGAGTCCTAACCTCTGGAGTCGGGGGGACTCCAAGAGGTCATCCACTATTTCTACGTCAGACACATTTCTCAGGTCGAAACAGTTAATTATGCCCTTGGACGAGTTTTTTTTTGTCTTGTGGGCCTCCGCACTCATTGGAATGGTTACTTCCCGTGTGATATTACCATCTCGCATACTGTATATGAAAAATTCAGCTGAGAGCACTTTCTTCGCATCTTCTCCCCTTGAAAACTCTACTTCCAATCCTCCGTCACGCAAAGCCTAGCATCTGGTGATAACTCCGAATCTGTCACACCCGTCACGTCGTTGAAATGGTGATAGGGACGCTAGCTGCTTGGAGCCTTCACGTGCTCGTAAAATGAGTATGCCTCGTTTGAAGACGATCGATTTGTCTGGCCCTCATAAGAGGAGCCAAGAGTACTTTTTGTTGTTCTGGATGCCATGCGCTGTTCTTGGTTTCGGCTCCTCGGGCGCCCCACCCCTAAGGGGCCCTACTGGGGGGACGCCTGGGTCCCGCGAACGGGAGGTCGCCAGGCGCCCGAGGAGCTATACGGGGCAGGCGGTGCCTTCACCCGGCCGGGAGAGAGAGACTCATCACCCCGACCAGGATCCAGCGCCGCCCACCACTTGACCCCGGCCGGCCGGGCGGGCAGGCACTGGGAAACCCAGGCCCCCATCCCGAGGCGACCTGCCACTTGACCCGCGTGAGGCCCCACGGGCCCGCCCGCCCCTCCAGGATATCAGGATCAAAGAGGTGTGTTGGTCCCCGTCACAACTAGCACCGTGCGACGGGGACCTCAACCTCCAGGACTCCGTCAACCCCGGGGGACAGGCCGAGGGGGCACGGCTACCCCGATAAAACCGAGCTGGTTGGCAGGACCGGGAGGTTGCCCTGCCTGCTCATAGTAGGGATAGTTAGTGTTGTAGGGCTAGGTGAAGGACGTGGATTGGGATGAGATGGGCATTGGAATGGGGGCGTATGGATGGAAGGACGAGTGAGGCACTCTTAGTCTGACCTCTCCCAGGCCGCCTGGTGATCTGGCCACCGGATCCTTGAGGCACGCAATCCCCCCACCACGGAAAGGTGATGCCTCATGGGGGGGGGGAATTAATTGTCATCAAAAGCACTCAATTTCACGTAACTTCAATCTAGCAAACGCAGCACGAAAAAAACCAAAGCATAAACAGTTTCGCCATCTGAGCGTAAAAGAGGGTAATTGTCCAGCCAGGATTCTGAGGAATTAAATTGGGTAGGAGCAAACATGTGTCTCAAGTGGACCACATGCTTCGCACAGCAATACACCGACGGTTTTTCTTACAGCAATGTGCTGACATACCTCCACCCAGGCCAATGAAGTTCGAATTCGGTTTGGCGGGCAGGCGACACTGTCACGAGCTGGGACCGACCAGCCTGCTTACCTTGGTGAGGCTGAGGTCTCTTTTGCCGGCCAGCAGCAGCATGGAGCGACGCTCACGCGTAAGCAACAGCGCAGTCATGTGGTTGACGTCCTGGAAGCCGAGCGACGTCTGGGCGACCACATCGTCAAGCGAGGTGAGCTCGGCGGGCGCCGTCAGCACCGACACCAGTTGGTGGTTTTGACTGAATGTGGTCGGCGCCGATTCTGGCAGCAACGCCACAGCCATAGTGCGCTGCCGCTTCTGGTGACACACACAACAGACACGTCACGTCCACCACGGCTGAACTGGTGACACACCCCGCAGACACGTCACGTCCACCACGGATGGACTGGTGACACACACAACAGACACGTCACGTCCACCACGGCTGGACTGGTGACACACACAACAGACACGTCACGTCCACCACGGCTGGACTGGTGACACACCCCGCAGACACGTCACGTCCACCACGGCTGGACTGGTGACACACACAACAGACACGTCACGTCCACCACGGCTGAACTGGTGACGCACACCGCAGACACGTCACGTCCACCACGGCTGGACTGGTGACACACACCGCAGACACGTCACGTCCACCACGGATGGACTGGTGACACACCCCGCAGACACGTCACGTCCACCACGGATGGACTGGTGACGCACACCGCAGACACGTCACGTCCACCACGGCTGGACTGGTGACGCACACCGCAGACACGTCACGTCCACCACGGATGGACTGGTGACGCACACCGCAGACACGTCACGTACACCACGGATGGACTGGTGACGCACACCGCAGACACGTCACGTCCACCACGGCTGGACTGGTGACACATATACAACAGACACGTCACGTCCACCACGGCTGGACTGGTGGCACACACCGCAGACACGTCACGTCCACCACGGCTGGACTGGTGACACATATACAACAGACACGTCACGTCCACCACAGCTGAACTGGTGACAAACCCCGCAGACACGTCACGTCCACCACGGCTGGACTGGTGACGCACACCGCAGACACGTCACGTCCACCACGGATGGACTGGTGACACACACAACAGACACGTCACGTCCACCACGGATGGACTGGTGACACATATACAACAGACACGCCACGTCCACCACGGCTGGACTGGTGACACACACAACAGACACGTCACGTCCACCACGGATGGACTGGTGACACACCCCGCAGACACGTCACGTCCACCACGGATGGACTGGTGACACACCCCACAGACACGTCACGTCCACCACGGATGGACTGGTGACACACCCCGCAGACACGTCACGTCCACCACGGCTGGACTGGTGACACACACAAGCAGACACGTCACGTCCACCACGGCTGGACTGGTGACACACCCCGCAGACACGTCACGTCCACCACGGCTGGACTGGTGACACACCCCGCAGACACGTCACGTCCACCACGGATGGACTGGTGACACACCCCACAGACACGTCACGTCCACCACGGATGGACTGGTGACACACCCCACAGACACGTCACGTCCACCACGGATGGACTGGTGACGCACACCGCAGACACGTCACGTCCACCACGGCTGGACTGGTGACACACACCGCAGACACGTCACGTCCACCACGGCTGGACTGGTGACACACACCGCAGACACGTCACGTCCACCACGGCTGGACTGGTGACGCACACCGCAGACACGTCACGTCCACCACGGCTGGACTGGTGACACATATACAACAGACACGCTACGTCCACCACGGATGGACTGGTGACGCACACCGCAGACACGTCACGTCCACCACGGCTGGACTGGTGACACATATACAACAGACACGTCACGTTCACCACGGCTGGACTGGTGACGCACACCGCAGACACGCCACGTCCACCACGGCTGGACTGGTGACGCACACCGCAGACACGTCACGTCCACCACGGCTGGACTGGTGACGCACACCGCAGACACGCCACGTCCACCACGGCTGGACTGGTGACACACACCGCAGACACGCCACGTCCACCACGGCTGGACTGGTGACACACCCCGCAGACACGTCACGTCCACCACGGCTGGACTGGTGACACACCCCGCAGACACGCCACGTCCACCACGGCTGGACTGGTGACACACACAACAGACACGTCACGTCCACCACGGCTGGACTGGTGACACACACAACAGACACGTCACGTCCACCACGGCTGGACTGGTGACACACCCCGCAGACACGTCACGTCCACCACGGCTGGACTGGTGACACACCCCGCAGACACGCCACGTCCACCACGGCTGAACTGGTGACATACCCCGCAGACACGTCACGTCCACCACGGCTGGACTGGTGACACATATACAACAGACACGCCACGTCCACCACGGCTGGACTGGTGACGCACACCGCAGACACGTCACGTCCACCACGGATGGACTGGTGACACACACAACAGACACGTCACGTCCACCACGGCTGGACTGGTGACGCACACCGCAGACACGTCACGTCCACCACGGCTGGACTGGTGACACACCCCGCAGACACGTCACGTCCACCACGGATGGACTGGTGACGCACACCGCAGACACGTCACGTCCACCACGGCTGGACTGGTGACGCACACCGCAGACACATCACGTCCACCACGGATGGACTGGTGACGCACACCGCAGACACGTCACGTACACCACGGATGGACTGGTGACGCACACCGCAGACACGTCACGTCCACCACGGCTGGACTGGTGACACATATACAACAGACACGTCACGTCCACCACGGCTGGACTGGTGGCACACACCGCAGACACGTCACGTCCACCACGGCTGGACTGGTGACACATATACAACAGACACGTCACGTCCACCACAGCTGAACTGGTGACAAACCCCGCAGACACGTCACGTCCACCACGGCTGGACTGGTGACGCACACCGCAGACACGTCACGTCCACCACGGATGGACTGGTGACACACACAACAGACACGTCACGTCCACCACGGCTGGACTGGTGACACACACAACAGACACGTCACGTACACCACGGATGGACTGGTGACACACCCCAAGAACTCACCCACCACGGTGGACTGTGCACACAGACACGTCACGTCCACCACGGCTGGACTGGTGACACACACAACAGACACGTCACGTCCACCACGGATGGACTGGTGACACACCCGCAGACACGTCACGTCCACCACGGATGGACTGGTGACACACCCCACAAAAACTCACCACCACACTCCACAGACACGTCACGTCCACCACGGATGGACTGGTGACACACACCCGCAGACACGTCACGTCCACCACGGCTGGACTGGTGACACACACAAGCAGACACGTCACGTCCACCACGGCTGGACTGGTGACACACCCCGCAGACACGTCACGTCCACCACGGCTGGACTGGTGACACACCCAGCAGACACGTCACGTCCACCACGGATGGACTGGTGACACACCCAGACACGTCACGTCCACCACGGCTGGACTGGTGACACTATACAACAGACACGTCACGTCCACCACGGATGGACTGGTGACACACACCACCACGTCCCACGTGGCTGGACTGGTGACAACACACAAGCAGACACGTCACGTCCACCACGGCTGGACTGGTGACACACACACGCACGTCCACCACGGCTGGACTGGTAACACACCCCCAGACACGTCACGTCCACCACGGCTGGACTGGTGACACACCCCGCAGACACGTCACGTCCACCACGGCTGGACTGGTGACACACCCAAGCAGACACGTCACGTCCACCACGGCTGGACTGGTGACACACCCCACAAACGACGTCACGTCCACCACGGCTGGACTGGTGACAAAGACACGTCACGTCCACCACGGCTGGACTGGTGACACACACCGCAGACACGTCACGTCCACCACGGCTGTACTGGTGACACATATACAACAGACACGTTACGTCCACCACGGATGGACTGGTGACGCACACCGCAGACACGTCACGTCCACCACGGCTGGACTGGTGACACATATACAACAGACACGTCACGTCCACCACGGCTGGACTGGTGACGCACACCGCAGACACGCCACGTCCACCACGGCTGGACTGGTGACGCACACCAGCAGACACGTCACGTCCACCACGGCTGGACTGGTGACACACACCGCAGACACGCCACGTCCAGCACGGCTGGACTGGTGACACCCGCAGACACGTCACGTCCACCACGGCTGGACTGGTGACACACCCGCAGACACGTCACGTCCACCACGGCTGGACTGGTGACACACACCCACAGACACGTCACGTCCACCACGGATGGACTGGTGACACACCCAGCAGACACGTCACGTCCACCACGGCTGGACTGGTGACACACCCCACAGACACGTCACGTCCACCACGGCTGGACTGGTGACACACACCCCAGACACGTCACGTCCACCACGGCTGGACTGGTGACACACACCGCAGACACGTCACGTCCACCACGGCTGGACTGGTGACACACACAACGACACGTCACGTCCACCACGGCTGGACTGGTGACGCACACCCGCAGACACGTCACGTCCACCACGGCTGGACTGGTGACACATATACAACAGACACGTCACGTCCACCACGGATGGACTGGTGACCACGACACACCGCAGACACGTCACGTCCACCACGGCTGGACTGGTGACACACACAACAGACACGTCACGTCCACCACGGATGGACTGGTGACACATATACAACAGACACGTCACGTCCACCACGGCTGGACTGGTGACGCACACCGCAGACACGCCACGTCCACCACGGCTGGACTGGTGACGCACACCGCAGACACGTCACGTCCACCACGGCTGGACTGGTGACACACACCGCAGACACGTCACGTCCACCACGGCTGGACTGGTGACACACCCCGCAGACACGTCACGTCCACCACGGCTGGACTGGTGACACACACAACAGACACGTCACGTCCACCACGGATGGACTGGTGACACACACCGCAGACACGTCACGTCCACCACGGCTGGACTGGTGAC